>CM065483.1:22531100-23086944 GCA_032873175.1 Leptopilina drosophilae
GTACACCTATATAAGACGCAAAGAATTTTAAACTCAATATTTGTATTATTTTTAGCTTAATTAAAAGTTTGTGTTTAATCCTTTAAAAGCAAAACCATCTTTTTTAAATTGTTTTCGATGTTAAATAGAGTCTTGAATAGTTTTTTAACTTAATAACAACAAATTGTTTGATTCTTTTTGGTTTTTTGGCGCATAGTCTGAACGACAATTTTAGAAATTTGTTTATGAACCCCAAAGCTACGTTAACTATATAAAAATTTAATAAAGAATTTTTTTGAAAAATTTTAATTTCGATTCTGTTGAAATTAGTTTTAATTTTGAAAGTTTTAATGCAATTCTTTAAAAGAATTCAACTTTCTTAATAAATGTTGAAACTCTTTCGAGAAGTTCAATTACTTTTTTAAAAATCTGTAAAAGATGTCTCGTCGACGTTTCAATGTTATTATCTTTATAAATAGCAACATTCCTCATCGAAATTCACTTATATTCGGAAATTTTTATTAAATTCATTGTAACATTTAATTATTTTCATAAATAATAATATTCGTCACAAGAATTCAATTATTTTCGAAATTAATAACTTATATTCAGGAGTTTTTATAAAATTCCTTGTAAAATTAAATTATTTTCATAAATAATTATATTCATCGCAAGAATTCAATTATTTTCAAAATTAATAAAATTCTTCGCAGAAATTTAATCATATTCAAAAAGTGAAAAAGACACATTGTCAACATTTTAATTATCTTTATAAAAATTCAATTACAGGAATTTTAATAAAATTCTTTACAAAATTTAATTAGTTATATAAATAATATTTATCACGAAGATTCAAAAATTTTCAAAAATTTTCCTTAATTCAATGCGATTTTCAATAACTACGATTGTAATTTTTTCCAAAAGAATTCAATTATTTTATAAATTATTATTAATATAATCCCACGCAAATACTTAATTGTTTTCATAAATAATAAAAATTTTATAGAAATTCAATTACTTAGGAATAAAAATAAATACAAATTTCATAGGGAATTCAATTATTAAAAATAGAATTTGCATACATTTTTTTGGAAAAATCAAATGTTTTAATATTTGGCATTAAATTCTTGGCAGGAATTCAATTATTTTCAAAAAATCTAAAATATTTTGTCAACATTTCAGTTAGCTTTATAACTAAATAACAAAATTCTTCAACAAAATTCAATTATTTCCAGGAATTTTAAGACAAATTAATTCCAAATTTTCATTATTTTTATAAATAATAAACTAAAAAAAACTTTTTAAAAGTAATAAAATCCAATTATTTTCAAAAATTTTGGTATAATTTATGGCAAAATTTCAATAAATTTTCAAAATGCTTCTTAATTCAATGATTTTTAATATATATTCTATTCTACCTATACTTTAATAAAATTTTCCAAAAGAATTTAAATATTAAACAAAAGTTTTTTATAAAATTTGTATATTTATTATTTTAATAACATTTTCAAAAAGGATTGAATTATTTAAAAATAATGTTGACAAAGTTCCACACTAATTTTTAATTATTATTTCATAAAATAATGAATATTTCACAGGAATTCAAATATTAAAAATAGAATTTATAGAAATTTTTCCTAAAAAATCAATTGTTTGAAACTTTTTTTATAAAATTCTTCGCAATAATTTAATTATTTTCAAAAATAAGAAAACTCATTGTTGCTTTTCAATTATTTTTAGTACAATTTTAATCGAATTCCTAAATATGTGTTTTTTTTCTTAAAAATGTTATTAAAATTTGTTGAAAGAATTTAATTATTAAAAAAATCTCGTTGGCGTTTCAATTTTATTATCTTTATAAATAGCAAAATTCATTGCCAAAATTCACTTATGTTCAGAAATTTTTATAAAATTCATTGTAAAATTCAATTATTTTCAAAAATAATAATATTCATTGTAAAATTCAATTATTTTTATAAATAATAATATTCATCACAAGAATTCAATTATTTTCAAAATTAATAAAATTTTTCGCAGAAATGCAATTATTTAAAAAAAAATTCTAAAAAAACCTTTATTCAATGAATTATCTATGTTTATAATAATAATTGAATTCTCATACAATTGTCTAACAGAAATTGATTTAAAAATTAAAGTCAGTTTAAGTTTTATATAATAATTGAATTTTGGAGGAGTTACTAATAGTTGCAATTTTAGAAATAATTAAATTTTGTAAACACTGTTAACTAAAAAGGATCAAATTGCAACGAATTCATCTCAAAAAGTGGATCAAATCAGAATTTGATCTCAATTTTTGGATAATTTTGATCAAATTGAGAATTATTTTGACATTTTTAGGAAAAGAGTGAAGGTTTCATATTAAAAGCTTTTAAAATTTGAATTTTTTTGATACTTTTTATTTAAATTTCTATTGAAGTTTTTTTCCAAAAAAGCCGAATCGAAATTTTTTACAATTACATCAAGTTTTTATTTTCTAATGTACATTTAATTGAATAATTTTCGAATAATTGAAATTTCTCGTAAAATTGAATATTGTAAACAAATGGATTCAAAAACTCTCAAAGAAGAACTGGGTTAAAAATTACCCAGTTTAAAAAAATATATTTGGATTAAAGAAGAATGTTAATTTAAAAATTCTAGAAAATAATAATTGAATTGAAATTTTGAAAATATTTTTGAAGATGTTACTATAAAATAATAATTTTATCACTCGGTCACCTTTAACTATTGTAAAACATGAAACAAGCGGTTAATCCGAGTCTTCAACTCGAAGTGATTTATATCTTTAATAATATTAATAATAGTCTTGTAATTTGTTGAATTTTAAAAAACTTTGAGTTTGAAATTTTTTAATTCTTATGGAATAATAATAATAATAATAATAATATAAAATTAAGGGGATGTTTATTTAAGGGGATGTTTTGAAAGTAGAGAGACTAGAGAACATGAAAGTAAGAAAGCTCATTTTATATTTAATATTCACTTAAAAATATCCTGAAATTATGATAAACAACTGATTATAAAGTTATTACCCTACCTTTATAGAGCTACTGACGAAGCGTTACTTTAATTTCCTCTTCCTCAAGATGCATATTTCCTAAATGTAAAAATTATAAAAGCCACTTTCCTCCTTCATATATTAAAAAATTGGGTCTTCTCTTATATTTTTCATCGTAAATGTTCCTTATCTTTTGCACCTTATCTTTCCCTATACGTTTCAAGTTAAGTTGCATAATGTTCACCAAGCGTGTAAAATATTACCTAACATATTCGATTTTTATATTATATCGAGCTATATTGGTGAATTTTATTTAACTTGTGCATATAAAGAATAACGTTTTAATATAATAATAATTGCTATTATTATTATGGAATTTGTGTAATACAGTATATGATTATAGAATCCTTCATGTGCAATATAAGGCCCCTGGTTTTCTGATTCATTGAGAAGAACGTCTGCGCCTGTAAAACGGCATTCCTTACATGCTTCAGTAGGTATAGCACAGTTGTGGAACAGATTACATTTCTATATGTATCGTTTCCTGTATTTTACTATGTAATATTCAGAACCAAACAGTATTTCAATTTTATTGTGTTTTATTTTATTAACTGTGTTTATTTTTGCGAAATTATTCAATAGAAAGGAGGGCAAGTTTTTTTTTCTTTTCTTTAAATGGAAATCGAGTTTTTAAATACTTCGAAAGTGTATTTCTTTTATTCCTGTTCAGAGTAAGGGAAAAAGAAAAAATTATTTGGGAGCTGTTATGTTTTAAATTAGGATTTGAATCAAAGTTATGTTTTTATTTTTTATTTATTATTTAAATTTAATTTTTATTTTAAATTAGATTTTTAAACAATTTGAACCTAATAAAGAATTCAAAAAGGAATCTGAAAGAACTTAAACAAAAGATGAAACTAAATATGTAATTACCAAAGTTTATGTCGACAAAATGAATTAAAATTTGATTAAAAACAGTAAATTAAATCGAAGTTTGGAAAAGTTATAAATAATTGAAAAAATTCAATTATTTTGAAAATTAAGAAAATTAAGAAAATTAAGAAATTCTCAGAAATTCAATTATTTACGAAAACTTTTAGAAAAATTGCCATCAATATTTCAATTATTTTGTAGAAATTCAATTTTATATTTAGAAGTTTTAATGAAATTCATCATCGCAAAATTAAATTATTTCCATGAAAATAACAATATTTATGACAAGAATTCAATTATTTTCAAAATTAATCAAAATTTTCTCAAAAATTCAATTATTTTTATAAAAATTCAATTAGTTACAGGAATTTTAATAAAATTTATTGCAAAATTCAATTATTTCTAGGTAAATAACAATATTCATGACAAGAATTCAATTATTTTCAAAATTAATCAAAATTTTCTCAGAAATTCAATTATTTTCAAAAAATTCTAAAAAAAATTGTCATCAACATTGCAATTATTTTTATAAAAATTCAATTACTTACAGGAATTTTAATAAAATTTATTGCAAAATTCAATTATTTCTAGGAAAATAACAATATTCATGAGAAGAATTCAATTATTTTTAAAATTAATAAAAATCTTCTCAGAAATTAAATTATTTTCAAACAAATAAAAAAAAATTGTCATCAACATTTCCATTATTTGTATAAAAATTCAATTTCTTACAGGAATTTTAATAAAATTCATTCAATTAGTTTCAAAAATTTTCCCCAATTGAATGATTTTTTATATTTACAATTTTAATAATATTTTCTAAAAGAATTCAATTATTTTGCAAAATATTGATGTAATCCTTCGAAAATACTTCATTATTTTCAATAATAGTAAACATTTTATAGAAATTCAATTTTTTACAAAATTTTTTAAAAAATTTCTTCGCAATAATTCTATTCTTTTTATAAACCTTTAGAAATTCAATTATTTTCATAATTAATAAAACTCATTGCAGAATTTCAATTATTTTTAATACAATAATTTTAATCGAATTCCTCGAAAAATGTAATTATTCTTAAATTTTGTATTAAATTTCTTAATGAGAATTCAGTTAAAAAAAATTGAATAAATTATTTGTTTTTGAATTTTTGGAAATAATTGAATTGAATTTGAATTCTTGTCAAATTATCAATTATTTCTCGAAAAAGGTAAATATCCTTGAAAATTTTTATTTAAATTTGTCGATAGAATTTAATTACTAAAAAATTTATTGGTGTAATTCTTTAAAAAAATTGAATTTTTCACACTTTTAACTAATAATTCTGTAGAATTGATTTTTAAAAAAAAATTTAATGAAGCTTTCTTGAAATTATTTTATGTTTTTATTTTCTCAAATTTATTCAATTCAAAAATTTCTAAAAAATCGAAATTTCATTAAGTTGGATTGTAAACAAATGGATTGGAAAATTTTCAAAGAACTTTTTCTAAAAATTTTTTACATTAATTAAAATTTTCTTATAAATATTAAAGTTTTTTTTACAGAGATTCACGTATTTTCATAAATAATAATAATTTCTCTTTAGAAATTGAATTATTTTCATAAATAATAAAACTCATTGCAGAATGTCAATTATTTTAAATACAAATTTCAATTGAATTCATTGAAAAATGTAATTATTCTTAAAAATTAATGCGACAAAATTATACAAAAAGTTCTTTGAAAATTTTCCAATCCATTTGTTTACAATCCAACTTAATGAAATTTCGATTTTTTAGAAATTTTTGAATTGAATAAATTTGAGAAAATAAAAACATAAAATAATTTCAAAAAAGCTTCATTAAATTTTTTTTTTAAATTAAATCTATAGAATTATTAGTTAAAATGTGGAAAATTCAATGCTCTTAAAGAATTTCATCAATTAATTTTTTAGTAATTTAATTCTATCGACGAATTTAAATAAAAATTTTCAAGGAGATTTACATTTTTCGAAAAATAATTGAAAAGTTGACAAGAAGTCAAATTTAATTCAATTATTTCCAAATATTAAAGAACAAATAATTTATTCATTTTTTTAAAAATTAAATTCTCATTAAGAATTTTAATACAAAATTTAAGAATAATTAAATTTTTCGAGGAATTCGATTAAAATTATTGTATTAAAAATAATTGAAATTCTGCCATGACTTTTATTATTTATGAAAATAATAATTGAATTTCTAAAAAAAAATTTACTAATATTTATGAAAATAATTTAGTATTTGCGTAAAATTGTATCAATATTTTGTAAAATAATTGAATTCTTTTGGGAAATATTAAAATAGTAGATATTGAAAATCGTTGGATTGAGGAAATTTTTTGAAAATAATTGAATTCTCGTGATGAATACTAAGGATTCAATTGTCAAAAAATAATATTATTTGCAATCAAAAATAAAAGTACAGTCTCATTATTTTTTTGTTTTCGTTTTTAAAAACGTTGCGGACTTCAGCTTCATTGAATTTGAATCTTTTGAAAAATTTCAATTCCGATATAAAAATAATAATGAATAAATATTTGAATATTTAAAGAAGTTATTGATGTTTTTGAATAATTTTACATTCAAGGATATTTGTAAATAAATGTAGTACACTGAATAAATGAAATTTATTTGATTCAAGTAACTGATTATTTGACTATTAACAAATAAATATTTACTTGAATCAAATAATTTTTATTTGAATCAATTAAATAATATTTGCTTCAAATACTGAAATATTTGCTTCAAATACTGAAATATTTGCTTCAAATACTGAAATATTTGCTTCAAATGCTGAAATATTTGCTTCAAATGCTGAAATATTTGATTCAAATACAATTTATTTGATTGAAATAAAAATTATTTTGATTCAAGTAAATATTTATTTGTTAATAGTCAAATAATCGGTTATTTGAATGAAATAAATTTCTTTTTTTCAGTGTACAGAACATTTGTTTGAGTGTGTAATAATTTTTAGACTGAATCGCAGAATATTCTTTAGTTTTAGAGGGAAAAAGAGTTGAAATTTTGTCTGTTAATCAGGAAAGAAGAAAATTTAATTTTTTTGTAGCAACTATGTGAATATATGATTTGAGAAATATAGTTTTTGATTGCTTTGATATACGTGTGCGCGCCTATGAATATGCATTTTTAGGAGCACGCTAGAAGTCTTGAGACGCGGGATGTATAATTACAGGAGTAACCTGCTTCAGAGGTTCTCACTTCCTCTATCTCGCAGTTACAGTCAACCTTTCTCTCACGTTAAGCATTTACGTTCTTATCGCCTCATTACTTATTCCTTAAGCTTGGTATGTACGATACTAAAACCGGTTACAGTTTCTGTTATCGTATTTTTACCGCAACTCTCATTGCACTGTATTTTAGTGCACATCAAATATTTTCAGTTTCATTCGCTGCCGATGATGTTGATGATTTGATTATTCTTTTCTTTTCTTTTTGCGATTCTGCTCCCAGAGGACGTTTGGTTTTTATACACAAAATATAATGAACGGATTTTCATTCTCCTTTAGAAGAATCATTTGGAAAATCATTCGTGTTGTAGCATGTATAAAATTACATACTGCGGTTGAAAAAAAATTTACCAGTAGATTGAAATTGTTTCTCGTTTGTATATAAGAGCAGGAAATACGAATTCGGCTCTCGTAAGTGATTTGTCATTCTGTATAATTTCTCTTTGGTTTCTGGAAGGAAAAAAACGGTCGAGACAAATCTTTTTCTTTTGATGCGAATTATAATTTTTTAGGTGATAGAATTTTTTAGATAATAGAATTCTCTTTAATTCTCTTGAAGGAGAATTTCGAGATCTTTGGTATGTGCCTTTTTTAAACCTGAAATGATAAATAAAAAATTGATTTGAAAAATCATTGTTTTTGACGCTAAGTTTCGACGCTATTTTCAGGGATCCATTAGTTTTTATGAATTTAATTAATTTTTTTGACTAGTTTTCGAATTGTGACTTATAATTTTGAATGTTTTCAGGTGATGGACAGACAGCAATATATTGTTCGACCAATGGTGATGGACGAAACAACGACAAATGGTTCGGGAAGTGAAAATCCGGCTGTTGCCGGAAGTAGTGGTGTTGTGAGTGAAGCTGCATTAGAACATGCTCCAACTCTTACTGAAGAAACCCTCCGCGAACGCGGCATTCCTTTACATCAAGCCATTCAACAGGTAAGACTATATATTCCTTTTCTTTTCTCTCCTTCCAATAAAGAGTAAATAAGCGTCACGGAAAACCATAAATGCCATTTCAGAAGACCGAAGCGAAACGCAGAATATTAAATTCCAAATAGATTTTTGCCTCATCTTCTTTTCTTCTTTTTTCCCATTTGTTATATATTCCTCTACTGTTGTGGAAACAAATGTCTTATTTTAGAACTGTTATGATTTAAATCAAAGATATATTTCTATTTTAAACATGATTTTAATCAAATTTTTGCTTGGAAATGTTTGTTTTTAATCAGGAAGAACTCAGCAAAGAATTTGAAAGAATCGAATCAAAAGATGAAACCAAATTTTTATCAACGTTTATGTCGTTGAAATGAAATAAAAATGCTTAAATTTTTCAGGGAAATCAGGAAGAATCCAACAAAGAATTTGAAAGAATCGGATAAAAAGATGAATGTAAATTGTTATCAACGTTTACGTCGACGAAATGAAATGAAAAATGCTTAAATTTTTCAGGGACTATTGTCTTTCCTGCTTCGATTGGATTGAATGTCCGTTTAGGATTAGGATCTACAAGGTTGCCACAGGTTAGGGTATTCAGAGAAAAGTTAGGAAAAGTAGAATTAGTCAAGGAAATCAGGGAAAAAGTTGGGGATTTTTATTAAAAGTACTGGAAAAATTAAATTTTTAGAATTCATTAGAAAAATTCTGAATTGTGGAATCTTTACTATTTGCCTCATAAACTTTGAAATTACCACGAATTCTAATTCAAAACACTCAATTTTTTCTATTTCCAAACAATAATTTAATTTTGAATAACTAATTCTTGAAGAACTGTCATAAAATTATTACTATTTTAAAAGAGTTGGGTTTACACTATTTTCCTAAATATACACATCAACTTAAAACGGTTTTAATTCAAATTATTTTAAATTAATTTAATAAGAAATTTTAAAGAACTAAGATTATTAAAAATTTTTATAATTTAAATTCTTCTCAAATTAGTCAGATTTTTTAATATATATTTAATTAATTATTCAAAATAATGGATTAATTGAAGAATTTTAGTCAAAAATACTAAAAGAAATTGAATTTTGAAGAAATTACAAATTACGTTCTTAAATTTAAAGAAAAGCTTTTTAAAATTTCAATTATTTTTATTAATGATAAAATTTTTCTTCGAAATACAATTATTTTCAAAAATGTTAATTAAATTTTTCACAAAACTTCAAATATCTATAAAAATAATGGAATTATTGGAAAAATTCAATTATTGAAACAATTTTTAGTTAATTTTTGTGAAATAGTCCATTATTATTCTAATAAATAAAAATCTTCGACGATATTCAATTATTATTAAAAAAACTTATATAAAATTCTTGAGAAAAATTCAATTATTTTTAAAAAAATTTTATTCAATTCAATGATTTTGAATTAAAATGTTAGATTTTAATAACATTTTTCAAAAGAATTCTTTATTTAAAAAAAGAATTTGCTAAAATTCTACGCACACATTTAATTATTTTCATAAATAATAACATTTTTTACACAGATTTAATTATTTTTATAAATAATAAAATTACTTTCGAGAATTTAATTGTTTTTCAAAAATTCAAATAAAATTGTTCTTAAAAAATGAAATAAAACATAAAATGAAATTCTTCGCTGGAATTCAATTAGTTTACAAAATAATAAAATTCTTTTGGATATAATTGATTATTATTATTATTATCATTATTATTATTATTATTATCAATTAATTAATTTATTCAATTTTAATCAAATTTCTTGAAAAATGTAATTTTTCTTAAAAGTTTTATTAAAATTCGTCGAAAGAATTCATATTTTAAAAATTTTGTTGAGAAAATTCTTTAAAAAATTCAATTGTAAGAAACATTCAATCAATGATTTCTTTTGGTACTTAAATAATTGAATTTTTGTAGTTATTCTTTGTTGATTCTGTTATAAAATTAATTTTTTATTATATCGTTACTAAAAAACGAAGCTCCAGAAAAAATTATATTATAATAATTTTAAGTATTTTGAAATTTTAAGCAAATAAAGAGCAATAATCAGTTAAATATTTATTTTACAAAAGTTATTAAAATTTGAAAACTTTAATTTGGAAATTTTTTAAAAATTAGGTTTTTGAAAAAAAATAATTATAAGTTTTTAAAGAAAAAGGTACTTGAATTCTCAATAATAATTTTAACAAATTGAAACAATTGGAAATTCTCTAAAATTTTATATTTTAAAAAATTTTATTTTTTCCTCTTTAAAAATTGTCTATAAATATAATTATATTTTCGAAATTATATCATTTTATGAATTTAAAAAAAGTATTCTATTTAAATAATTCAATTCTCGTAGTTGAATTCTGATAAAAATTGATTTAACGAAAATTTCAGTTAAAATTTTAAAAAATAATTAAATATTTAAACCGTTATAAGAGAAATTTCAGGAATTAATTAATTTTTAAAAGGTTTTTAAATTAAATTCCTTGAAAATTCAGGGTAAGCAAAAGTTTAAAAATATTTAGATTTTTATTTTAAAAATCATTTATAGCATTATTTTTCTTTAAAAATTATTAAAGTTTTACAATAATTTTATCAAAAATTCTAAAAAACATAATTGAATTTGAGATGAATTACAGTTGCAAATTTTAGAAATAATTATTTTTCATGAGTTTTTTTATTGAAATTATTTGAAATTTTAATTCCTTGGGAAAAATAAATATGAATAAGTTTTTAAACTTTTGTTTAACAAAAAGTATAACAGTTTTGAAAAATTTAATTCAGAAAATTCGAAAAATTGTTTCTTGAAAAAATGAAACTGAAGTTTTTTAAAAAAACTTTTATTTTCAAAAATATTTTAAAAAAATTGAAACAATTGAAAATTTCGCCAACTTTTATTGAAATAAATTTTGAATTTTAATTCAAGTTCCTGTTGGAAATATTTTGGCGATTTACAATTATTACATTTAATGAAAGACCGTAAAAAAATTATATTTTTTAAGAAATTAAGAATTTTTATTAAATTTGGAAAAGTAAATTTTGAAAGAGACTAATCGAACTTTTTTTGTCTTATATTTTAAGACTGGACTTCTCAATTGAATCATTTAGGTTAATGATAATCTCATGATATTAGGAATGATGATTTAACATCAAATTGAAGTCCACAACGTTGATCAACGAAAAAAAATTGTTCACTCAGTAAATTATTTATTTAAAAATAATGCATCAGTTTTAACAGAAAAATATTTAAACAAAAAGACTGATGTTTATGTTTCGATGATGATTGTTGTGTAATTAAATATTCAATTAACAATAATATTTGATTAACATTATAGAAATGTTTTTTGTTGATAAACGTTGTGGACTTGAAATTCGTTGATTCAGCCTATTCGATGATATGACTTATTTTGAGATAAAATTTTGCTAGGCCGTGACGTTAATCATCATCAGCGAGGAGACTCTTTCGCATCGTCAGGTTCGAAAGGCTTACATCCGGGTTTCAATAGTCGTCGTGCACCTGCGATCTCACCTTAAGGTCATTGTCCAACCAGTACGCCGCACCGCTTTCGCGAAAATTCTCCTCCTCTCACCGGGAAAGCCTCTTAATTCCGTTATTATAGATATATCCTAAATAGATTGTATATATATATACGAACGTCAACTTAAGCCCATTACAATTTAATTGCTTTTATTGTTTCAATCTAGATACCTTTTTCTTTTTTTTTTTAAATACTCCTTTTTTCTTCTTTAAATGTAGACTTTTTTCCTTCTTTTAAGTTCTTTTTTTCCCTCTCTTGAATTATCTACAAATTACTTTGCAAGTATTTATTTTCGCTGCGCTGAAGAAAAGGGGTATTAGAAGCAAATTAATTGTATAGATTAGGTTTCTGATAACCGTTTATTTCGATTAAAAATTGATTTTTAATTATGTACATTACCTTAGAAGTAAAAACTATGTTTTAAGGTTGTTTGTATTATTTTCGATTTAAAGGTGGTTGTATACCTTTCGTTTTTTAGTTTATTCGGAAAAAAAATTTTTAAATCCAAAGATTTTTATTAATTTTGATTCACTTTTCTGTAGAGGGCATAAAAAATTCTAGTTTGGTAATTGGCAAAATTCCCCTGAAGTTAGGATAAAAGTGGATTTTTATTTTATACTTTTTAAATAAGAGAATTTAAGTGCTTTTGAAAATTACTATCGAAAAAAGAAAAATAATTGAAATTAAACAATATTTAGTATAGAATAAATTTTTTTAAACATAAAAACAAAATTTTTTTGTAAATAAAATATAAAGTAATAGAATAAAAAAATATTGTTGTTCATTTGAACGTTCGAAACTTTAGGCACATATTTAATGAAGGTAATTGAATTTTAAACTTATGTTCAATTTTAGTGAAGAATTTTATTAAAATATAACATTTTAAAAATAATTGAATTTTAACAAAGAATTTATGTTCCTAATGTTTCGAACGTTCAAATGAACGAAAAAAATTTTTTTACTTCTTGTAATTAGTATTTGTTTACAAAAAAATTATTTTTTAGATTAAAAGAAATTAATTCTAAACAAAATACTGTTTAATTTCAATTATTTTTCCTTTTTTGGATAGAAATTTTCAAAAACACTTGAGTTGAAAAAAAATTTCGTTCATTTGAATGTTCAAAACTTCAGCCTCATAAAGAATTTTTAAGATTTTGCCATAATTTACATAATGATTCATAATTGAATTCTTGTCAAAAACTAGCTAAAATTGATTAGATAATTGATTTTTTTCAAAGACTTTTATTATTTATGAAGATAATTGAAGTCTTGTCTTGAATTTTATTATTTATCAATATAATTGAACTATTGTCTTGAATTTTATTAAAATCTTTGAAAATAGTTAAATTGTTTAAAGAATTTTATAAAAAATTTTAATAATAATGGAATTTAATTAATTCCATTATTATTTAAATTAATTAATTTAATTAATTTAATTAATTTAATTTAATAATAATGGAAATTGAAACGTTGTCAAAAATTGTCTAATAATTTTTTAAATATTTGAATTTTTTAAAAGAATTTTATTATTTATGATGATAATTATCTCCATTGATAATTGAATTCTGGTTTTGAATTTTATTAAAATCTTTTTTAATAATTTAATTTGTGTCAAGAATGTTATTCAAATCTTTGATAATAATTAAATTTCAATAAAACATTTTAAAGAGTTTTATTAATGATTATAATAATTGAATTCTTAAAAAGAATTTACTAAAAATTGTGTAATAATTAAATTTTATTACTCACGAAGATTTTTATTTATGATAATAATTAAATTCTTGACAAAAATGTACAAAAAATTGTTTGAACCATTGAATTTTTTCGATAAACTTTATTATTAATATAAATAACTAAATTATTATCGTTTTGAATTTCTTTAAAAAACTTTGAAAATAATTAAATTTTCGTTAAGAATTTTATTATAATTTTTGATAGTAATTGAATTTCGTCTAAGATTTTTTTTTTATGACAATAATTGAATTCTTTAACAGAATTGACTAAAAACTGTTTAAATAATTAAAGCTTTTTGAAGAATTTCCTCATTTACAAAGATAATTTAATTCTGGTTTTGAATTTAAAATTTTTGAAATTAATTGAATTTTAGTGATTTTTTTTTTGAAAATTTTTATTGTATGACGTTAATAATTGAATTCTTGACAAAAATTTATTAAAAATTGTTTAAATATTTGAATTTTGTCGATAAACTTTATTATTTATATAGATAATTAAATTGTTATGGTTTTGAATTTTTTTAAAAAACTTTGAAAATAATTAAATTTTTGTTAAGAATTTTATTAAAATTTTTGATAATAATTTAATTTCGCCGAAGAGTTTTATTTAGGACAATAATAATTGAATTCTTGAAGAGAATTTACTAAAAAACTATATAAATATAATTCAATCTTTTTGAAGAATTTCATTTTTTTACAAAGACAATTGAATTCTGGTTTTGAATTTAAATTATTTTTGAAAATAATTTAATTTTTTTTTAAAGATTTTTATTGTATGACGTTAATAATTGAATTCTTGACAAGAATTTATTAAAAAATGTTTAAATTATTAGAATTTTGTCGAAGAATTCAATTATTTCTGAAGATAATTGGATTCTCTATAATTGAATTGAATAAAAACTTTTGAAAATATTTGAATGCTTGCAAATATTTTTATTAAAATTTATGTCTTATTTCCCCAGATCGAAAATTTTCTGTTTCTTGAAACTTAACGTTGACGCAAAGCATTGAAAATTTTTTTTCCATTCATGGAGTGAATTGTTACATTTTTAAAAAAAATTTTTAGGTTAAAAAGGGCCATAATTGTTTTTTAATTTATAAATTGAAAAGAAAAAGTAATTAATGACATTTTCATTTCTAAACTCCCCAAATAATAGTTTTCGACGCTGAGCATCGATGCTAATTTCTGGGACATAAACCTTTCTTTGAAGCAAATCACATATTTTGTTTTGGGAATTTTTCTTGAACAATTTTTAATAAATTCTTTCTTCTGGAAAAATAAATTCAAGACCGGGGATTTTTTTTGAGGGGAAAAAAGTATTGAACAACAACCTAAAATATATTGAATTTAATATTTTGAAAACAGTTTAGTTTTGTCTTA
Organism: Leptopilina drosophilae; assembly: GCA_032873175.1. Taxonomy (NCBI): domain Eukaryota; kingdom Metazoa; phylum Arthropoda; class Insecta; order Hymenoptera; family Figitidae; genus Leptopilina; species Leptopilina drosophilae. The sequence continues at coordinate 22,545,907 of CM065483.1, forward strand.
GGAATATAGTATCTCAGAGGACCTTATTTTGTTTAGGAAAAATTCAGAACACAGTTAAAATATTTTCGCGGGGATAAAATTGAAAGGAAATGAAGGTTTTTTTTTAACTTCGACCTGCTTTCATTTATATTTATCCGGTTTAAAGAAAATGTATATATGTATATCTGAAACCTATTCTGAAATAATTAGCGCTTGTATAAATTGTGCCTTTCACTTGATGCGGGTAGCAAGGTGCATCGACACCGTTGTCAAAAGCTGCACATGTAATAGGGGCATTATCCTTGTGCTTTTGTGCGCCACGTAATCATTTAATTACATATCGTTTTATATTTGTTACACCGTATGTAAAGCATTAAAATTATCATAACACTCTAAACGCTTTAATCACTTTTTAAATGTGCGTATATATATATATATATACTGTTTGTTTGTTTTTTACTTTTTTTTCTTCTACTTGAATGAAGAATAAAATAAAGGTCATTTCCGAAAGAAGCAAATCATTTTAGGATTGTGTTTGTGATAGTTTTTTTCTTAATTAAAAGAATTTTGTTGAAACAAGTCACTAAATGTTCTTTTATTTTAACTGTGATTTTAAGTATCAATTTATTTAGTAGTCAGTTTAATTCGAAGATTTAAATTTAAAAAAAAATAGACTATATAAGAATTAAAAATTAAAGTGGATTCGAAATTTAAATCTATTTAAATCAGAATTAGTTAGACTATGAAGATTGAATTTCTGATTGTAGATAATTGTAAAATTACGAACAACTTGAGATTCAACATGGAGTTGCTATTCTCCACCTGAGAACGTCAAGGTCACCGCTAGATGTCAGTTTAGTTGATAAAATCTCACTCTACACCACCTAGTGGCGATCTTGGCGTTCTCAAGTGGAGAAATTAAACTGCACTCGAAACATTTTGTTTTAAAAAAATATAATTTTTTCTGAATTTTAAATTTATTTATTTAATGTAATTTTTTTTTGTTATCATTTTGCAACTAAAATAATTTAATGATTACCTACTTAAAATTGCATTTAAAATTTAAATAATAATTAAATTCTCTCGAGAAATACAATGCATTAATATTAATAATTATAAATTTACTCATGTTACATGACATATAAAAAAATTGAATTATAATATTAACATAATTGAAATAATAAAACTCATGCGAAGAATTTTATCAAAATTTTTAAAAATAATTAAATTCCCAGGACAAATTTTGATATGCATGAATTTATTTTCATTTTTTGGCAAAAATTGAACGAAAATTATTAAATATAATTGAATTCTTGTCTTGATTTTTATTAAACTCTTTAAAAATAATTAAATTTTTATCAACAATTTTATAAAATGGAATTTCTACTGAACATTTAAAAAAATTTTATTTTTGGTGATAATAAAAGAATTCTTGTCAAGAATTTACTAAAAAAAAATTTTAAATAATTGAATTTTTCCGAAGAATTTTATTATTTGAATTTTATTATTTACAAAGATGATGGAATTCTTGTCTTGAGCTTTATTAAAATTTTTGGAAATAATTGAATTCTTGACAAGAGTTTACTAAAAATTGTTTAAATAATTGACTTTTTCTGAAGAATTTAATAATTTATAAATATAATTGAATTGTAAATAATTGATTTTTTTTAAACTTTGGAAAAATTAAATTGCTGTGAAGAATATTGATGTTTTCTATTTATTACGAGAATAATTGAATGATTGTTTTGAATTTTGTTGTTTACAAAGATAATTGAATTCTTTTTAAAACTTACTCAAAATTGTTTAAATAATTAAATTTCTGCAGGGAATCGTTTTATTTATGAAGATAATTAAATAAATAAATTCCTTCCTTCAAGAAAGTCAATTAAAATTGCATTGAAAATAATTGAATTCTTTCGAAAAATTTAATTACAATTATTTTTAAACATAATTAATACCTTGCCGACTAATTTTATTAGAATTATGTTTAATTTTTGTGAAGAATTTTGAAGATTTTTATTTATGAAGATAATAATTGAATTCTTGCTAAGAATTTACTAACATTTTTCTAAATAATTGAATTTTTACGAAGACATTTATTATTTATGAAGACAGTTGATTTGTTTTGCAGAATTTTTTTGAAACAATTAAGAACTAAAAAAATAATAATTAATTAGTCAAAAGAGTATAAGACAAAAATTATTCCAAACAGTTTTAAATTTGACACTTGTTCGAAATTTGAAATTGAGAAGATTTTTCCTGCACCTTGAAATGTTGTAAATTAAAAAGGAAAAACAACCTGTTGGATGGATTTAAAGAAAAAAAAATTGCCTTCGAATTCGGATTGGGTCAGAGTGTCAGGAATTTTTTCAGGTAGTTCCTTTTAAATGCAATATAACTGTATACAAGCAAAGGTAATCGTCCCTTTTAAAGTTAAAGAAAAAATTCCTGGCCCGACGAAACCTTTTAAGTCGCTATGGGAACACACGGTTTAAAATTTTATTTTCTCAAAAGGACCAAGAATTCAACAAGTCACTTCCTCAAAAGCATTTTCGTAAATGGAAAAAAATGAAATAGTAGAATGACGGCAACGAAAAATGAATTGTTTTTTATTTTCCGTGTCTACCTTTTATTTTTTACTTTCTACTGAATTATTGTTGTTGAAAAGTAATTAGGTACAAAGGGGGAAAAAATGATTGAAATAAGGGAAAAATAAAAAAGGAACAATGGAAACGGGAAAAAGAATAAAAAAAGAGGAAAAGAAGAATTAAAAAAGGCTGGCCTCGGATATTTTGACTTTTCTTCAAAATATTGCAACAAAATATCACATTTTTTTTGCATAAAATGCAACTTATTTCAATTTTTATAGTGTGAAAAATAACTATAAACAAATCTGTCAAAAATTATTTTTTAATTAATTTTAATGAATTTAATTTTAAATTTTCCAAATTTACAATTGAAAAGGCATCAAGTAATTGAAATTTTGTAAAATTTAGTTGAAAACAATTTTAATTACTTCAATTTTTGATAAATCAACTTTTGAAAAATTTTATTTGCAAATTTGGAAAATAATTGAATTCTCAAAAATTATTAATATAAAATCTTCAAGTGTAAATTTGAAAATTGAAACTTACAAAAATTAGCTTCTAAAAAAAATTTTGTAAAAGTATGTAATTTTAAGAATTTTTTATTCTAATTTTTTAAAATTCAACTACAAAAATAATAATTTTATTATTTATACAAATAATTAAATTCTTTTCTTGAATTTTATTAAAATCTTTGAAAATAATTGAATTGTTTCCAAGAATTTTATTTAAATTTTTGAAAAGTATTGATATTCTGCAAAGATTTGTATAATAATTACGTCGATGAAGTTCGCAACGTTTATGATCAACGATTGAAAAAAAAATTATTTCCCTACCAAAAAGAATAAAAACTTTTGTTCAAAAATATTTTTTTTTTGTAAATCATCATTCAAAAAATAAAACGTATTATTTTCTGTACAATTTATAAAAAAATTGCATAAAAAATATTTTTTATCAGAAATCGTTGACTATATAAACGTTGTGAACTTCAACAACGTTAATAATTCTTGACAATTGGTAATTAAAGTCATTCAAGAAATTAAATTTTAATTGTACTAAAAACAATTGTGTTCTTATAAACAATTTTGTAAACTAATTGGAAATAATTGAATTCTTGGGAAAAATTGTATTACAATTTTTTTAAATTAATTAAACTTTATCGATAAATTTTATTAGAAGTTCATTGAAAATAATTGAACTACCAGGAAGAGTTTTGTTATATTTATGAATTTACGTTCAATTTTTGTGAAAAATTTGTATTAAAATTTTTGAATATAAATAAATTTTATCGAAGAATTAAACAGATATTTATTTATAATGATAATTGAATTCTTGTCTTGAATTTTAATTTAAATCTTTAAAAATAATTAAATTTTTATCAACAATTTTTTAAAATGGAATTTCTACTAAACGTTTTAAAATTTTGTTGTTTATGTTGCTAATAATTAAATTCTTGGCAAGAATTTACTAAAAATTGTTTAAATAATTGATTTTTTCTGAAGAATTTTATTACTTAAATTTTATTACTTATAAAGATGATGGAATTCTTGTCTTGAATTTTATTAGAATCTTTGGAAATAATTGAATTCTAGACAAGAATTTACTTTAAATTGTTGATGAAAATAATTGAATATGTCGAAGATTTTTATGTATTATGATAATAATTACAAAGTTTACTTAATATTTACTTAAAATTGTTTAAATTATTTAATTTTTGATAAGAATAAGAATAAAAACCTTGATAAGAATTTACTAAAAATTGTTTTTGAAAATAATTGAATTTTGTCGTAGATTTTTATTTACTTTGATAATAATTAGTTTTGTCCCAAAGTTTACTTAATATTTACTTAAAATTGTTTAAATTATTTAATTTTTGCGAAGAATTTTGTTATTTATGAAAATAATTTAATTTTGTTAAAATTTTTGATAATATGAAATTGATATTCTGCGAAGAACCAGGTCACAATTCTTGAAAATAATTAATTTTTTATAAAGATTACATTAAAATTGTTTATTTTATTTATATTATTTTATTATTTTATTTTTATTTTTATAAGATACATTAAAATTGTAGAAAATAAGAATTGAGCAAAGAGAAAAATAGATAAAATTAGAAAAAAGAATTTTAAAAAATGGAAATATGAAACAATAGTTTTGGAGAAAGAAAGAAGAAAAAAAGCAAAATTGTTATGTTGATGGTTTTCTTTAATTTTTATAATTTTTGTTTGGATAAAAACTAATAATTTTTGTATTCTTTCAGTTTGAAACGTGGTGGTCCTCGCTGACGTGTGTAGCTGCCGGAAGTACGCCTCGGTTCATTGTCGATGGACAAGCACCCTTAAGACAATGTTTGCACCCCGAAGCCTGTAATAAAGAAATCGAACTGCCAAGTCATTACTCCTACTTTCATGACCTTAGAAAAGAATTCACAACCTGTTATTCCTCGCAGGATGAACTTTCACCCCTCAGCATTCAGGACATGATTCAATGTATCCTTTTCTCGAAATTATTGTATCATTATATAACTTTTTTTCCTTCAATTCACAGAGAAAATTTTATACTCAAAACATCTAATAAAAAGCAAAAAAAAAAACTTTTAAAGATTAGTTTGTTTTAGAATTGAATGTTTAAAAGAAGGATAAATATTTGTATTATTTCAAATATTTATTATTTTAATTCAAATGAAAAAATGTATTCGATTTAAATAATAATTTAATTCGAAAATGAACGATTTCTTGTTCCATATTTAGTTGAATCAAATAATTTTTATCTAAGTCAATTAAATTGTATTTGAGTCAACAATTTTAGTAGAAATTTAGAGCAAATATTATTTACTTGATTTAAACAAAAATTATTTGATAATAGTCAAGTAATCGGTTACATCGATCAAATACATTTTTTTCAGTAATTAAAGAATTGGCGAAATTTTCAAGAAAAAAATCTTTATTTACAAATAAATAATTTCATAAACAATTAATTTTTATCTTTTAGTCAATTGACGTCTATATTCATTAATATTAATATTTTGAATATTCATTTTTTTCTCTGTGTTTTGTTGAAAATTCAATTGCAAGTTAATTATTGGTAAGTGCCTTGCATTATTATTTGTATAGTCAATGGTCCACTAAAGCAGTTATTAATTAGATTCATAAATTAACTGAATCAATATTAAAAGAGATTTTTAAGATTAATTGTATTATTTATATACGTTCAAAGTCGAAAGGCATGAACTATATAATGTATTATAAAATAAATAATATTATTTAAATATATTCTAAAATGAAAAAATTGAATAAAAGGAAATATTTTAAAATATTTCTTTTTATTCAATTTTTTCGGATATTTAAATATCCGAAAAAAAGAAATAATCAACTGTTACATACCTTTTTAAACTTTAATTTTTAAAAAATTTCATATTCCAAATTTAATGAATTCACTTACTAAGTACATAATTATTAAATTTTCTTGTTTATTATTGTTCAAAAGTTTTAATAAAATTTTTCAGAAGAATTTAATTATTCATGTTCTCATATTATTTTTTATAGCAATTGAATTATTTTTAACCATTCTGATAAAATTCTTCGAAACAATTTAATTGTTCTCAAAAGTTTTTAATAAAGTTCTTTGTAAATTTTAATTATTTTCAAACTTCTCAATTAAAATTAGGTATTTAAAAAAATTATATTGTTTTTACGAAATTTAATATGAAATTATTAAAAAAATGTGATTATTTACAAAAACTTTAAGAAAATTGTATAAAAGAAATTGAATTGTACATAAATAATTATAATATAATTAAATAGAAAAATTATTAATTATTATTAATAATAAGGACGATTATTTTTAAAACCTAAAAGAAAATCTTCATAAAATTCAATTACTTGTAAAATTTTCTATATAAATTATTTTCAAAAAGTCCATTATTTTTAAGAAAATTCAAATAAATTCTTCAATACAATTAAATTATTTTAAATTTATTTTATTTATTTATTTATTATTTTTAATAAAAATTTAATCACATTTTCTTGAAAGATTTTAATTATTTGAAAAAATGTTCTTAAACTTCTTGACTTGAATTCAATTATATTTAAATTTTTTTATAAATGCTTTACAGAAATTCACTGATTTCTAGTTAATCGAAAATTTAATTTTCTCTGAAAATAATTGAATTCTTGAATAGAATTTTATTAAAACTTTTTAAAATAATAAAATCCCTGCAAAAAAAAATTTATTATTGCTGAAAACATTTTATTTTTTGCAAATTTTAAAAAATAAGTCAATTTTTGGGAAGAATTTTTTGAAAATTGTATTTAAAATATAATAAAATTTCAGCGAAAATTTGGTTATTTATGAAAATAATTGAATTTCAGCGAAAATTCTGTTATTTATAAAAAGAATTGAATTCTTGAATTGAATTTTGTTAAAAGTTTTTTAAATAATTAATTTCTAGGGAAAAATTAAATTATATTTTACAATAAATGACTTTTCTTCGAGAATTATTACAAGATTTTAAAAAACAACTTAAATTTTCGAGAAAAAATCGATTCAAATTGTATTGAAAGTAAGTGAACTTCAGATAAGAATTTTATTATTTATAAAGAATTAATTGAATTTTTTTAGAAGATTTTCTCTCCGGATAAACCGACTTTTTGCAGAGAATTTCTTTTACAATTATTGAAAATAATCGAATTCTTTATGAAATTCAATTACTTTCAAAATTTTCAATAAAAAGTATTAAAAGAAACTCCATTATTTTCAAGAAAATTGAAATAAATTCTATAAAACAATTCAACTATTTTAGAAAATTTTAATTAAAATCTTGCCAAGAATTGAATTATATTCAGTACAATTTTACTTATATATTTTCTGGTAAGAATTCAATTATTGAAAAAAATATTTATAAAATATTCTCGAAATGAATTCAATTATTTTGAGGTTCCTGAAGTTGGCATCGATGTTCAGCATCGAAAAGTATTTTTCCTTATTTTGAGTAAAAAAAACTTTAACTAATTTTACTCCTTTTATTCACGCCTAAGAAGTGAAAAACTATTTAAAAGTATTTTTTTAACTTAAAACTTTGGAAAAAAATTGAGTCAATTTTTTTGGTTTTGTGCAAAAAATATTTTTCGATGCTGAGCATCGATGGCAACTTGAGGGATCTTTGTTTTGAAATTTTTTTATGCGTACTAGAATTCATTAATTTCGGTACATTAATTTTAAAATTGAAAACATTTAAAAAGGCAAATTATTTAAAAAGTTAGGAAACAAAAAAGCGAACAGCAATTAACTTATCAAACTACTGAAAACAGATTAACAGATTCATATTTTATAATTTATATTTTTTGATTATTTAATCATTTTTAGAGTGAATTAGAATATTCTTTATTATTATTATTTATTTATTTATTCTTCATTTATTTTTTTCTTTAGTCAGGGAAAGCATCAAAATTTTGTCTGAAAATCATGGGGAAAAAGAGAATACAATTTTCGTGTCAGCCTTATATTATTAATATAGATTGAGAGTAATTAGTTATTTACAATAATCTTTGAATTATATAGAGAAAATAATTCACTTTTTGATTATTCAATTTGTCGATAAAAAAAATTGCTTACAATATAAAGGGCAAAGGTATAAAATGAAGCGAGTAGTAAATTTGAGAACATACACCTATGTATAACTATATCAGAGTAAATTACTTTTTTCAATTTCGCGACCTCACCTATCCTTTGTGGTTTGATATGTATACAGTGAGTATACATGTATTCGTAATGTATACTACGTACAAATACGTATAAACATAGTCTCAAGTTATGAGACACACACAGGTCAGTGATGTCAGTGACTCTCAATGTTGACTATTGTGAAAAGAAAATTTGCTAATTTTTCACAATTTATTTATTCGATTCAATTCGAATTGAGAAATTTACGAAATATTTATCTTATTTAAGAGACTTTTGAATATTTTTTTTAAAACCAAATCTATTTTTTAGGTGCCTAAATTTGGCGTCGATGCTGAAGGGACGAAATTCCAAAGTTTTTAGGCAACAAATTTTTATCTTTTTCTAGACTTCTTGGGCGAAAAAAAAATCTTCACATGGAACAACTGCAAATTTCACTATATTAGCGAAATTTTTAGTTATTACGTCGAATACTTTCGCTATTTTAGCGACAATTATCGCTGTTACGCAGTAAAAGGTTTTTTTTCGTGTGAGGTGAACGAACGAAGTTTAATTAACAAAATAACATGAGTGTCGACGCTGAATTCAGGGCCACACTTTTTTTTCAATTTTTCTATCGCTAAGAATCAGACAGTCGATTATTTACACTATAGAGAATTTTCGATTTTTTTCATGGGTATACATTATAATAATGCTACCAGAAAGTTTGTCTTGTGATAAGATAAATATACAACTTATCTATTGAAAAATATGGATTACACTTGAATTAATGAACTCAATCAGTAGAGTGTCATGAAGTAGATAATTTTTTGATAGTAAAAATAGTTGTCGATTCGTCTAAAAATAGAATTCATTTTTTTTACCTTTTTTTTATTGAATTATTTTTGTCTCTATTCTCATGTGACTTATTATTTATATATTATATAATATATATAATATATAATATATTATATATTATGTATTATATATTATAAAAATAAAAAAATAGAAATATTTTCTCAATTTTCAAATTGAGATCCACTGCTTCAAGTTTGATCTCGAGTTTCCAAGTTTTCTTCTTGTACTTTATATATGCGTGTATTATTCCCTCAAGTGTGACGGCTTTCGATTTGAACAAAGTTTATTTTTACCATTTTTTAATTTTTGTCTATTAAACAGTCTATTACTTGTGAAATTATTATTTTAATCGTCCTCTTCTTTCTTTATGTATTTGTTTTCTGTTCATAAATTAATTTTGTTTTTAAGAACAGAAATAATTTATTTTAATGTGATTATGTTATTTTACATAAAAAGATTAAGTTTTTTTTCTCTTTTTTCAAATAATTCAATAATTTTCTATCTTATTTTTTTAGGATAATTTTTTATTTTTTCATTCAATATTTCTTTTTTCGTTTTCACTAATTGAATTATTTTTTTTAACTAAATATTTTTGAACTTTTGAATTTTTGAATTAAATAATATTTGAAATTATCAGTAATTTCTGTATTTATATTAACTGATTAAAATGATTGTATTTATTTTATATTGCGATTTGAGAAAAGATTCGGTTGAAGAATTTTATTTAGTTACTAGATTTTCTCATCTCTTTTTAATAAAATAATTTTATCTAATTTTTTTAATTTCATTCTGAAAATTATTAATATTTAATTTATTTAGAGTAATTTAAGAATGGAGTTTGTTAAAAAAAAATTATTTAGTTATTGTACTTTTCTCAATTTTTTTACCTAAATAATTTTTTTCTCAGTCTTTAATTAAATAATATTCGAAAATTATTAAGAATTTTTGTATTTCTATAAATATTGATTGAAGTGAATAGTGTCTATTAAAAACTTAATTTTATTATTGTACATAAATATATATCGGTGGGATTATTTTTTTGCAAGCCAAGGAAAAAATGAGGAACAATTTGTCAATTCAACAAAACATTTTCTCTGTGGTAATAAACCCATTTGATTCATTAGCATTAAGCACGGTTGTGAAACTGATATTTTTCTTTTTCTTTGTGCTGTAAAAATTGAAAGGTTATTTTGTCAACATTAAAATCATTTTTTCTGGGAATTTAAAATCATTTTTATAGTTGAAAAATGTTTTTAATTGTTTTTTTTAATTATTATTATTAACTATATTTTTAAAACACTTTTTATTTATATTTCAAATATTCAATCGTATTTAAAAATGTAAATTTAAATCTAAATATTTTTTAATATTATTATTTATTTATAGACATTAAATGGTACTGTAAAAATATTAATTTACTTTCTTTGCTTACTTTTTAATTACATTTTGAAAAGAATTTTATTAAATTTAGTCGTTTTTAAAATTTTTCATTCAAAAAATAGTTATTGTTGTTAATTATTATTATTTAATGATAATAATTATTAAATAAAAAATAATAATTGTTATTATTATAATTATAAACATAAAATAATTTGCTTCTAATTAACTTTCTTTGGAGCAACATTTATTTAAATACAACATTTATTTAGCGAGTAAAAAATTGAATTTCATTTTTTTTTTAATGTTAAACAGTAAATCTATTTTCCTGATTGGTCGATTGAAAATAACAGCTTTGCGCGCCTCTTAAAAAAAGTTATGCTTTGCTTCTTGGCAGTCGTCTTTTAACCATAGTAACGTTAACACTTGGCACACGTGTCTATGAAGAAAGGAAAAAAAATTCTTTAACAGACACGTTCTCATATAGATATAATTAAAAAGAGAAAAAAAACAAGTATTTCAAATCAAAGAAACGTTGAAAATCTCTATTTATCGACAATTACGTTAGTTTAAAATTTAAAAAAATTTTCAGTTTTTGTGTGAAGTTTTTAAAAAGAAAAAAAAAAGTTGTGGAATATTTACATATGATTCAGTTTTGAAGAATTTTATTCTCGAGAGATAGAGAAAAACACGACGACGACGACGAGGACGACAGTCAATAAAGTGCAGAGTACACTAGTTTCTATTTTTATTTTTGAAAAATAAGGTAAAGTTCATATATTTTTTATCATTATATCAAAATAACGAGGCAATGAAAACTTATAAATAATTCTCTTTTTCTGAAAAATAAGATAATGTTTTTGAAAATATTAAAATAGTAAAATTAATTTTTATAAATATTTATATATTTAAAATACTTAAAATATAAATAGTTCATAAATGTTTTATCGATTGGGTCACAATTAATTTTATTGGAAATGATAATTTAAATATTCTTATCATTATTGAATATTTATATTTATCGTTTTTTTTTCTTAAATGTGAAATTTTCTTTTTATGATTTTGAATAATTTAGTGTCTCGTTAATATTTCGAATTCAGATGTAAAGTTATTTTTTTTGTCGTCTATATTATTTTAAAAGAACGTGTAATAATGCAGTTCGTGCAAAATAAGAGAATTTTTATATTCTTGACGAAGTGTTACAAAGTTCACGTCTCAAAACAAGTTTTTTTTTTAAATCATTCATATAACAGTTTTTTTCCTCCGTTTTATTATTATACAAGATTTAATGATTAATTCAATTCCGTTAATGATCAAAAAGTAAAAATAAAAAAGTTTTGAAAAAAGTGAAAATGTAAATGACAAAAAAATGAAAAGTATTTATTTTTGCAGATTTAGAAATTTTTGAGTGTCAATTATTTTCAATACAATTTTAAATTAATAGGAATATTTTTTCAAAAAAAATTAATTTGGAGCAAAAAAATTTGATTGGCAAATATAATTTGTTACTAGACAAGTATTATTAATATTATTATTATTTTAATATTTTTAATAATATTAATAATATTAATAATAGAATTAAATAATTACTAAAGTAGGGAATTTTTTTTGAAAAATATTTTCGTCGATGGAAATATTTTCATTTTGTTGGAATTTTTTTCATTTCTAAATTCTGTGGAGTTTAGAAGGAAAGTCTAAAAATAATTGAAGGAGTAAAAATATAATTTTATAATCCGAATGAATTATTGACTGTAATCAGAGGTAATAACAGTAGGCCGAGTGTCGAGGCATTCATACTTTAGTCATATAGCTTTGTAATTAATAAAACAAAACCACCTGTTGCAGGTGATATCGATCGATATACTCCATTACCTTCATGACATACACTCTTTTAGTGATAAAGAAATGATCCCGAAGAATGACACTCCAATGTACATATATATTAACAATCGTTGTATTCCGCTAATCTGTTCTTGAAGTTAGTTTTTCTTTTTGCTTCTTTGTTTCCTAATTTTTGAAATTATTTATTTTTCTTTCCAAAATCTTTTAATTTTAAAACTAATGAACATATTTGCACGTGAAATGATCCAATCAAACTTTCTTTGAAGGATTTTGTCAAAGCCTTTTTAGAAATAATTGAATTTTGTCGAGAAATTTATTGAAATTCTATTGAAATAAAATTTATGAAAAGAATTTAATAATTTTTCAAATTTTTTAATGAATAAAATAAAATTGTTCGAAGCAATTAAAAATATTAATTAATTAATAATTTTCAATTAATTTTCTAAAGATTTGAAGAAATTCTTCACAAAAAATTAAATTATTTACTGTAAATAAAAGTCTTTTCAGAAATTCGGTTATTTTTAGAATTTTTAATATAATTCTTGGCAAGAATTCAATTATCTTCATAAATAATAATAAAATTCTGTACAAAAAATTAATTATTTTAAAAAATTTTAGTAAAATTTGTGTCGAAAGAATTTTATTTTCAAATTTTCTATTAAATTCTTCGTAGGAATTTATTTTTTAATAAAAAAATTGCATTCTTTCGAGAAAACTTATTAAAATTGAATTAAAAATATTAAAAATTTTTAGACAGAATTCAATTATTTAAAAAAAACATTGTCAAAAGAATTTCGTATTTTTCAAAAATAATTAATAAAATTCTGAGAAAGAATTCAATTATTTTCAATGATTTTAATAAAATTTTTATAAAAAATTCAATTTTTTTATTTTTAATTCTTTATAGGAATTTATTTTTTAATAAAAAAATTGAATTCTTTTGAGAAAACCTATCAAAACCTAATTAAAAATATTAAAAATTTTCGACAGAATTCAATTATTTAAAAAAAAATTGTCATAAGAATTTCGTAATTTTCAAAAATTTTAATAAAATTCTTATAAAAAATTCATTTTTTTAATTTTTAATTCTTTATCTGAATTTATTTTTAATCAAAAAACTGAATTTTTTCGAGAAAATTTATTAAAACCAAATTAAAATTATTAATAATTCTTCGACAGAATTCAATTATTCAAGAAAAAAATTGACAAAAGAATTTCGTAATTTTGAAAAATTTTTAAAAAATTCTTGGATAGGATTCAATTATTTTCATAGATTTTAATAAAATTCTTTAAAAAAATTCAATTTTTAAATTTTTTAATTCTTTATAGGAATTTATTTTTTAATGAAAAATTGAATTTTTTCGAGAAAACTTATTAAAATTAAATTAAAAATATTAAAAATTCATCAACAGAATTCAATTATTAAAAAAAAAAATGTCAAAAAATTCCGTATGTTTCAAAAAATTTAATAAAATTCTTGGAAAGAATTAAATTATTTTCAAAGATTTTAATAAAATTCTTATAAGAAATTCAATTTTTTTATTCTTCATTCTTGATAGAAATTTATTTTTTAATGAAAAAATTGAATTTTTTCGAAAAAACTTATTAAAATTGAATTAAAAATGTTTAACGTTCTTCTACAGAACTCAATTATTTTAATTAAATTTTTCCAAACAATTTAATTATTTTCGAATTTTTTTATTTAATTTTTCATAGAAATTTATAATTTATGAATTGAATTCGTTTGACACATTTTACTGAAACTGTATTGAAAAGAATTGAATTCACGAGAAAAATTTTACCAATACTTAACGAAAGAATTGAATTCATTCGGAAAATTTTATTAAAAATGTTTAATAATAATAAAAAAGAATAATTTATTTTATTCTTAATTAGTGAATTTTTTAAAATTTTAATCTGAAATAATAATTATTATTTATTTTTGTTCATTACTCGTTACATTTATTTTTTTTCCGCTTTACCAAAATTTATATTGAATCTAATTTTTATTTCTTTCGATCTGAATTTGAATTGTTTGTTAATTATTTTTTTTATTTTGGTTTTATTATTATTTTAATTTCTTTATTATTTATTTTTGTTCACTACTAATTTTATTTTTATTTTTTTATTATTTATTTTTGTTCATTACTCGTTACATTTATTAATTATTTTTTCTCCGCTTTACCAAAATTTATATTGAATCTAATTTTTATTTCTTTCGATCTGAATTTGAATTGTTTGTTAATTATTTTTTTATTTTGGTATTCATTACTATTAATTCTGTAAAAAATTTATTGACATGATTCCACTTTTTGGCTCCAACGATTCAAACATTAAAATAAAAATAAATTTTTTTAAATTTGAATTTCGTAAACAAATATTTTTTCCGTTTAGAAAATTAATTTCTTTCTCGTGAATATTGAATTTATTTTATTGTTAATTTTATTCTAGTAATTTTTCCAAAAAACTGTAAATTGAAACAAATATTTGTTCATTTGAACTTTCAAAACTTTAAGAAAATTGTACATTTCGTTCGAGTGGATTTTGTTATTTGTATGAAACATTTTTATTCATCGAGACTAAAAATTTACGGACTGTTAATTATTATGCGCAGGAAATTTAAATGCAATTTCGTCGTTTCGTTAAAAAGATAAATTTTGTATTCTTATTTATTTTTTTTTTTGCAGGGAATAATTTTGTTCAAGCAAAACGTACTTTTGTGAAATTGTTTCAGTTTTTTTTATTTATTTATTTTTATTTATTTATTATTATTTATTTTTTGTAGCTATTCGAAAGAATGGAGTATAACGGAAAAGTTGGTGATTCTTTCGACACAGCAGCATTGGCCGTTTCTTTAGTGAGAGAAGTTAGATTGGCCGACCTTATCAGCTTCGGTTAGTTTAAAGGTCACCACCGTGATGATATTGGTAACGGAACAAGTTTCTTTGGTTTTCTTTTAATTGATCGTTTTATGCAGAAGATCGCAGTTGTTCGTTTTGATCGTTTGACTTGGACTTGACTTTTTTTTTCTTTTTTACATGCCAATTTGCTGCTCTAGCATCATTTTCTTCTTCTTCTTCTTCTTCTTCTTCTTCTACCAATGTTTTTAGTTCTCTCGCGTCCTTCGCCTTGGAAACATTTTTCACTTCCGGATGACAAAGTCCCTCAACATCTGCTCAACTTCTCAAATTTCGCATCATTCTTGGTAGGCTTCTCACTATTTTCTAAATATAGACACGTCATTTATATTCTCCTGAAAATGAAAAATTAGGTAGTGCATATTATATACCCCTCTCCTCCCTCCATTGTCTCGACTTTTGTTGTTTCTTGTCAGGCCTCGGATAGTATGACGTTTTTTTTTGTGTTTTCTCGATTTACTTTCAAAGAAGGGGACTTTTTTCATTTTATTTTCGATAAATAGGACATTTTCGAAATTTTTCATAATTAAAAATTTATTTCACAGAATTTCCATTAGGCGCCGAATTTTAATTCCTTCAAGTTTTCATTTGCTAGAAATTTTATTGAACATAATGTAATTTAGACGAATTTTTAATAGACAACGAATTATAATTTTTTACTTTATAATAATAATAATAATATTATAATTATAATTAATAAATTATTTATTATTATTATATATAATATTATAATTATAAATATTAATTAATAATACTATTATTATTATTATATATAATATTATAATTATAAATATTAATTAATAATACTATTATTTACAATTAATAAATTAATTATTATTAGTATGTAAGTTAAATTTGTTAAACACTCTTTTGAAATAAATTATTTAAAAGTTGTGTAATAATTAAAATTTGTAAAAATCCAATTCCGAAAAGTTTCAACTGTTAATTTCATTGGAGATACCTCGGGAAATATATTATTGATTTTCATTAAATAGTTCGCTCTAAAATTTTTATAATTCAAGTTTTAGAAAATTCTAATTGTAAATTTTGAGAATAATGTTTTAACAATTTTAATGAAAAAATTTTAAATTATTATATTGTAAATCCTGAGAATACTTTTCATTTTGACTTTCTAAAATTAAATCATTTTGAATTCCAACATTATTTCAAGAATTCAGAAAATTGTTTTTAAATTTTATGACTAGAATTATCTAAAATAATTATTTTTAAATAAACAATTTTTGTAAATTATTTATTTATTATTTTGAAAATAATATTGATTTCTGTAAAATTTTTTTAAAATCAAATTTTAGAGAATTTTATTCGCAAATTTTGAGAATAATATTTCAAAATTTTTAAGGAAATGAATTTTAAATGATAATTTGAAAATCTTAGAATATTTTTAATTCTAACTTTTTGAAAATGCAATTATTTTCAATTATATTTTTCCATAAATTGAAGAAATTATTTTCACATAATTTTTTAAGATAATTATATTATTTCAGATAAATAATTAATAAGTTTTTAATATTTTAAATTTTGTAAAATTTTGTTGAAAATAATATCAATTTTCTTTAATTGTTTCAGTGAAAGTTTTAAAAATCAAATTTTTGAGCATTTTACTCCCAAATTTTGAGAATAGTTTGAAAAATTTTAATGAAATAAATTTCAAATGATCATTTGAAAATGTTGGAATATTTTTTATTCTCATTTTTTGAAATTGTATTATTTTCATAATTTTTAATTACAATTTTCCAAAAATTTAAAAAAATTGTTATGAAATATTTTTTTAAGATGTAATTTAATTTTTCAAATAAATAATTAAAAAGAATTTAATGTAAATGAAATTTAGTCAAATTCTATTGAAAATAATATTTATTTTCTTTAATTGTTTCAGTGAAAGTTTTAAAAATCAAATTTTTGAGAATTTCACTCGCAAATTTTAAGAATATTTGAAAAATTTTAATGAAATGAATTGCAAATATTAATTTTAAAGCTTTAGAACAGTTTTCATTTTAATTTTTTAAAATTCAATTACTTTCATATATTTTCAATAAAATTTTTCCAAAAAATCAAAAATCTACAAAAAAGAGATAATTTTTTTTAAGAATTTTAATATTTAAAAAAATAAATTTTTGTATTTAAATAATTGAATTCTTGCCAAATTTTCCGAATTTGAGGGAAAATTTTTTTTTGAGAAATTTTATTAAAATTGTTCTGAAAGTAATCGAATAATTCTATTGAATTCAATGAGAAATTTTTATAATTTTCGCGCAATTCCTTTTGCGAACAGAAATTCAGTTTTTGAATAATTTTATTTGTAATAATGATAATAATTGAAAGATTTTTTTTCAAATGATGAAAATGTTAGTTATTATTACTAATTATTGCATGTTCTATATAAACATTTCTCGTTGACATTTCTTAATTATTTGAAATAACTCTCGGTGAATTTCTTATCACTTGCGACAATTAACGAATGTCCTTCACTGTTTATGAAAATTATTAATTAAAATTAATTATAAACGACATTAATTGAAAATGTTTTATTAGTTTAATTTTAATGTCATTTCTTTTTAATTTCAGTTCGATAATAATTTACTTTCAATAATTGTATAACTAACTACTGCGAATAATTAATAATTACATAAACTAATAATTACAATAATTAATAATTTTATTATTTATTTACAATTTTAATTTCATTTCATTATTTAATTACAATTTTAATTTCATTTCATTATTTAATTACAATTTTAATTTAATATTTAATTTAATTGCAATTTGATTTAATTGTATGTACTTCATTATTTATAGATATTTACAATTTATTCTTTATTTAAACTGGAGAAAAAATTGATTTAATTCAAATAAGCGATTACTTGTCTATTATCAAATTTACTTGAATCAGGTAATTTTTATTTAAGTTAATTTTTGAATTATTAATTATTTGAAGGTAATAATTTCTGTATTTGAGCCAAATACAATTTATTTAGATTCAAATAAAAATTTATTTGATTCAAGGAACTATTTATTTGACAATAGAAAATAATCGTTTAGTTAAGTCAAATAAATTTTTTTTTCTTGGATGGATATTTGAATTATTCAATAAATCCGAATAATTAAAAATTGAAATAATAATAATAATAATAATAATTAGAATTATTATCATTACTATTTTATTAATTATTTAAATTATTTTATTGATTTTCAAAAATTTTTTGTTGTCCTAAATATGTGGGATTTATTACGTAAAAGTAAAATCCGTCATTTTAATGTGCAATGTAAACAAATCTCTTTATCACTGCATGTGAAGAAAATAAACAAAACTTTTTTTAACGACATCTCAACTCTCAACTATATAGTTGACCATTGACTATCTTCCGCGTGATAAAATTGACATGAATAATGATAAATTCTAACTTTTATTGTTTTCAATATTTTTTTTTTTTTAAATAATTTATTTCAAAATTTTTTTTTCATTTTTTTATCGGTTTTTTCTTTTACTGAAAAAAATTTTTTCTATCAGAGACATTTTTCAATAAATATTTAAAGATTTTAATAATTTTTATAAAAATTTTATTATTTTTATGGTTATAAAAATTTTATTATTTTTATGGTTATAAAAATTTTATTATTTTTATAGTTGAAAAAATTATTCAGCCGCATTTGTTTTCTAATTTTTTCAAATGAATATTATAATTTTTTTTTAATCTATTATAGAGAATATATATTTTTTTGAAGTCATTTATCAATATTTACAATATTCATAATGTATAATGAAATATTTTATTAATGTTATGTAACATTTCACGTGATTCGGAGATAATTTCTGATTTTGCAAAAATGCGAACATAGAAGAAAATATTCTTGGCAAAAAAATATCCATTTTTTGTAAAGTGAAAAATTACACATTTATTGGAAAATAAATCAAAATAACAGAAAAAATTCAAAGATTTATATTTATTTATTCTATTTATTAATATCAAGTTTCTGTTGTACTTTACATTATTACTTTTTATATTATTATAGAAAATAATTAATTATTAATTTATTATACAATAATTATATAATAAATAATAAAACTTATTTTATTATTTAATAATAATTAATAATTATATTATTAAATAATGAATACAATTATTATTATTATTATTATTAATATTGTTATAATATAAATATAAACAATATAACAAATTTATTTTTTTTTTTTATTTTTTTTTTTATTGATAGCTTCTTCTCATTTAAATTTATTTTTTGTTGTGGATATTTTTTGAATGTAAAGCAGACAAATTGTTTGTTTCTTAATATTTTGCGTTTATCGCTGTTATTGCAGAAAAACATATTTGAATAATTTTTCCTTAACATATACAATGTAGACTTTGGTTTTCCAAATGATGGTGTAAATGATTATCACGTCGAGGAAATCCAAGATATGGTCACTATCATCCAAAGGATGATAAAAGATGGTAAGAATATAATATTTTTAGATAAAATACTTTTCTAGAAATATTATACAAGAAAAGTGGGAATTTTCGGGAAATTTACCCGCTGTGAACTTTTTTCAATTTTTCTCCACTATTTTCCAACTTTCCTAAAATTATTAAAATCATTTTGATATGAAGAAAAGAATTAGGTTAGTTTCAGTTTTGAATTTTTAAATTTCAACTCTTATAAGTTGTCTAATCTGATTTGGAATTGAGTCAAATGGTAATTGTTTTATTTACATAAGTATACGATTCTAAAATGTGCGAAAAAAAATTTTTCTTAATCACATAAGCCACATAAAGTCTTTAATATATTATTTTGCGAGTGTGGGTCAAGTCTTGTTCATTTAATATTATAAGCAGCCTGACTTCTTATCGTTATGTGAAGGTTCTCAACTGAGGCCGTGCAATTTTTCTTTTACTCAACTTATTCTCAATATTTCATTATTTTCAACGATGAACGTGTCTCATCTTTGTAAAATGTACAATTTTTTGTTTGAGATCAATTTTTATATTGTGAAAATCATTTTTAGCAATAAGTTTTTTTCACTTTATAGTCGAAAAGATTTTAGAATTTCAATTTTTTATGAATATTAAAAATTAGGTTAAATTTGGATTTTTGTTAAATTTTAATAATTTAAATTCTTCTGAAATTAGTTTAATTTATTTAAATATATTTGATTAATTATTAAAAATAACGAATTTATAAATGAATTTTGGTTAAAAACACTAATAAAATTTTGAATTTTGGAGAAGTTAGAAATTATTGAAGAAATTCAATTATTTTCAAAAGTAAAAAAATTCTTCGCAGACATTCAATTATGTTCTTAAATTTAAAAAAAAACTTGTCAAAATGTCAATTATATTTATAAATAATAAAACTCTTCTCCCAAAAATTCAATTATTTTCAAAAAATTTCATTAATTCAGTGATATTCAATATCTACAATTTTAATAGAATTGTCAATTTTTAAAATTGTACTATTTTCAAAATTTTCAATTAAATTTTTTCAAAAATACGAAAAAATAAAAATAAAAAAAAATGTTAAAAATGTTAAAAATAAAAAAAAATGTTTAAAATGTTTTTAAATATTTTTTAAGATATAATTAAACTTTTCAAATAAATAATTAAAAAAAATTTAATGTAATTGGAAATTTGGTGAAATTCTATTGAAAATAATATTTATTTTCTTTAATTGTTTCAGTGAAACTTTTAAAAATCAAATTTTTGAGAATTTTACGCGCAAATTTTGAGAATTTTTCAATTGTTTTCAAAAAATTTCATTAATTCAGTGGTATTCAATATCTACAACTTTAATAGAATTGTCAATTTTTAAAATTGTATTATTTTCAAAATTTTCAATTAAATTTTTTCAAAAATACGAAAAAATTGT
This sequence comes from Leptopilina drosophilae, assembly GCA_032873175.1. Lineage (NCBI taxonomy): Eukaryota > Metazoa > Arthropoda > Insecta > Hymenoptera > Figitidae > Leptopilina > Leptopilina drosophilae. The sequence continues at coordinate 22,567,004 of CM065483.1, forward strand.
TTTTAAATATTTTTTTAAAATATAATTAAACTTTTCAAATAAATAATTAAAAAAAATGTAATGTAATTGGAAATTTGGTGAAATTCTATTGAAAATAATATTTATTTTCTTTAATTGTTTCAGTGAAACTTTTAAAAATCAAATTTTTGAGAATATTACTCGCAAATTTTGAGAATTTTTCAATTGTTTTCAAAAAATTTCATTAATTCAGTGATTTTCAATATTTACAATTTTAATGAAATTGTCAATAAGAATACATTAATTTAAAAAATTTTTTGATAAAATTTTACGCAAACATTGAATTATTTTCATAAATAATAAAACTGCTCGTTGAATTTTAATTATTAGTGATATACAAATTTCAATTGAATTCCTCGAAAAATGTTATTATTCTTAAAAAGTTTATTAAAATTCGTCAAAATAATTAAATTATTTAAAAATTTTTGATGAAATTCCTTATGAAAATTTAATTTTAAGAAACATTCAATTATTCATTCAATAAATTATTTATTTTTCTATTTTAATAATAATTTTTAGTAAAAATTGATTTAAAAATTAATTGTGTTGAAGTTTTTTTTAAATTTCTCTTTATAACGTCAATTATCTTTATAAATAATAAAATTCCTCGCCAAAATTAAAATTCCTTTTACAAATTTTTGATAACATTCTTTAAAAAATTTTAATTTTTTAAAACACAATTTTTTCTATTTTATGATTTTTAATGTCTACAATTTTAATAAAATTTTCTAATTAAGAATTGAATAATTTTAAAAAAATTTTAGATAAAATTCTACGCAAAAATTAAAATATTTTCGTAAATAATAAAAATTTCTCTTCAAATTCAATTATTTCCATAGATGATAAAACTTATTGCAGGATTTAAATTATTTTTTTATACAATTTTAGTTGAATTCTTCAAAAAATGTAATTATTTAAAAATTTATTGATAGCATTTTTTATTTGAGTCAATTTTAAACAACACACAATTTTTTAATGAATTATTAATATTAGTTTTTAAATAATTGAATAATCGTGGAATTTTCTAACGAAAATTAATTAAAAAATGAATTTCAGTTAAGATTTTAGTTTGTAATTGAATATTATTCAAAAGAATTCCGGCGTGAATTTTTTAAAAATATTTTAATTTTTAATTGATGTTAAACGAAAATGTTTGAAAATCTGAACTTTTCGTTCTTTTAACTATAACAATTCTGTAGAATTAATTTTTTCGAAAAATTTTAATTAAATTTTTTTTTCTGAAGTCATTTATATATTTAAATAAATGTTTAAAATTTTTATTTTCTAAAATGTATTTAATTGAAGAATTTTGGAATCAAAATTGTAAAATTGAATTGCAAACAAAATGAAATTGGTAATAATAATTCTCAAAGAACTGGTTCAAATATTATGAAAAGTAATTCAAGGAAGAATTCAAATTCAAAGACGAATTTTAATTTAAAATTTTAGAAAATAATAATTTAATTGAAATGATTTTGAAGAAGTTGCAGTAATAATATTCTTATAATATATAAAATAAATAGATTTTTTCACTCTGTAATTTTTAATTATTAAAAAACTTTTAAAAATCCGTTCATCTCGAGTTTTCGACTCGGAGTGATCGATATTTTCATGTTTTGTAATAATATTTTTGTAATTTGTCGAATTTCAAAAAGTTTTGAATTTTTCATGTTTTGAAGATTTTCAATTCGTATGCGGAAAAATATTAATAAATAAAATAAATAAATAAATAAATTTATAAGTAGAAGTAATTGATGTTTTCGAATAATTTTAGAATTGAAGAAATTTGTAAATAATATGTAATCGAACATTTTTTTTCGTATCTAATAATTTTTAGAGTGCATCAAAATATTGTTTAGACTCAGAGAAAAAATTAAAATTTTGACTGGAAATCAGGGAAAAGTCGGGAAAAAACATAATTTAATTTTTGTACTAAGAAATTTTTTGGTTTGGTTCCATTCATAGTTTTGTAATTTTTAAAACCAAAAAAGAATTACTTTTTTGTACTTTTTTCTTCAAAACCTTTATAGTTAACATTTATGATCACGGTAAATCGTTAGGTATTAAAATAACACCAAAAAGGATTAAAATAATCCAATTTAGTGTTATTTTAATCCATTTTGGTGTTATTTTAATACCTAACGATTTACCGTGATTTTATTTGTGTTTTTATCTTTCACATCAAGCGTCGGTTAAAATAGTACTAAAAACGGCAATTTAGTGCTTAAAAATAAAAAAATAAATAAATCGCTTTTGTAATAAATTGATGATCGATATTCGAAATCAGATTTGTAAATGGAGCGAATATTGCAATGGTGAATTTATAAATATAATATTGCGAAATGCCAATTTCCCAGGAACGCGTTTTTGCTGAGTTTGTAAATCGAAGACATTTCTGCTTGGTTTTCATTTTGTGGCTGGCAGCAAAACGTGTGCCTCTTTTATTTTGAGAAAAGAAAATAATAAACGAGAAGACAGGATGATGGTTTAAAATTACGAAGAAATTATTTTCTCTATTTTACATTCTTTGTTAGAATATTCAGTCGAGAAATTCTTCCTTTCTTATTCTTTTAGAGAAAAATTAACTTTTACGTATGTAGTAAATTTTCAAAATTATTTTTTTTCCTATTAATCAGTTTTTGTCAGAAAAGAAATCGAAAATCTTGTTAAATTTGAAGTTTTCCATTATTTCCCGCCGTGACTTATAAGCGCGTGGTGAGTGGTTGAAAAAATCAAAACAAGAAGCAACAAGTGGCCAGCATTGTCACTCGTTTGCTCTCTTCACTTTGTTGACTGTGTTCGAATTTCGAGTCCTTTTAATTGCATTTTTTCCACCAAAAAGTCTCGAGTAGAATTAATTTACCTGGCCAAACGTAAAATCGATGTAAATTTATTATTTCTGACTAAATTTATAATAAATACAAATAAATATAGTTAGTAATTTACGCAGGTAAAATTTTTGAGGTTATGTTTAAAAAAATTGTTTTTCAATACTTTGTATTCTCTCTCTGTTTGAAAAAAGAAAAAGTGTATTAAAAAAAAAGAGAAAAGATTCTATGAAAGAAATAGTTAAACGGAAAGATAATATCATGAGAGGAATACAAAGAAGGAATTTCACTGACGTGCGATAAAAATAAGTAAATGAAAAATTTAAATTACAATGGGAATTAAAAATAGTTTTCCCTTTGTTGCAGGTCATGTTTTTCAAAATCCGGAGGTGGTTAATCTAGTTTTGGAACCTGGAATATGGTAAGAAATAAAAAATATACAATTTTAATGCAAACATAATTTTAATTAGCATTTATAATATTTATAATCACAAATTAAGTTTACAGTACCTAATTTAAATGACACGTAGATAAGATTTTTTTTATAATTTCACGTTACTTTTTATCAGACAACACTATTTATTTTAGGAGAAGAAAAATGGGTCATCTTTTTAAACTTTGTACATATATATATACATTTCGTATCCTAATATACTGCGGAATTTCTTTTTTTTCGCCAGACAATTTATTTACTTAATTTTAATATCATTTGCAAATTCTCGCTTTCATATCTTACATATTTACATAGCATTTTAGATTATAAATTCTCATGTATAATTAGAGTATCGCTTAATAAATTAGTTAATTCTTATTTTATTGAAATATTCTCGAAAAAAAGAAAATGTTTATTCTTTTTAAATATAATGAATAATTAAAATAGAAATATTTTTATTTTTAGCTCAAACGACGAAGAGGTAGACAGCAATTGCGTGGTTAGGGCGCGAGGACTTCCTTGGCAATTGTCTGATCAGGACATTGCAAAATTCTTCAGAGGACTGAATATTGTCAAGTAAGTGCAATTTATTTTTAACGAAACTTGGACCAGAATTTTTTCTAGATTTACATGAATTTTCGAACGTTCAAATTAGTCACAAATTCTGCTGTAGAATTTTAGAAAATCAGAATCAGATACAGAGAATATTAAAGGAACATTTTTCTTTCTTATTTTAAAATTACTAATGAAATAAAATTCATTAAAATATATCATTTACTTCAATAAACATTGACAAAAGTTTCAATTGTCTCAATTTTTTGAAATTATTATTAGAAATACAATTATTTTCAGGAAATTTTAATTAAATTTCTTCTGAATTTGTGAATTTTAAATTAATTAGAACTTTAATACTTTTTGTCAAATAAAAAATTAGAAATTTATTCTTATGTATTCTTTCACAAGAATTAAAACTGCAAGTAATTTAAATAAAAAACTTCATAGCAATTTAATTATTTCTAAAAATTGCGATAATTCTTTTCCAAAAATGAATTATTTTTTTTTAGAATTTTTTAATTCAATTACTCAAAACTCTAAGAATTTTAAAAGAAAAATAATGTAATTAATAATTTTTTTAATATAAAAATTTCCTTCCCTTAAATTTTCGAGGAATTTTATTCAAAAAGATCTTAAAAATTAATTAATTACTAAAAATCCTGTTATAACGCTTTAAAATATTCAATTATTTTCTAAATTTTTAACTGAAAGTTTTTTTTAATCAATTCCTATTTGAATTCAATAACGAGAATTAAATTATTTGAATAGAATAATTTTTGTAAATTTATAAAATAATTTTCTTTTTAAAATCCAATTTATAGATAATTTTTCAAGATGAAGAAATAAAATTATTTTAAATACAGAAATTTTACAAAATTTTCAGATGTTTTAATTTTTTAAAATTATTTTCGGGAATCCAGGTATATCTTCAAAAAATTTTAATTAAAATTATTTGAAAACTTAATTTTTTTCATAATTTCCATGAAATTTGACAAAGTTTTAATTGTTCTAATTTTTTTAAATTATTATTTTCGGAAATACAATTCTTCTTAAGAATTTTAATTAATTTTTTTAATAAACAATTTTTCAGAATTTCTCTGAATTAAATTATTCAGAATAAGTTATAAGTTGTTAAATTTTTATTTTACAAAAAGTTTGAACTTTTTGTACTGTAAAAATTTAACAACTTAATCTTATTTATTTTTCCACAGGAATTCAAATTTTATATAATTTCAATGAAAAACCTTTTGAAATTAAATTATTTCTAAAAATTGTAATTCTTCCAAAATTCAATTATTTTTTAAAAATAATAATAATTATTATTATTTAAAATATAAAGTCTAACAAAATTCAAAAAACTTTTTATATGTTCTATTTTCTTAATAATTTTTTTGAAAAATATTTTTAATTTTAAAATTAATGTATTGAAAGTCATCGAATTGTTGAAAAGAATTTTATAAAAAATTTGATAATAATATAAGTTTCTTCAATGAATTTTATTATTTAAAAAAATAATTGAATTCTGGAGAAGAATTTTCGTTAAAATTTTTGAAAACTCTAATTCAATTTTTTTTTGAAGAATTTCAAGATAAAATTTTAATTTTAATTTTATCAATTTCAATTAAATTTAATTTTTTAAGAATTTTAAATTTAAATTTATTTTTAAATAATGGAGTTTCTTTGAAAAATTTTAATTAGAAGTTTCAAAAATAATTGAATTTCATGCACAATTTCTTTCAAGTTTTCCAATAATTGTTTTCTTAATAATTGAAATTTAATATTTAATTATTAAATTTTATCAAAATTTAAGGAAATAATTGAATTCATTTGAAAAATTTTATAACGAATTTAAACAAACATTGAATTTTTTCCTGATTTTTTTGAATATATCTTAATTTTTGCAAATAATTGGACTATATTTATAAATTTAATTAAAATGTTTCGAAGGATTTATTAAAATTGTAGAAAATAATTATAACTTGTAACTTGTAATTGTAACTTTTTGCAAAAAAGTTTATTATTTATAAAAATAATTGAATTCTTACAAAGAATTTTATTAAAATTTCTGAAATTAATAAAAAGAATAATTAATTACTAAATTGATCAATAATTGAATTAATTTTAAAATTTGAATATAAAATTATTTAAAAAATTCATATTTTTTTGTAAATAAAAAATTTTGTAATTTGCATAATAATAAATTAAATATCACGTTCTGTGCGCGTAACATTTGCTATTAGTAAATAAAATTCAATTTTAAAAGAAGTAAAAAGTTTATCGACACTTTCATTGGAACTTTCGAAAATTTAGAAACATGCAAAGTTTTTAATAATTTCGAATTTAGCGAATAAAAGAAAACAAGTTTAAAATTATTACAAACATAAAAGAAGTATGAGAAACAAGTAAAACAATATTTTTAATTTTATCATTATGAAAAAGAAAAAAACAAATTACTAATCAATTTATTGCTGTATTTTTACGCAAGCTTCTGGGACCGATGGTAAAAGTAGGCATCTTTCTTAAAACATTATTATCAACTTTTTTTCCACAATAAAATTTTTTATTTATTGACAAAAAATTGTTTTATTACTGCAAACATATATTTTCTTTTTGCTTGCGAATCTTGATTATAATTGTAATTGTGAATTTCCTATTATTTGTTGACGGACAGTTTATTTTAATGGAAATATAATTATTTTGATATGACAAATGTTATGAGATATCTTTGAAAAAGAATTGACGAGAAAGATTTTTGAAAAAAAAACTTAAATAACTAATACTAACGTTCAGCACGTATAAACGATAACTTTTATCGCAGGTCAAGGATCAAGCTTCTTCAGTCTGGCACAATTCTGCACGATTTGTGATTCTAAATTTTTGGACATATTTATTATTGCAAAAAAAATGAGTTCAAATCTTTCACGATCAATTGATTTTGTTCTTTTTTTTTCGAAAGAATTGAAAATTAATTTTTTGTATTTATGTAGATTTTGATTAATTTTTATTATTATTTGTTTTTTGATATAAAAATTTATTGACGCAGGCCTGGATGGGAAATCAATTTTTTGTCCGATTCAATTGATGAGAATTAATTAAATTTAATTTTTAAATTATAAGACGGTGTGAATTGTATTGAAGCTAATTGTAAATTGGAACAATTTTTGCAGGGGTGGTGTTGCCTTGTGTTTAAGTCCACAAGGAAGGCGAAACGGAGAAGCTTTAGTACGATTTGTAAGTAAGGAACATAGAGACATGGCGCTTAAAAGGCACAGGCATCATATTGGACTGCGTTATATTGAAGTTTACAAAGCGTCCGGCGATGATTTTGTCGGAGTTGCTGGTGGTACGAGTGGAGAAGCTCATGACTTCCTTTCCCGAGGACCTCAAGTCATCGTCAGAATGAGAGGTCTTCCCTACGACTGTGTAGCAAAACAAGTGGTAATTAAGCGTTTTTCTTTTTTAATTTAACTTCTTACAACTTTTAGCTTTCTTTGTTTATTCTCCCTTTTCGACTTTCAACCTTTCCTTCTTTTTTATTCTCTTTTTTAACTTTTAACATTTCATTAAATACAATTATTACAAGTTCTCACTTTGTTAATATTTTGTTTGTAGGGAGAAAGTTATATTCTTTTTTTTCATTTTATATTAGGTACTTTTATAGGAATTTTATTTCAAAAAGGAACAGCGTTGCCTCTTCTCAGGGAATTCAGGGAAAAGCCGCAAGAAATTTTATTAAAATTACTGGAAAAGTCAAAAAATTTTTATTAAAATTACTGGAAAAAAATAAATTTTTAGAATTTATAAGAAAATTACGAATTTTTCTGTCTTATTTTGCTTTAATATCATAAACTTCAAAATTAGCACGAATTCGAATAGAAAAAATTCAATCTTTCTATTTCTGACAATAATTTGTTTTTAAATGACTTAATTCTTGAACAACTATCAAAAAATATTACTTTCAAAATTATTTAATGAATAATTTTACTTCAATGTTTCAAAATTAATTTAATTTTCAAAAGAGTTGCGTTGACAATTTCCATAAATAGAACAACTTCAAAAGGTTTAAATTTGAAATTTAAAAAAAATCTCAATTTCGAATGAATGTTCAAAATTATAACGAATTTAGATTTTTGAAAAATTTTAACGACCTTAGATTTTTGAAAAATTTCAAGAATTCAAATTTTTGTAAAATTAATTTAATTTTTTTAATATACATTTGATTGATTTTTAAAAAATAATAAATTTATAGAAGAATTTTAGGTAAAAATACTGACAAAAATTGAATTTTGGAAAAGTTACAAACACGATTGCGCAGAAATTCAATTATTTTCAAAAGTAATGAAAATCATTGCAGAAATTTGATGTATATCAAGAATTTTATTAAAAAGTTTGAAAATAATAGAATTTCTGCGTATTTTTCACAGAAATTTAATAATTTTTGAAAATTTTAATAAAATTCTTCGTAAGTAAATTCAATTATTTTCGTAAATTATAAAATTCTTCACAAAAGTTCAATTGCTTTCATAAATTACAAAAATACTTTAGAAAAAATCATTATTTTTCGTAAGTAATAATATTTGATGCAAGAATTCAATTATTTTTATAAATAATAAAAATTTTTTACAGAGATTCAATTATTTTCAAAAATATTAAGACTTATCGCAGAGTTGAAATAATTTTTAATATAATTTTAACCAAATTCCTCGAAAAAATGTAATTATTCTTAAACTTTTTATTAATAATTCGTCGATAAATTTCAATTCGTTTAAAATTTCTTGCTAAAATTCTTCATAAATTTCAAGTTTATGTCATTCAATTATTCAATAAATTATTTTCTTCTGAATTTGAATAATTGAATTCTTCTATATTTTTCTAATAAAAATTGATTTAAAAATGAATTTCAGTAACATTTTTAGATAATAATTGAATATTAAAAGTATTATAGCTTGAACTTTTAGAAAGAATTGAATTTTTAAAAGGTTTCAAATTAAAATCTTTGAAAATTTGTTGAAATTATTTTATGTTTTTATTTTCTAAAAGAAATTTTATTGAAGAATTTCTGAATTATCGTAAAATGGAATTATAGACAAAGAATTTTTAAAAAATTGAAACAATTATAAGTTTCGTCAAATTTCTTTGAAAACATTTAGTTTTGTTACTTTTAAAAATTGTTTTTAAATATATAATCGTATTTTTGAAAAATTATATTTTCAACAAGTCTAAATTTTAGAAAATAAATTTTGTAAAGGAAAGTTGTTGTAACTAATAATGAACGTTAAATTTTCACGCGCGTGTAGTATGATTAGATTTTAATAATTTTTCTTTTCAAGTTATTTGAATTTTAAAACAATCTGTCGAAAATCATTGAATTCTTGCTAAAAAAAGTTATTAAAAAAGATTTGAAAATAATTTAAATGCTTCAAAGAAATTTATTATTTATGAAATTAATTCAATTTCATCCAAGAATTTGATTATTTACGAAAATAACTAAATTTAATACAATTAAAATTAAAAGTAAAAATAAATTAGAAAATTAAAAATTAAAATGAAATATTAATTTACTTAATTAATTTTTTTGTTTTAAGAATTGCTTTGGATTTTTTTTAAATAATAGATTTTTTTTAATAATTTTTATATGACAATTTTGAAAGTAATTAAATTTTTAAGTTTATAAACTAATCATGTTTGTTAATAATTGAAATCAAACATTTGATTATTGGATTTTAATAACATTTTTTATTTTGCAAAGAATTAAAATTTTTTTTTTGAAAATTGTAAACAATAATAATTATCAGTTAATAAGTGAATTTAAAAAATGTTAAATCTAAAGTTTTTTAAACATTTATATTTCTATTTAATGATTAATATTTTTGTATACAAAAGAAAATTATTATAAAAATTTGAAGAAGAATAAATTGAATATCATGTTTGACGCGTAATATTTGATAGTTATTGTTAATTTAATGATCTTTATGATATGGTTATTGCAGCTGGACTTTTTTGCGTCTGGACAAAAGCCCTGCCAAGTATTGGATGGCGAGGAAGGTGTTTTATTTGTGAAGAAAGCAGATGGACGGGCGACTGGTGATGCGTTTGTTCTTTTTGCAAAAGAAGAAGATGCGGCGAAGGCCCTCGGTAAACACAGGGATTGTATTGGCAGCCGATATATTGAATTGTTTAGAAGCACCACTGCCGAAGTGCAACAGGTAATTAATTAATTTTTTTTATATACACCACATTTTACACAGTTTTAAAAATTCCACTTTTCAGTCCTTTTTCGATTAAAATTCAAATTTTCTAACTATATTCTTCATTAAGTGTATTATTTCCAAAAAGTCCCAATTCCAAGTATTCTTTTTTGTTTAAATGAGAAGAAATTAAATTAAATTATTATTAATTATTAATTAATTAAATTTACGAAGTAAAGAAATTTACGAAGTAAAGTAATTTACGAATTTTAATTCTAAAATACTTGTAGAATTAAAAGGATTTTTGAAAAATAAATTGTTTATTTAATTATATTTCTGAACATTGAATTTGATGTTATTAAAGATTGAAATTCTTTCATCAGGTATTAAATCGAGTGAGTGGCATTAAAGCGTACGACAGAATGGTACCACCAGTGCTGCCATTGCCAAAATTCAATCCACTTCTTCCTCAGCACATTATTACCTCAGGAACTCGCAAAGACTGTGTTCGTTTACGTGGCCTGCCTTACGAAGCTCTAGTGGAGCACATCCTCGAGTTTATGGGCGAGCACTCGAAAAACATTGTTTATCAAGGAGTTCATATGGTTTACAACACACAGGTAAAGTAGTCATTTTTCCAGTAAATAAAAACAATTTTAGTAAATGAAAAATAAAATTAATCCAAGTTCAGGTTAACTGAAACCTATTATTTACTACTTTTTTCCGACTTGATACGATTTCAATATTTTTTTTTAACTTTAAGACACTAGAAGATACTTTTTCTCCTTTTTTGAAAATTTACAGTACTTCACATCCTCTAATTGTTGAAGTAAAAAAAGCTATTCTCGAAAAGTTTAATCATATTCTTAGATATTGTTAAAAAAGTATTCATAAAATTCATATCATAGAAATCATTCTAAATATTTTAATAAAATTCTTTGAAAGAATTGAATTATTTTCACAAATAATTGAATTCTTCGCAGAAATTCAATTATTTTCAATCAAATTTGTAAGGGACTCCTCTAAAGAACTCAATTATTTTGAAAAATTAAACGTAATAAAAAATTCTTTAAAAAAATGTTCAATTATTTTTAAAAATTTTTAGTAAAATTTAATTATTTTCACAAATAAGAAAATTTTTTACAGAAATTCAATTATTTTTGAAAAAATTAATAAAATTTGATTCAAGAATTTAATTGTTTTCATAAATAATAAAACTTTTCTAATAGATAACAATTATTTTTAATACACACTTTTGCAAAATTCATTACTCGGTAAATTTAATTATTATTCTTCTAAATTTTATTAATATTTTAATTGCTGAAAAAATAAATAACAATAAGTATTAAAATATTTATTTAACGAACTTGTTAAACCTCGAATAACAGAATTCTGTAGTCGTTAAAAGAAATTAGATTTTAGAAAAATGTAACTGTTAGGATTGATAGGACCGGCCAGTAGAAATAAATGTAAAATACTTAAGAGTACAATAAAGAGGTTATTTATTATAAACGTAATTTATTACATGACACCGAAGCAAAATATCGAAACAATTCAAATCTTTTTAAAATTTAATTGAAATAAATGTTATATTTTTAAAATAATTTTACTTTTTTTTAACTTTTAACCATTGTTCTTAAAAATCGTATTTTTGAGGAATTGGAAGCTGAAAACTTAAAAAATAATCGAATGCAGAATTATTTATTCGATAATAAATAATCTATATTAATAATCTTTTTTTTTGTTTTTTTCCTATTTTTTTTTTTTAAATTTTTCTTCTTAACTAATTTTTTTCTGTAAAAGAAGATTTGACGGCCATAGTCTTCGTCATTCGCAGTTAAGGGGTCAATATTTTGAATTTTAAAATTAATCAAATTTAAATTTAATTAAAATTATTGTCTTTAAACCCTAATTGAATTTTTGTGAAAAAATTTTTATTTTTGAAAATAATTAAATTTTTTCAAAAAAGGTTCAATAAATTTGGTTAAAAAAGAATTTTATTATAATTTTTCAAAATAATTAATTAAATTCCTACCTGTGGAGAATTTAATTACCTAATTATAAAAATAAATCAATTTACATTAATAATTTTATAAAAATTTTTTTAGAATAATTAAATTTCTGCGAATTATTGTACTAAAATGCTTTAATAATTAAATTTTTCTAAAATAAAAATGGAAAAATTATAAAAATAATTGAAATCTTGTAAAGAATTTTTTTAAAGAATTTAATTAAAATTCTATTCAAAATGTTTCAATTATTTTGAAAAGCAGTGAAAGTCTTCACAGAAATTCTATTATCTTAAAAAATTGAAAACAATTCTCGTCAAAATTTTAATTATTTTCAATATCTACTAGTTTAATAAAATTTGTCAAAAGAATTCAGTTGTTTAAGACACTGTAATAAAATTCTTTACAATAATTCAATTATTTTTATAAATAATTATCTCATCGCAGCAAATTAAATTATTTTTAATACATTTTTAATCAAATGTGTCGAAAAATCTAATTATTCTTAAAAATTTTATTAAAATTTGTCGATAAAATTCATTTGAATTGCGAATTTCGAAAAGGGCTTAACTCTAAAAACCGTAAGTGTCATTTTTATATAACAAAAGACAGTGAAAATGACTCTTACGATTTTCAGAGTTGAGCCCTTTTCGAAATTCGCAATTCAATTTTAAGAAATATTCAATTATTCAATAGATTATTTATTTTTTTATTTAAATAATTGAATACTTGTAGAGTCTTCTAATAAACTAATAATGATTTAAGAATGAATTTTATTTTAGTTGACATTTTAGACAATAATTGAATGTTAAAAGCATTGTAGCGTGAGCTTTTGGAAATAATTGAATTTTGAAAAGGTTTTAAATTAAAAATCCTTGAAAATTTGTATTTTTCATATTTTTAACTAATAGTTTTGTAGAATTAATTTTTTAAATAAAATTGTTTGGATTTTTAGAAAATTTTTCAAGTTGTTGTGATCTAATATAGATATATTTAATTCTGGAATTATCGAATAATCAAAATTTTCTAAATTTGAATTATAAATAAATAATAGATTAGAAAATTCTCAAAGAACTTTTTCAAAGATTATTTAAAGAAAAAAAAATTTAGAGGAGAATTTGAAGTTAAAAATTCTAAAAAATAATAATTGAATTGAAATGATGGAAATAATTTTGAACAATTCTAATAAAAAATAATGTTAATAACTCGGAGTGATCGACATCTTCAAGTTTTATAACAATATTCTAATAATTAAAAATTGATTCGGAAAATTGTTAACTTCTTCTATCTTTAATATTAGAATATTAAAGATAAGTTGTTGAATTTAAAATTTTAGCAAATTTGAATTTCTATGGAAAAACGAGGAAAAATAATAATGATTAAGAAAAACATCAATAACTTACTTTTTAAATGAATAATTATTTATTTAAAAAATAAGATGTTAATTTTTATTATTTATGTTTTATTTAAATAAATATTTGTTTATTTAAAAGATAAGTTATTGATGCTTTCGTATAATTTTACATCTTAAGGAATTTGTAAATAAATGTAATGGAACATTTTTTTAAAATAAAAAAAATTAATTAATTAATTAATTTTAAAATTTAGTTTTAAATCATTTTTGGAGTGATTTAGAATATTCTTTAGGGCCAGGAAAAAAATCGAAAAATTTTTTTTAAAAAGTCAGGGAAAGAGAAAATTAAATTTTTGAAATTTAATGAAATTGCCCTCGCGGCAATTTACTAGTAATAATAATTATTCGATTCTACACCCTGAGAAATGATATATTTGTCTCAGAACCAACTAGACTTCTTATTTGTATCAAATTTTATTTGGTTTAAATAAAATTTTATTTATATCGAATAAAAATTTTATTTAAAACAAAGAAAAAGTCTAGTTGGTTCTGAGACAAATATACGTTTATTTAAGCCAAATAAAATATATATGGTTTAAATAATATTTTTCTCTGGTTGTAAAGATAGTGTTTTGGTACTTTTTTTGAATTAATTGACGAGTGCAAGGTATGAATTTGAAATTGTTACTTCCAGGGTCAACCATCGGGCGAGGCGTTCATCCAGATGAATAGAGAGAGTTCGGCGTACTTGTGCGCCACTCAGCGACATCATCGCTACATGATCTTTGGCAAGAAGCAGCGTTACATCGAGGTGTTCCAGTGCAGCGGAGCCGACATGAATATGGTATTAACGGGCTGCCCGCCTCAGACAAAAGCTCTCCTCTCACCTGGTACGTTACCTACGCAATCACCCGCGACTTTAACACATCATCAACCGCCCGCTGCCCCAGTCCCAATTCCGACGCCGCAACCTCCTCTCTGGGACATTCACGCACTCGTGCAAGCACAGGCCCAAGCTCAGGCGCAAGCCCAAGTTCAGGCACAAGCTCAAGCACTAAGAAATCAAGACTTTTGGCTAATGGCTCTTGCCTCGAATCCACCTCCCACTTCCACTTCGCCTGCATCGCCGCCTGCCTCCAACGCGACCAGCAAAGCGCTCGCGCTCCCCGCGCCTGCCCAACATCAAATTCCCTCCTACGCCATGACTCCGCAGCACGCGGCCGCCGCTTTTCACGCCGCACAACAGCCGCAGGCGCCCTTCCTGCTCTTCAATGTCCCGTCGCGCTATCCGATTATTCGCGCTCAACAGCCGCACACTCTCATGCCCTCCATCATTCAAGCGCCCATCAATCCCACCGCACTGATGGGACTCAAGCGGAGTTGGGAGTCTGCCTTCCCAACCGATCCGGCCACTGCGGCCGCCGCTGCCAACGCCTCGAAACGAACCCCGTGGCAGACGCCAGCCGCCGCCGCTGCGGCTGCCGCTGCTGCCTTTCCCACTCCCGCCGCTGCTCACGGCCTAACTTATCCCGCTCAATTTTATCCTCAAATCTAAGAGTCACAAGCTGACCACAAAGTTCAACTTTTGCAATATTTAGAGAAAGATTCAAAGAATTATTTTCTTTTTTGATACTATTTTTTGCTACATAATTTTATTTCTTCTTTTATTAGATTTAGATTTACATCTTTTTGGATTTATACATGGGACATTCCATTTCAAAACGAACCACCTTATAAACAATTGCCATTGTAAAGTAATTTTCAAAAAATTATTTCTCCCATTTATTAAAGTCAAACTGACTCATTCCATTATATTTCGACAAAAGTCGTTGCCGACTAATTTTAAAAAATTGTAATATTTTGCAGGAATGATTTTAAGAATATTAGGATTACCGAACAAAACGAATTTTTTAAATATTTTTTATATTTATTGTAGAATAAGCATCTAAAGTATATGAAGTTGTAAAAACTGTCACATTTTCATCTATTAGAAAATATTAAAGAAAACACATAATTTATTATAAAAACGTAAAAAAAATTAGATTCTACTAAGAATGAATTATTTTATTATTATAAATTGGTAGAAATAATTATTAATAAGAAATATTAAATAAAAAATGTTTTTAAAGTTAACCTGGCAAATAAACTATTTTTGCAAATTTCAGTCACTAAATGTGAGAAATAGAAATCATTAAATTAAAATCATTAAAAAAAAATTTTTTTTTAATTTAAATCATTAAAACCTTATGAAATATAAAGTATCTGTGATTAACTTTTAGTTTTTCTTAACACTATCTTCTTTTTTTCTTCATAAATGTTAAAAAATAAGCAATTAAAACTGGCACTTTGCTTATTTTCACGATTTTAAAATCAGCAGAAGTTATTTAACTTCTGCTCAGAAAAATGAAAAATTACGAAAATTGGGCAATAATTAATTGATCACTAGATAAACTCACTGGAAAAAGATTTTCTTTGGTCCCGAAGCTATTTTCCGAATTAATTAACTTTAAACTTTTTACTATTTTTGTCAGGTTAACACATGTGTTTTTTAAATGACGAAGTTAGTTCTTCTTGTTTAATCGTTTTGAACCAACTTTAATAATTTCTATTTCTCACATTTAGTGAATGAAATTTGCAAAAATAGGTTATTTGCCAGGTTAACTTTAAAATCATTTTTTACTTAATATTTCTTATTATTAATTATTTCTACCAATTTATAATAATAAAATAATTTATTCTTAGTAAAATCTAAAATTTTTTTACGTTTTTATAATAAATTATGTGTCTTCTTTAATATTTTCTAATAGATGAAAATGTGACAGTTTTTACGACTTCGTATACTTTAGATAATTATTTTACAATAAATATAAAAAATATTTTAAAAATTCGTTTTGTTCGGTAATCCTAATATCTTGAAAATCATTTCTGCAAAATATTACAATTTTTTAAAATTTGTCGGCAACGACTTTAGTCCAAATATAATTTAATGACTCAACTTTATTTACTATTAGTGATTTTAATATAAAAATTTCTCAATTTTATGAAGGTAAAAAATTATTTTTTAAAAATAGTAGAATTTATAGAAAAAATTAAGTTTGAAAGAGAACCTTTTGAATATGTCAAAACATGTCGTGTCCGATTTTCTTAAAATTTGTGTCAAAATGAAGCTTAAAAAATCTAGTTTCATTTTATGTAAACATTACAATGGGCAATTCGGTTGAAATCAAGAACCAATTAAATTTTATGAAGCAGTCAAAGTTTAAACTGTGTAATAATTTGAAAAAAAAAAAAATTCCTCTCGGTACATACATTATAACCTTAGAAATTCTTGTAAAATTTAACTAATTTCTCAAATTTCCGCGAATTGCCCATTATAATGTTTACATAGAATGAAACTAGAATTTTTAAGCTTCATTTTGACATAAATTTTAAGAAAATCGGACACGACATGTTTTGAGATATTCAAAAGGTTATCTTTTAAATTTAATTTTTTCCATAAATTCTATTATTTTTTTTTAAAAAATTGTTTACCATCATAAAATTGAGAAATTTTTATTTTAAAATCACTAATAGTAAATAAAGTTTAGCTTTAATAAATGGGAGAAATAATTTTTTAAAAATTGCTTTACAATGGCAATTGTCTATAAGGTGGTTCGTTTTGAAATGGAATGTCCCACATGTTTGATAACCCATTTTTTATTTCTTGTTTTATTATTTTTTCTTATTTTCCAGAAATTACCGGTGAAACATTATTCTATTCTGCTTTTTATAGATTTTTCAACCCTTTGCGTTAAAAACTATTATTTCATTTCTTTCGCAGATAAAATAAAAATGTCAACTTCTTTCATTCAATTCGGGAATTAAAGTGCTAATCAGGGCACTTCATTAATCTAAAACCTTTGAAGCAATTGTTTCAATTTTTCTTGGGAAAAAAATTGTTTTCGATACTCAGCGACGACACTGTTATTAATTTTTTTTAAAAAAACATTTAAAAAAATAATTCTAAGACCTCTTTTTCTATTATTTTTTCATACATTTCAAGAAATGAATGAAAGAATGTGATTCTTTTTATTTTTGCCGTTAAAATAAAACAAAAATTTCTCCTTGTGGGAAAAAACGGGTTTTTTGTATTATTTTTCAAAAAATGAATAAAGAAACTATATATTTTATTTTTGACATTAAAATAAAACAAAAATTTCTCCTTATGAGAAAAACGGCTTTTTTCTATTATTTTGCAAGAAATGAATGAAAAATTTTGATATATTTTCTTTTTGTCATCGAAATAAAACAAAAATTTCTCCCTATGGGGAAAACGGACTGTTTTACTATTATTTTTCTTCTTTTACAAAAAAATAAAGGAAAAATTGGGAAATTTTCTCTTTTTGTCATCAAAAGAAAGATAAAATTTTCCTTATTTGGCGAATAGCTTTTTTTTATTTTTCAAGAAAAGAATAAAAAAAGTAAAGCTATTTTTTGCCACAAAAATAAAAATTATGACCTTTTTTGAATTTTTATTTTCCTTAAAAATTGGTAAATTTCGAAATCCACGAGTATTTTTTTGTAAAATGTTTTTGTACACGCAAATAGAAAAAATTGCCGAATGATAAAATTGATTTTTCACTATTTCTTAAGGTTTTTTTTAGCAAGAAGCAAAATTTGTTAGATTTAAAAGGTTAAAAGGAAACCCTTTTATTATTTGAAAATTCATTTATTTTTCCAAATATTTTGAGATCACAATTTTTTTTTATAAAAAATAGGCTTTTGATTCTTCAATTTTTTTCGACTATTTTCAGGAAAGTCAATTTTTACGACTATTTTCAGAAAAGAACATTTTTTCGACTATTTTCAGGAAAGTCAATTTTTACGACTATTTTCAGAAAAGAACATTTTTTCGACTTATTAACAAAAAATGAGATTTTTTTAAAATTTCGCTTCAAATATTGCAACAAAATACCACATATTTTTGGTATAGAATGCAAATTACTTCGATATCTATAGTTAAATATTAAAAATTTGGTTTTCAATAATTTTTCTTTAAAAAACTTTGATTTTGTAAAATATAGAATAAAAAAAAATATATTAATAATTGAAATTTTGTGAAATCTCATTAAGAATATTGAATTTTTAAAAATTTTTCATCCAAGTTTTAGAAAATATACAATTTTGGAAAATTTTAATTTCAAATTTTTCAAAATAATTGAATTCTCAAAAATTTTAATGAAAAATCAAAATGTTAATTACCTTTAAAAAAGTATATAAAGAAATTATTTCAAAAAAGTAATTCCTAAAATTTTTCTATTGTATATTTTTTATAAAATACAATTTTTTAAAAATATTTTCAATTGAATATTTTCTTAATAGCAAAATATCTACAAATTGTAATTAAATTAGATAATTTTTAAAAATATAGTTCTTTAGAATTATACAAATTTAATTTATATAATTATCAAAATTTTGAAGAAAACAATTATTTTGAAAAATTTTAATTAAAATTCTAGAAAAAACTGATTCGATCTTGAAATTGTCAAAAAAATCAATTCTTTTTGAAAAAATAACAGAATTATCTGAAGAAAAGTAAATTAAATTGTTTAAAAATTTACTTTGTGTAACTTTATTATTAGTATTTTAAATCTTGTATTTTCATATTTGCAATTAAACTTCTTCAAAGATTTTTCTTTCATATCTTCCAAAAATTCCTTTAATAAGTTCAATTAGGCAATTTTTTTCTTGGTACAAAATAATATTCGAACAATATTAAAGCAGAAATTTTAAAATCTACCAATTTTAAGGAAAATAAAAAATTCAAAAAAGGCATAAATATTTTCTGATCATTATAAAAAGAATACAGCTTTGAAAATCATTTTTGTATGGTTTTATCGTTATCTTAAATCCAAAAATGTGCAATGTTTGTACAAATTATAGTTTCGATAAATCAAAATAGGAAAATTTTCTATATAGAATATTGATAATCTAAATTATACTTTAATAATTATTATTCTTCTAATTTTCATTCTATCAAAACGAGAATATTTTCGATAAATTCGACTTGAAGGAAAATCTTTTTCAACATTTTTTTTTTTTGCATAACTTTCAGTTTACAAAGCTGAAAAGGAAAATAAATTTCTTCTCTAAATATTGCAAATTCAAATAATGGCAGCCCTTATTTTTTCGAAAATAAAAACAAATCGAACTTTTGGTTTGCATACCGAATTTTCAATTTCCTCAACTCTAATTAATGACAATTTATAATAAGATATTATTAAGTGCCTTATTCTGACTTTACGAGTGACAAATTGAAAAAAAACTTGATACAAAGAAAAGACTATAGCAATTTGTTTACTTGGAAAATTTGCTTAAATTTCTAAATAGTAATTTACAACTTACAATTTGCAACTTCCTTTTTTTCCAAAGTCACTCGATAACGAAATCTTCCATTAAAAGAAAATTGTTAAGAAACTGTAATATACCTAAGTTTTTTTTTGATATTTTATATTTTTTCTAATGTTTACAATAAGAGATAGTGATTTTTGATAATAATGAAGCGTGTTTGCCTTAAAAAAAATTTCATCGCTTCATAGATAAAATATAAAAAATTGTGAATTCCAATTAAATTTCTATAATTCTTTTTGATGGTGATAAAGTGTACTTAGAAATCGTTGCATTTACCTTGAACACACAAGGGAACGGTACTATTTTTTATATAAATATTATTATTATTATTATTATTATTAATTATAAAGTATATACATATAGTATATTTATAGAAAGATAAATCAATCTTAAAATATAAGAAATTATTCTGTAATATATGCATATATAGTTTATTTACATAATTTTTTCTATCTTTCTTTTTTAATTTAGTTTTAAAACAAAAATCAACTGGTTGTTATACTTTTAACATTCCGTGAAATTGTGTGCGTGTTATTTTTTGAAAAGTAGTTTTTTTTAAACAACGAAATGCTTTTTTCGAAAAAAATTCTCTTCGAAGAAGAAGCATTTTGCCTTAACGTAAAAATCACTTTTTTTTTAAAGCGAAAAGCTTTTTCTTAAATTCAAAAGCATTTCTTTAAAGTGAATTTGTTTATTTTTACTATAGAGAAATTGTAACTGGAAAAATTTGTTACTTTAAATTTTTTTCTCCGTTAATTTGGAGGTAGGCGTTTGTTTCTCGTATTCCTTGGAAAATACATTCCTTGATTCCGCCCTGCCCCCGAGCCCAAATCCCCCTTGAAAAAAAGAGTACAAAAGAGCCAAAGTTTGTACTTAATCAAAACTCGATATTTTTTTTCCGACAATTTTGTTCTAGATTTATTATTTTTAATATATATTTATATATATTTCGGAGCACTGTCCATTTTTTTATTTATTTTTTTCTCTATAGACCTTTTCTTTTTTGAATACTATTTTTCGTTCATCAAAGTCTTGCAAAGTGCTCCATTTATTATTTAGTTAATTTAGAGAAAATACTCTTTGGAAAAATTTATCTTTTTTCTATTAATTGAAGAATATAAATTTGACAAAGAGTGTTGAGCAGCTTCTATAGAGTTTAGTACTTTCGTTTGTCACGTTCTTGTGCAGTGCTTATCACAAAAAAAAAATTACTTGGGAATGAAAAGGAAATAAACTCCTGGTTTTTTTTTTATTTTTTTTTTTTTAGTTTACTATTTGAAAATTGGGAATATTTATTATTGAAGAAAAATTTCCATAGGATAATTGAATTTTTTCGATGCAACGATCTTTTTGTGATCAAAAAATAATGTTTACATTTCTTATTTTTACTTTTAGTGAGCAAGGGAAATTTTTTGCACATATTTCTTATTTTTTTCGGACGAGAAAATAATGTTTGTCATAGATTTTGAAATCTAGAGGTAAAAAAAAAGATTCATTGCATCGAAAAATGGTTTTCTTTAGTAATATTGTGGTTGAACGCATGTAGTGGGATGTGGAGGGACATGCATCTTCCTTGATCTGGAAAATTGTATCTCGAAGATGTATCATGTGTTTTTACATTTATCGTATTATGGTTGACGATTTGCACACAACCTTTTCTTCAAATATACATATACATAATACATTTATTTATATAAGTGACGTTAGTGAAGTTGACAACATTTAGAAAATCAACTATTTAGACGAAATATTTTTCCATTCAAATTTCTCTTTAAAAATTTTTTGGATTTTATGCTCTAAAATTTTTTTAGTAAAAAATGCTTTTAAAACGAATTTCTTCGTCAAAAATTCGATGAGTAAAAAAAAATTTGTATGTTAACGACAAAAAATAATCTTTTCTTTGTGAAAAATATTTTTTTCCCTGAATTGTCGATGAGAAACGTTGTCAATTTCAGCAACGTTATAAGTGTGGTTGCGCAGTAGGTTTTATTTTATTTTCTCGGATCGACTGTAAAATGACAAAATTCCATAAGAAAAACAATCGACTTTAAACAAAAAAATTTAACTAAGATTGTATTTTTTAACAAATTTATATTTAAATATCCAGTCGCCCTTTTCTTATGGAAGTGATTCAAAAACTTTTTAGAAAAATTGATACATTTTAACTATTGAATAGAAAAAATGCGTGATTTTTTATTCGAAGAGTTCAATTAATAAAGAATTGTTAAATTTATTCATATTTGTGTCGTAAAATTAAGTAGAGTTTTTAAAAATTGTTGGAAAAAATAGAATGAAATAGAAAAAGATATTAATTTGAATAAACTTGTTTTCTAGGAATGTATTTTTTACTATCGAAAAATAATGTTAAAAATTGATTATTTTGCTTTAAAAAATTAACTTCTAAAGAATAAATTTGCTTAAATTCGAAAATTAATTTAACACCTACTTTCAAATATTAATGTCAAAGAATGAGAATTTGTCTAGTAAATTAATTTTCAAAAATAAATTTGTTTAATGTCAAAAAATTAGTATAAATGATTTTTTTTCTTTCCATAAATTTATTAATTTCTAGGAATAAATTTAAGAAAATTTAAATATTAATTTTCAAAGTATACTTACAAAAATTAATTTCTAAAAATGAATTGTCTGCCTTCAAATATTAATTTTAAAATTAAAAAATGTGCAATAGGGAAAAAATATAAAGTCACGAATTTTTTTTTCCTTTTCCACTGAAAAATCTTCAGACTCCAGTCGATCCAAAGTGAAAGAATTTTTTCCTTCTTTGTTTGAAGAAAAAAAATTTTTCCCTCTCCCCTTGTTATGTCTTTTCTTCTCAAATTATTTAGCACCTTTATTCGCTAATATTGATACGAAAAGACAATGACAAAGAAAAATGGAGAAAAAAAAATAATTGTGCACCAAATGCATTACTCGGTTGGCTTTCGCTGCATTCATTGCGACGAGAATATTATTTATATACTTATATATACATTATGGGCAAAGATTTTTTATTTATTTACAAAAAATATCTCTAATATCAAATAATTCTATTTACTTAATTTTCTGTACTAACTTATGACATTAAAAAAAAAAATGATATGCATTTATAACGTGACCTTGTGTCAAATGTGTTGTCTGGTATTGTGGATGGCTAACAAATTTTTGGTGATTGAACGGCGTCGCTTGTTGTGATAAAAAAAAATATTTCTGGTTTAAATGAAAAAAAACGAAAGAAATGCGCGACGATTAGATTTAATTAATTTGTAAAACAAAATTTCGTCTTTGGAAATCCGCAGCACGCTTTGAAATAGTTTTTTTTTTCGTTTTTTGGTACTTCGACAGTTTCACAGCTTTTTTTCGACTCTCATTTTCTTTAGGAACTAATTTTTTTTGGAAAAAAAAGGTGTGAGACAAAAATTATTACCTCTTCTCTCACGAACAATTTTTGTATTTTTATCAATGAAAGAGAAAATAAAAAAAAATCAATCGTTCAATTAATGAAAAAAAAATTGTTTTGAAAATTTTTGTTTTTGATAGAAGAGGTTTTTTTCTTTTTTTTAGAGCTTCTGCCTTTGCCCTATATAGCGAAAGCTAACTAATGGTCATGCATCCAATGCACTTCGTAGCGTAAAAATTAGATTGGGATTTTGAAGTCTCGATGTTTCGTTTTTAATAATTTCGTTTTTTTTTTGAGGAGATCATTATTATAATAACTACACGTAATAATTGGGAGCTAGTAAAAGAGAAACAATTTATTCCACACGAACGTACGAGCACATCTACACGCACAACAATTTTTTTTTACTTGTATACTCTGTAATATCGATGATTATATTAAAAGAAAAATCAGTAATCAATAATCATGTTTAATAAATGTAATCGTGTCTCGTGGTTATCTTTTAAGCTTGCCGGGTTTGGTGGTCTTTTATCCTTGAAACCTTTGCCAAGGGTGGTTGTACTTTTTTTTAACGTTATCCGCCTTCGGTGTTTTGGTCGTTAAAAAAATATATTTTCTTGATATACGGAAAATAAATTTGGCTAGAAAAAAAATTATATTGTTAAATTAAATAAGGGGAAGAATATTTTTTCAGTGCATTTCGGTGGTAAATTCATGTTTTCTAAACAAAATTTTTCTTTTGTTTCCATAAACTGATTTTTTTCAACTATTTTCAACTATTTTGAAAAAAAGACGTCTTTATTCAAAAAACAGTTATTCAAAAATAAAATTATAAAAATAAGCTTCTAAAAATTATTAAAATACTGTTTTTCAAACAATTTGTATTCGAATTTTTTTTTAAATAAAAAAAATAATTTCATTATTTTTATTTGCATATTTTTGAAAATTCAAATATTTAGAAAAACTAATAACAATTATATTACATTTTTTAAGAAGTCAAATTTTTTAGAATTATTATTAAAACTTTGGAAAAATCAATTATTATCGAAACCTAATAAAAATTCTTCAAGAAGTCAATTCTTTTTGTAAATTGTTCAATTTTTTTAGAAATTCAATTATTTTTGAAAATTCAGATTAAAATAATATTTCTAAAATACTATTAATACTATATTTATTTATTTATACTATAAACTTGTCATTAATATTTTTGGAAATTAATATTCAAAAAAAAATTCGAATAAATTAATTTTTTAAATATTAATTCTTTTCAATTTTTTATTAAATATTTTCGATAATTGATATTAATAATTTTTAAAAAATCATGATGATTTATAGTTGCAATTATTATTACGATATTGAATTTTTTTGTTCAAATCCATTATCTTTATGACAAAATATGAATTTTTTTTAATTGAATTATTACGAACAATAAAATGATTAAATTACCAAATTATTAAAATTATTTTAAAGTATTGAATTATTTAGAGAAGTTTTCCTAAAATTTAGATCAAAAATAATTGAATAGTTATAAGGAATTTTATTAAAATTTACAAATCAATTGAATTATTTCGAAGAATTGTAAAATTAAAAAAATTGTATTCATTCGACAAATTGATATGAGAATAGTATTGAAAATAGTATTGAAAATAATTGAATTTTTGTGAGGATTTTTATTAAATTCTTTGAAAATAATTTATTTATTTTAATGAATTAAATCAAAATTTTTCCAAAAGTAATTGAATTTTTGTGAAGGTTTTTATTATATTTTTCGAAAATTAAAATTAAAATAATAATTGTACTCCTGTGAAAAAATTTATTATTATTCTGTACTTTTAATACAAATCGCTGAATCCAATTTTTTAAAGCAAATTAAATGTTTGTGGAAGTTTTCATATTTTTCGAAAATAATTGAATTGTTGCAATGAACTTTTTTTATCTTTTAATAAGTTTTGAAAAATATTTTTAAAATACTAATTTTAACGATTTTTTTATTACAATTTTTTAAAAATCAATTGTTCTCAATATTTTTTATTAAATCTTTTTAATAATTCACGTTTATAAGTTGAAAAAAAAATCATGAAGATTTATAGTTACAATTATTATTATTATAAAAAACTGAATTTTTGGAATTTAAATAATGAATAATTGTCGAAGATGTTTCGAAAAGTTATTAAAAATAATTAATTGAAGAAGTTACTTAAAAGTTATGGAAAATTGTTAAATTTTTAATTTAATTTAATTTTAATTCAGTTTTAATTTTCAAAAGTTATTTCATTTACGGGGATATAAACTGAAATATACAAAAAATTCAACACCTCTTAAAAAATAAATATCAATTATTTAAGTTTTGAATAAAATTGATTTTGAATAAAATTGAATTTTGAAATTAGTGAAAAGTTCAGGGAAGTATAAAGTAAAATTTTCCTGACAACACTGAATAAAATTGACAACTTTTCGGATTTTTTTTGTATTTTTTATAGATTAAAAAGACTTTTTTCGCTCTTAATTCAATCCGATGTAACCATTTAATTTTTTTATTTAATAAAATCAGAAAAATTACATTAAATTCTCTAGAAAAAAGTCATTGTTTGCATGAAGGGAATTTTTTGTTTAAAAAAAAAAAAAATGATTACATGAAATTTTGAACTTTCTATTTCTACCTTTCGTTTCTTTTTCGCCCCTTCTGGCGGATAATGTATATATAGAAAAAAGTACAATCATCAAAAATCCTGTTTTACATTCTCATAAAAAATGAGAAGGTCTTGTTTAATAGTTATTTCACGGGGGCTCGCAGGTATCTTTGGTGCGTGACGATTCAGTGAAAAAAATTCTTTGTCATAACAGTTGGGATTTTCTATCACTATTTTTTTTTCTCAAACCACTTATATTCCCCCTTTTTCTAAAATCTCTCTTTCCTCCCATTTTTTTTTCTCACTCAAAAAGCCTTTTCATCTTCAGCGTGGTTTTTGCTCAAATAGGAATAGTATATTGTGCATCAAGTACAGAAAGAAGCTGTTTTCCGACGAGTGCTAAGTTTGCTGCTCCGAGCGAAGCGAGGGCAGCAATTTGCACGAAGTCGGAAAATCTTCTTTCGTACGTGTTGCACACAGTACTTTGTGCAACACCTGTTTACCGAAAAAAGTTATTTTTATACATTTCTAATCAATAAATATAGTTTTATGTTGATTATAGTGTATATTATACTGTTTACAAAAAAGTGTGCAGGAAAGTATACTTTCCTGCACACTTTATCAAAAGTGTGCGGGAAAGTACACTTTCCTGCACACTTTTAAATGTGCAGAAATTTACCACTTTCTGCTGCATTTATGTCAAAGGAAAGTAGCTCTTTTCCAGCAGGGGTTGCACAAAAAAAATTATTCACACAGAGAATGTTGAAATTATATGAAAATTAATCAGAAATGTCTGAAAACAATTTTTTTTTATTTAAGTCTGAAAAACGTATTTTTTCCAATTGGTGGCAGTTTAGGAAATAATTTTTTTTCTAGATTTAATAACATGGGTTTTTTTTCTAAATTGGCAATTTTTTTCTGTATAGACATTTTAGTTATATATATATATATATTGAAAGTTCTGAAGAATTCATTTACTGATATAGAAATAAAAAGATAATGAAATAGAACTGGTTTTGATTCGAATTGAATTTATCAAATTGGTGTATTTCTGTGTGTGTGTGTGTGTGTGTGTGTGTGTGTGTGTGTGTGTGTGTGTGTGTGTGTGTGTGTGTGTGTGTGTGTGAATGTATATGGAAAAGTTCAAAGTACGAATTAAAAATGTGATTTTAAACAGGAATTTCAAGTGGCTAATCGGCGTCGAATCGTGAATTTAAGAAACCGGTTTTGTTTTTGGGAGCTTCTATATCTTGACTTTCAGTCAATATTAGGATAAAAAGCAAAGTTCATTTTTCGTTCCGGTTCATTACAATATATCGGCAAATTCCATTAGAATTAATGTTTATATTTTCTTCTCTTATGTTTATTTTTTATTTACTTTCAGATTTGTAATTTTTATCACTTTTTGAATTAATTTTTTGTCTTTTCAATTTTTTCTACGTTTTTAAATTTCTTTTATATTTTTTTTAGTTTTCTTTCCGTTTATTTACATTTTTTTCTTCTAAGACTTTTATTAAAACTTTTTTTTAGTTTTCTTTCCCCGTTTGTTTATTTTTTTCCTTCTAATAAATTTAAAAAATTAATTTTTTTTATTTTAATTTACGTCTTCCAATTTTTTTTTTAAATTACGATTTCGTTTATTTAATTCACTTTTCTTTTTTCTAATTCAAGTTTCATTTTTTCATTTTACATTTTTCTAATTTAGTTTTTAAAATTTTTTTATTTACTATTCGTTTCAGTATTTTTTTCGAATTCATGTTTTATTTCTTCTTCATTCAATCTTCACTTTTCGAATTTATGTTTTATTTATTCATTTTTTTTTATTTTGATTCATTTCTCTAATTTCTTCATACAATTCACCGTTTATTTTGTTAATTCACTTTTTATTCATTTTTAATACTTTTTACCATTTTTTCTAATTTATTTTTTATTTTTCAGGATGTCTAATGAAATCAGGGAAATTTTTTTATCAGAAGAAAGTCAAGCAATGTCAGAGAATTTCATTCAAAGTCAGAAAAATTTATATCAGTTTTTGAAAAAATTAAAATTCTTTTTAATCTTAGAATAATTTTCTATTTTTTTAACTTGCATTTTTTACTCTTTATTTTTCAAAATTTTTTCAAATTTTTTTTACTTTTCCTTCTATTTTTTAATTTACTTATCATCATTTTTCTTTTCTATTTAATTCACTTTTCTATATATTTTTACTATTTTTTTTTAAGTTTACTAATTTATTTTTTATTTTTGTTATTTACTTTTTATTCATTTTTCCCATTTTTTTCTACAATTCACTTTTTATTTTCTTAATCTACTTCTCATTTTTCTAAATTGACATAATTTAGAAAAAAATTTTCATTTATTTACTTTTCTATTTTCTTGGTTATTTTTTCATTAAATTTACTAATTATTGCGACATTTTTACCAGGAATTTGCTTTCAAAACCAGTAAATAAAATTTAATCAGAACTTTCAATTGCTAAGTTAGGCAACTATTAGTTAATAAATGTGCGAAATATTTGTTTTCTGGGCCTGGTTATAAAATACTTTAAAAAAGTCATTACATTGTTTTCTAAAACGTAATTTGCCAAATTAGTTCTCACTAACATTAGTTAATAAATATTAATTACCAGAGATGCCTGCTTACAGCCCCGAAAAATATATATAGAGTTTCGATCGAAATAAATTATTATATTTAAAAAAAATGTATTTTTTTAAATAGTTTTAACAGTTTTTAAAATAATTAAAATATAATAAAAAATATTGTTTAAAAAACATATTTTGCAAAGAAAAACAAAATAATTACTGTCGAAAATAATGGAAAAGAATTTCATTCGAAACTCTATAGTGACAAGTTTAGATTATTAGAAATCACTTTAATTTTTAATGAAACATGCGAAAATTGCGTTTTACATTTATAAGTAAATAAAATTTCGTTTACAGTTCCACAAATTTTTCATATAATTATTTATATTTATTATGGACAATAATTCTTCATTTCACTTTTAAAAAAAAAGCTCGCAATTCTTTTTTGTTTCTTTGTTGGTGATGCTATGGCTCTTTAATACTATTTTAATTTTTTTTTTATTTGTCAACCACTAAAAATTTGTTTGAAAATTAAATAATATTTTTGCTTCATTATGAGAGGAAGTTTTTGTATTTTTAAATTTATAATTAAGAATTTTGATAATTATACCTAATATGTTCGTAATATTTTCAATCAATTTTTACTGGGTGACAAAATGCGTGGAAGTGTAAAAGTTTAGATTTAATAATTTTTCACATTTTTATTAAATGCAAAACTTTATTCAATTATTGCTACGTCCTGACCTGTCAACAAATCAGCTTGACATTGACAAAGGAACGGGTCTTAATGTTTTTGGTGCTGTTTCCGGGGCCTGTATACTGTCAACTGGTGAACGGACCATATTTTATATTTCAATGAAGCAAATTTTATATTTTTTCTCAAAAAAAAAGAAAAAGAAAAAAATCGTACCACTAAATTTTGTTTCGTCTCAGTGTATCTTTTGACTAAATTTTGCTTCCTACTACTAAATTATTAAGTTTTTTATTTATTTGACAATAAAGTTGACATTTTTTCTTATTTATTTTTCATATTTTTAGTCCTTTTTCTACAATAATTAATATATTTTCTTGAAAAATTTTTATTCAAGTCAAGTTTCTTTAAAAAAGTTCATTTTAATTCTCTTTTTGAAACAGATGAATAAATAAAATTTTTTCATTGCGATTAAATAAAATTCTTTTTAGAAATTCAATTATTTTTAATGCAAACTTTAGAAAAATTTCTCTAAATAATTCAATATTTTACAAATATGCATTAACGAGAAATATAAGAATTAATTAATTTTTAAACAATTATAATAAAAAAGTT
Source organism: Leptopilina drosophilae (assembly GCA_032873175.1). Classification (NCBI taxonomy): domain Eukaryota; kingdom Metazoa; phylum Arthropoda; class Insecta; order Hymenoptera; family Figitidae; genus Leptopilina; species Leptopilina drosophilae. The sequence continues at coordinate 22,596,694 of CM065483.1, forward strand.
CATGAAAATTAATTTTTTGGGAATATTTTTTCACAATTTTACAATAAATGATGGATTTTTCATTATTTTATTATATAATTTAAACTTTTACAAATAATTAGAAAATACTAAGTGGTTTGGAAAATAATTATATTTTTAAGAGAATTTTTGGAAAATTTTGAATGAATCAATTTTTTCAAGTAATTGAATCCAAAAAATTTATATAAAAAAAATTTACCTTTAGAACATATTTTTAAATACTTTCTGAAAGGCTACAGATTTTTGAATGTTATATATAATTAAAGTAATTGAATATTGAATATTTAAAATATAATTTAAATTATTGAAATTCAGTAAAAATTTCTGAAAATAATTGAATTTTTCAAAGAAAGTTTTGTCTAATGCAATATTGAAAAATAAATTTTTTGAATAATTTTCATTAAAAATATAAAAAATATATGATTTTGCTAATTTAATGACAAGACATTTCCAAAAGTTTAATGATAATTTTAAAAAATTTGATTTTCCAAAATTTCATTGTTATTACTTTTTTGTAAATAGTAGAATTTTTGAAATTATGAATTGAATTAATTTTTTTAATTGAAAAATTAAATTTTAATAAAAAAAATTTTTCAATTAAAATTATTGAAATTAATTCAAATTGAAAAAATAAGAAAAATGAAAATTCCAGGAATTACGTTATTAAAAACTATTTTAATAATTTTTGGAAGCCTATTTTTTTTATTAATTTTCCTTTTTATGAAATATTAAAATTGTTGGGTATTTAATTATTTTAACAATTTTTTCAATTAATATTTGTTTCATATACAAATTATTTACTTCAGTAAATTTTTTCGACGAAATTATAAATTATTTTTTGAAAATTTTTGTAAAATCGATAAGAAATAATAAATTTCATTTTTTTATATTCAAAAATAGTGGTACGATAAAAATATATTGTTAAAATCATTTTTGATTACAATTTCAATGAGCTTCAATGAAAATGGAGAGAGAGAAATTTCTGGTTCCCTGATGGGGGATTTTTTTCAGGCTTTAATTGGATTATAATTGAAATTTTTGAATGTCAGGGAAGTGAGAAAGTTGAAAGTGAGAGAGAGAGTGTTATAGTTTGAATGTTGTTTTTTGGTAATTTGGCGTCGGGGCAAAAAAGGAAAAAAAGAGAGAAAAAAAAGCAAAAGGTGGTGCAACGTGTACGTACAAATTTACTAAGTACTTTGTTACAATGGTGCAGTGTCAATATTGCGATTTGGTAGCGGGACTTCTACGTACAAATACTAACTTCTGTGCTTCCAGGTAGGCCAAGTCAATCATTATTCCAAAACTGACAAGGATTCACCAGCCTTCATTTTTTTTTTCTAAAAATATATTTATTCCAAATTTATTGCTTTTATTTACAGAATTCAATGCGATTTATCTCACTCTATTTTCTTCTGGGAACAATTTTAATTTTTTCCAATTTTAACTTTTCAAAATTAAAATATCTACTTACTTTTTGAAAAAATCTGCAATTTTATATTTGAAATTATAATTGAAAAAGTTTGAAAATAATCGAAATATTTTTTTTTTTGAAAAAGGTTTGCGTTTCCTTGGCAGGTGTACAATATATCATGTGGTCTAAAACTCTCTTATTAATTGAAAACTTTAAACAAGGGTTTATTTTTTCATATTTATGTTATTCTGTTAAAAGTGTGAAAAACGGGGATTTTCTGGTTTTCCTCGAGTCACGGGAAAATGTAACGGAAATATTATTTTTTGAAATAAGTAGTTTTTGAATTTATTACTTTTTTTTGTACATATATATATTTATCATTTGGGTTCTATGTTAATTTGGCTATTGGTGTTTTTCACGTATGCAAAATTAACTTTTCTACTGGTGTCACAATTATTCCGTTTCGAAACACTTTATTAACTCTTTATTGTTGTCCTCCCATTAATATTCATCAAATAGTCCTGTAAAAAATGAAAAAAAAAATAATTGAATTTTCTTTTTCCCGACATTATTTGGAGAACTACTGCGACAAAAATGAATTGAAATTTTTAATAAATATTTTAATATTAATTATAATACAGTTGTTGCATTAATATTTTATTTCACCAGGAAATCCGATAATACAGCAACAGCAAATCACTACAGGAGCGATGTATCCGCCTCCAGCTGGGATTGCAACTCCATTTCCACCACCGACATATTCGCAAATTTTCTACTGGCCCCATCCTTCGCCGCCAGTCAGTCCAACAAATTACTATAATCACGCTAGCGTTGGTAACATCTCGGCGATACCGCAACAGGCGACTCTTGTAAGTTTTCATTTCGTTAAATTCAACCACATTCCCTTCTTCTCTTTTTCCATTTTTTCATTTTTCTTTTCTTACTTTCAAAAAAAAAAAACGTATTTTTTAATTTTCTTTATGAAAAATGTAATTATTAGTACTACTAGCCAAATTATTTTAAGCAATTTCAAGTCATTTTAATTTAAGTAATTTTCAAATAAATACTAATTATGACACATAACTGAAAAACTAATTAGAATTAAATTTTCAAAATAGATTATATTTTTAAACTTTAAAGTATATGAAAAAAACTTTAACAAATTTCGATACTAATTTCAAATTAGGCATCAGATTTTCAAAATTGAAAATAATTAAACTTTCTTGTACGAGGAAAATTAAATTTCACAAAAATTGTTATCTGATACCTAAATTAAAAAAAACTTCATTTCATCAAATTTTAATTATTCTAAAGAATAGAGAAGGTAAAAAAAATTATTAGCTATATATAGGTATTTAACTTTCCGAACAAAGAATATAAAAAATATTTTTTTAGAGAATTTCCACTACTTTTAATTCGCTAATATTGAAAAAAATCAATTTTATTTAACAAAATTTTATGCAATTTATTTTTCCCAATAATTCAATTACTTTTAATAATTATAAAATTTTTCATGTAAATTCCATTTTTTCAAAAAAATTTTTGATTAAATTCTAAGCATGAATTTAATTATTTTCATAATCGTAAAATTCAGTTACTTTCACAAATAAAGTTTTTGACAAGAATTCAATTATTTAAACTAATAAAATTTTCATAACATTTAAAAATTCTTTATTTAAAACAATGTTCATAAAATTCTTATGAAGATTTCAATTTCTTTCAAAAGTAATAAAATTAACAACAGAAATTCAATTCTTTTTAAACATTTTAATAAACTTTTTCGCAATAATTTAATTATTTTCAAAAATTTAATAAAATTATTCGAGAGAAATTAATGGTTTTAAATATAATTTTAATAAAATTTTTTTTTAAATAATAAATAAATTTTTAAAATAATTTTAAAAAAATTACTCCCGAAAATTCAATTATTTTGAGGTATTTTAATAAAATTCTTTTCAAAATTAAATTATTTTCATAAATAACAATAATATTCATCACAATAATTCAATTATTACTAAAAGTAATATATTTCTTCTTGGAAATTCCATTATTTTAAAAAATCCTAATAAATCGTTCGCAAGAAGTCAATTATTTTCATAAATAATAAAATGTTTTTTTTTGGAAACCCAATTATTTTCAAAAAAATTTAATAAAATTTCCCACCGACATTCAATTATTGCCAAATTTTTGATAGAATTCTTTGTAAAATTTAATTATCTTTAAAAACTTTTCACATTTCAATGATTTTCAATATCTACTATTTTCATAAAATAACCAAAAAGAATTCAATTATTGAAAAAAATTTATGATAAAATTCTAGAAAAAATCAATTATTTTCATCAATTTAAATAAAATTCACCGCAAGAATTTCATCATTTACCTAATTAATAAAATTCTTTGAAAGAATTAAATTATTTTTATAAATAATAAAATTCTTCGAAAGTAATTAAATTATTTTCTTAACAATTAATTATAAAATTTCTCGAAAGAATTCAATTATTTTCATAAATTACAAAATCCTTTTAAAAAATGTAATTCTTAAAAAAATTCAATTTTTCTCAAAATTTATAAATTTTTTCAGAAAAATTCAATTATTTTTTAAATTTTTTTAAAAATTCTTTCCAAGAATTCAATTATTTTTATAAATAATAAAATTCTTTGAATGTAATTAAATTATATTTTCAACAATTATTTTTTCTCTTCAAAAAATTCAATTTTTCTCAAAATTTATAAAATTCTTTTCAACAATATTATTAAAGTTTTTGTAAATAATTAATTTTTTTTGAAGAATTTCATTAAATTTCGTAAAAATTTCGAAATGAAATTTACAAGGAATTTTATTAAAAACTTTTGAGAACAATTGAATTGTTTAGAAAAATTTTAATTAGTTTTCAAGAATAATTGAACCTGTTGGAGAAATTTTATTAAAATTATTTTGAATATAATTGAATTTTTTCCTAGAAATTTTATCAAAATTGTATTAAAATTTAAAAATAATTGAATTTCTCAAAAGAATTTTATTACTTGCAAAAATAATTGAATTTTTGCCAAAAAAATTTTATTGTTTGAAAAAATAATTGAATTTTAGCCAAAAGTTTTTAAAATTTATAAAAATAATTGTATTGTTTCGAAGAATTTTTTATCAGAATTGGTAAAAATAATTTATTTTTTATTAAAACTCTTTAAAATAATTTAACTATTTCAATGAATTAAATCAAAATTTTTAAAAGTAATTGAATTTTTCTAAATTTGTTATTATTGTTCATGAAAATAATTGTTTGCGTAAAATTTTGTCAAACATTTTTTTCATAATAATTCAATTTATTTGGGAAATGTTATCAAAATCGTTGACATTGAAAATCATTGAATTGAGTAAAATATTTAAAAATAACTATAGAAATTCGCCAAGAATTCTATTACATTTTTTGAGAGTAATTGAATTTCGGAACAAAATGTTACTTTCTATAGAGATAATTGAAATTGTAACAGAATTTATTTTTAAGTTTCAAAACATAATTTAATTTCTAAGAAGAATTTTATTACTTTTGACAATAATTGAATTTCCACAATTATTTGTAACTTCTCTAAAATGAAATGTTTTTAGTGTTTTTAACTAAAATTCTTCTGTAAATCAATTATTTTTATTAATTAATTAACATACATTTAAAAAGTGTAATTAATTTCTGGAAAATTTGAATTAATAAAATTTTTCAAAAAGTTTAAGTTAAACAAATTTTTTTTTAAATTTTTTAAAATTTTTTTCTTGTAATTTTGTACAATTTAATTTTAAATAATTGATTTTTTTCACGAATTTTATTAAAACTTCTGAAGATTAACCTTTGCAAAATGTTAATTGCACATTTTGAATATAATTATCGAATGCTCAAAAATTTTTATCAAATAAAATGTAAATTTAAAAATGAAAATCAAATTAATTTTATTAATTTAAATCAATTTTCTTTGTAGAAAGTAAATTAAAATTTTTTTATATTTACTTTTCTCGACTTATTTAAATTTTTGAGAAATCATGTTCATATTTATAATTTAAATTCTCCAAAAATTTGATTATTTCTTTTATATTTTTCAAAAATGCAATTATTTTTAAAAGATTTTATCAAACGTCAATTGTTGGAAAATTTTTCAATATTGAAGAAGTTGTTTGCAATTGAATTTTTTAAATTTTATTTCCGAAAACAGAAAAGAAGTATTTAAATATTTATTTCATGAAATCAATCAAGTTTCAAAGAATTGAATTTAGAAATTTGTAAAAGCGAATACTCAACAAAATACAAAATACAATTTTTGTGACAACAACAAATTACGTCAACGAATGACATTTTTGAACTTTTCTTTAAGTTCAGAAACAATAACAATTCAATTGTTTTAAAACGTTTTTTTTTATTAAGCTGTTTATATGAATTTAATTTCAAGAAAAATTCAGTTATTCAATAACTTATTATAAAACTGAATAAATATTGTTACAATTAATTAAAAAATTAAAAACAAATAAATAAAAAAAATTAGAATAAAAAAAATTAAATAATATAAAATAATTAATTTCCCTTATTTAAATACAAAGGTATTTAAATAATTGAATTCCCGTAGAATTTTCTGAGAAGAATTGATTTAAAATTTGATTTCAGTTAAAATTTCAGATTATAATTGAATATTAGAATATCAGATTTAAGTTTGAAAAGTTATTTAATTTATAAATTATTTAAAAAATTCGTTTTTTGTAAAATTGCAATAAAAATATTTTAAAGATATTCGAATTCCAGTAAATAAAAAGATTGAATTATATTTCCAAATTATTTTGAAATTTTGTCAAATTTAATTGAAATAAATTACACATTTAAAATAATATTTTTTCTACTTAGTTTAAAAATTATTTTACGAAATATATTCGTATTTTAAAAGAATTGTAAATCATAATTTAGTATTTTGTAAAAATTTAGAATTAAATTTCTTAGGAGAATAAGGAAAAAAAAGTAAATTTTTTTTATTAAAACTTAGAAAAAATCAAGGAAATAAAATGCAGAATCAAATTTTTGTGATTTTTTTTAATCATGTAAAACGTGTTTTTTAGTCGTCAAATTTAATTTTTAAATAGTTACTTTTTTTGAATTGAAAAGTAAATTAAAACTATGAAAAAATTGGGAAGTAATTCTACTTTTTTCGATTCCCTGCCAATTTTCCTATTTGTAGATTCCTAATTTCAAAATTCCCTGAAAACGAATTTGCTAAAATTGAAATTCCTAAAACAAAATTTCTTATAAGGGAAAATTTCTAATGTTACTAAATTTTCCTAATTTCCTAAGAATTGTGTTACAAAAATTAATCAATCATTTTCTTACAAAAATATACAATGCAAAAATTTGTTTGAATCGATTTTTATTTTACTTTATTTTTACTTACTGTAAAGAATAAAATCTTCCTTATAATTTCACCTTTCATTAAAAAAAAATTTTTTTAATGGAATAAAAATAAAAAAAAATAAAAAAAATAAAAAAAATAAAATTTTTGGGTAATGTTACCAAAAATGTTTCAGGGTAATGTTACTAAATATGTTTTAGAAGTAATTTACACTAAGAATTTGTGGGTAAAAATACATAAAATTTTTGGTACTTTTACTCAAATTTTTTCGAAAAAATTCCTAATAAGTTTTAGGTAAAAATGCACAAGATTTTTGGTATTTAACTTAGGAATTGTATTCATTATATTGTACTTTAATGATTGTTCTCAAAAATAAAGAAAAACAAAATAAAAAATAAAATAAATAATAAAAACAAAATAAAGAAAAAGTAATGTTAGGAAAATACTTTGAGGAATCTAAAATTAAGAAATTTGTCGGGGAATTACTTTTTTCAGTTCTAAAAAGCTACTTTTTGTCACTTTTGAAAACATTAATTATACAGTACGAAGGCTGCTTTTATAAAAAGTCTAAAAAATAGAACTCAAATCGATTTTAATCGATTTATGTATACAGATTTGAAAAACTTGTTTTTTCCAAGTGGATGATAATTTTTGTTTATTTTTCCAGTTGACGCCTGCTGAATGCCTTCAATCTCCACCGGAGACGCAATTGGAGTTGATTCCACCGCTAGGAATTGGCAAACATCAGATTCCGGTGTCCGGTAGTACACTGTACCTTCTGAATTTACATTTCACCAAGCACCATGCGACTAGTACAACATTGAATTGTACATAGTTTCTCACACATATATATATATTTATATGTGTGTTTGTGTGTATGTTTATGCGGCTTGAAACCGGTTCGATGCCGTACAAGTCAATGCCTTGCCTCACCTGAAAGTCACTTTGTGTGATCTTGTTTCCCTTCTTATTTTTCTTCCCATGGACGACGCCAAAGGGAGTCCCTTTGGAGTTTAACCGAACACGAAAGTCAGCAGGTGCTGGTCGCCAAACGACTAGAAATTCTTTAAAAAAAAATAAGGTGAAAAAATTGTCCTTTTTTCTAATAATGAAAAATAATACAGTCACTGTATTTATCCGACCAGAAATTAGGAAATCTCAAATGCAAAAGTGAAGTGAAAATTAAATTGAAAACTAAAACTAAAAATTACATTGAAAATTAAAGCTAAAACTAAAAATTAAATTGAAAATAAAAAGTATTGATTGAAAATTAAAAATTTCAATGAGAATTAATATTTTAAGGTAATTAAATTTGCAAAAAGGATGAAAATAGTTAAAATAGTTTTAACTCAATTTCCCAAAAAGGAGTAATTTTATGATCTATATTTTTCTCCCAAAAATCTACATTTTTTCTCTAAAAATTGAAAATGGAAAAATTTCAAAAATGAAGAATAATGAAAATTCATTTAGTAAAAATTATCGAAATTTCATTGAAATTGTTTTCGCATTTGAGATTTTCCTTTTTCTATAATGAAACGAAAACTCCTGCTATCTTGTAGTTGAAAAGAAGCTCTCGTAGTCTTCGACGTGCTCACGAACGACACGTTCCTTCTAGTCTAGAGACAGAGCCAGCTTATCGTATATATTACGCATATATTTGCAATATTTTATTTTCAATCATAGAGCTGCTCTTTTTGACCGCATAATTTCGATCTGCAAATAACAGATTATTTTCCTAGTGTACAGTCCATCGCAGAATTTTAAGAAAACAAAATCGAGACTCATTTTCTTGAATTTCATTATTCCAAAGTTTTTTCCAAAAAAAAAGAAAAATTTCAATCATTCTATTTTTATTTACCTTTTTTTTAGTTTTTTAAAAATCGACGACAGAAGTTTTGTTCATAAGTTCAAAATTTTCTTCTGTTTTTTATCTAATTCACAATCAAAAACATTGAGAATTGTTTTATTATAAATTAAAATATTGATATGAAAAGTTTGTTTTAGTATTTTTATTCTATTTTTTAGTAGAAAATTTTTTTAACTGATTATTTCTTATTAAAAACATTTTTTAATTCGAATATTTTTTAATTTTGAGTATTTTTTAATCCAAATAATTTTCAATTTAAGTATTTTTTACTCTAAATATTTTTTAATTCGAATACTTTTTAACTGAAGTATTTTTTAATGAAAATATTTTTTAAAATGTTTTTCAATTCAAATATTTTTTAATCCAAATATTCTTTAATTCAATTGAAATATTTTTATATGAAAACATTTTTTAATTCAAATAATTCATTAAATATTGAAATCTTACATTTAGAATTGTAATTTTCTGTCAAATTGAAATAGACAATTTTTTCTATCAAATTAAAAAATTGACAGAAAAGATATTTTTCCTCGAATGAAAATGAATTTTTTTGTCAAATTGAAATAAAAAAATTTCATTATTAAAAACAAAAAGTAAATTTGACAGGAAAGAATTTTGAATATTGAAAAAGAAAATGAAAAGCAAAATTGAAATTTAGAAAGTGAAACAAATAGTGAGTTCGAAATAAACTAATTTTATCTTTTTCTCGTAGAAAAAGAAAGACAGAAAAACTGTTAGCAGGAAATTTTCCTTTCGCACAGGAATATAATAAAAAAAATAGCCCAAAGTCGATAATAAAAGACACCGAATTAAAAAAATAATCTATTATTATTATTATTATTATTATTTTAAATCATGTATGTATATCGTATTGTTATGAATATTAACGCGCATTCATAATGTGTATAGTGAAGCAATTTATATCTCTTCTTTACTTCTCAAAAAACTAATATAGAAATCGCTTTGCAAAAAAAATAAAATAAAAATCCGTTTCATAAAGACGGAAGCATAATATTAACTTGACGCAAATTACAACAGCAAATATCACAACAGTCTTCCGTTCAGTGTTTTTCAATTTTAAATTGAAATTTTTCCCCTTTGCTTTTATTGTATACATAATATGATGAAATGTAGAAAAGACTGTGTACTTTTTTAGGGAAGTGCATTCGCGATAATTAGATTTCTTTCTCTTGAAATTTTTGATATTATTTCCGTGAATTAGTGTAATTTTTTTTCTTTTTGATGTAATTTTATCAAAAAATTAATTAGTAATTTATTTATTTCAATATAAAATAAATGTTTAAAATATATTTACAAGTAGTTTTAGACTTTTTTCTAATTTATTAAAACTTATAAAAAAATGTATTATTTATACATCCAATTTTTGTGTCGAAAATTATACAAAAATTTATTATTTCATAAATTATATAAATTTTTGCAATAAAAATATTTTAAATTTAGTAATAAAATTAATCATTATAAATTTTAATAATTTAATTTTATAGCTATATAAATTAGAAATTTCTTTGATGTCAAATTTTATCGATTTATATTAATTTTTTTTAGAAAAAAATTCATAAATTATAGAAATTTTTATTAGTTTATTAATAAATTAATATTTAGATAATAACAATTTTTAATAATTCAATTTCTTACAAATTTTAGAATTGTCTTATGCAAAATTCATAAAGTTTTTCATCCACAAAGTTTTTTTTTACAAGAAATTCATTATTTTGATGAATTATATAAATTCTTTTAAAGAAAATTTAGATGAAATTTTTTTTAAATATATTTTAATAAATAGAAATGTTGTAAATTCGAAAAAACATTGTATTTAAAATAAAACATTCAGTTTAGAAAAGAATGAAAATTCCATTTGTTTGTTGAAATAAATTCGAAAACGAGAGAAAAGAAGTCAAACGTTTTAATACACGAATTATATTTATTAAACGTATTAAAAATTAAATTATGCGTTTTGTGAAATAATTGTAAATTTCAGAGAAAAAAGAATTGCAATTTCTAGACTACGATGTTTTCTTTTATACGAAAATTTTATTTTTTAGTGAATTTTTTGAAAAAAATTGATCGCTATTTGATCTTAAACACACCTTTATTTGGTAGAAGTCAACAGGTGCAATTTTCTTTTTTTTAAATAATTTTTTTATATTAATATTCACATAGTGATAGGAATAATATGAATAAAAATGTGCAATACATGTGAGGCCGGATAATAAAACTGAAACGTGAAAAATAAGAAAAAAGTGTAATTTTTTTCTTCGTTTATTGCAATAGAAAGAAGTGCACATTGAATATATTTTTCACGTTTGAATGAAATTGTTTTATTTCCATATCCGGCAAGAATAATCTATTAAGAAATATTTAAATTATATATTAATATATTGTGTAGCGAATATATTTAGCTAGTGAAATTAAATTTGCAGTCTTTCGATCTTTGCTTTTATTTTCTTAATTTATTTGATTTTATCAAGAAACAAAGTAAAGAATCATTACTGCCTCGTGTAGTTTTAATATATCTACTTTATTATATTTTATATATTTCTTTAATTTTTTTAGATTAACCTTTCAAACTATATTTTATTTTAAACAAAAAAAACTATTTTATAAGATCTCTGTAATTTTGCAATTCTCAAAAATGTGATTTATTTTCAAACTGTGTTTCAATCAGAAAAATGATTTTCTTTGTCATAATTAAGAATTTAGTTTGAAAATTCGTGAAAATATTTCTGTCACTTCTGTTTTTTTTAAATATGAAGTGAAAAATTAATTCGTGATACAAGAAAATAACTATTTTTTATTTGAAGATTATTTTGTGAAGAAGAAAATTACAGATCTAGTAATAAAATAGTTGCTATTAAATTAGTTTAAATTAAAGAATAGTTATTTCTGTTTAGAGAAAAAAAATTTGTCAAAAGCGCTCAACGAATGAATCGAAAGAAAAGCTAATAATATTTTACTGAGAAAGTAGTTTTAATGATCGACCCGAGCGTGATAAATTCAAAGTCGACGATTTTTGTGCAATTATACTTTATTCCATACTTTAAAAGACATTCCGATATTAAAAGGAAAAAAAAGGATCAAAATTGTACTTCGTTACGTAAACATTTTACCATTTTTGTTTTTAATCAGAAACGGGAAAATTTTCCCTTTTAATATTAAAAATATGATTTAATAATAGTTTGTTAAAAAATCGAATGTAAATAAGAATGCCGCGAATGAATTGATAGTCAATAATTCTTCTTTATCGATAAAAAGTTTAAATAATTTTACACTCAACAAAATTAATACACTTTCAAAAAATATATTGAAGAGGAAAAAAATATAAAAAATAAAAAAATATAAATAATGAACAAAATTTTATTCAGATAAACTAAAAACTATTTTGTAAAAATTCTATAAATTTAGGTGAAATTGATATATTTTTCAATTCTTGTTTCATTTCAAAATAAACTGCGTTTTCTGTGAACAAAATAATTTCTCTACAAAATCTTTTTTTGTGAAAAGAAAAAATTATTTAAAAAAATTATTTTAAACACAATTGTGTTTGAGAAAAGGAAAAATGTATTTTTTAAGTCTATTATATATTTATGTTTATGTCAATTTCGTTAGTTGACAATAATAAATATTGCGCAGCAAGGAATGCCTTCTTTCACAAGATTTAACATATCATAGAAAAATAGAAAAAGATTGTAGATATGTACGAATGTACATTTTATAATTAAATACAAAAAATATATATATATTAAATATAATTCGTACTATATGGCAATGCTAAAAGAAAATAGTTAAGAAATTATAGTGTAATGTCATTTCTTGACGTGCTATTCAAATTTTTTGAATATTACTATTTTTTTTATATCTGTTATACAAAATAGAAAAGCAGAAAAATTATTACATCGATATCTATTATATTATATAAATAAATATGTATGTAATATTATATATGAATATTTAATTATTATGTTATGCCTATATATTAATATAATATATTAAATACTGTTTCGAAAAGAAAAATCATTTTTATTTACAATTCCTCCAAAAAGCAACAAAAATTCTCTAATTTTTTAATAACTTGAATTGCGACTGTTCAGGAAAATTAAAAAGGTATCAAGCCAAGAAAATCAGAGAAATCTTGGGAAAATTTATCGAAAGTGTTAAAAAAAATATCAAATTTTTAGAATTATTTAAAAAAAACATCTTCTTTTTGACCTGGAAAACATTTTTTAAAAAGCTTGAGTTCTAGAATTTTTATTTTTCACTTTTAAAAACTTTTGAATCGCAAAGAAAATTAAAAATAATAATGGTTTGATTTTTATTTTTTTAAATAGTTACATATTTTATAAATAATTCACTTCTAAAATAAACTTTCTAAACATGTTACAAATTACATATTTATTTCAAAAGTAATTTAATTTTAAATTCTGAAAAAAGTAGGCTTCTGAGAAATTTTAAATTCTTAAAAAAAAAAAAATTTATTAAATAATTGGCAAATTTTTAAGCTCGAAACGCATTATTCAATTTACTAGCATAGGATACGCGCACTAAAGCGCGCGTTCGCATTCTCTTCCAATTGTTAAAAGAATACAATTACATTTTTATTAGCAGTAAAAACTAATACAAAAACAATTATTTAAGTATTAAATGTAATAATTACTAAATAGATTAGTTCAGAAAAAATCCGCTAATATAGAACAAGTGGCGCCAGAAAATGGGCCTATTTTTAAAATAGGTTAGTTCCATAAAAATCCGCTAATCTGAGACAAGTGGCGCCAAAATTAGGCTCAATTTTTGGCGCCACTTGTCTCATATTAGCGGATTTTTATGGAACTAATGGCTAAATTAAATAATTTATTTTCTCTTTTTATTTCTATTTTTTTAATAAAAAAAACGGATTGTTTACTCTTTCTATTAGTTAATAAGCATCATACATCTATAAACAACATTAAAATACAATTGTTTAATCAATTTATTTTATTATTTATTAAATACGTTAGTTCCTTAAAAATCCGCAAAAATGAGACAAGTCGCGCCAAAATTAGGCTCAATTTTTGGCGCCACTTGTCTCATATTAGCGGATTTTTAAGGAACTAATGGCTAAATTAAATTAATTGTTTTCTCTTTTTATTCGAATTTTTTTAATAAAAAAACGGATTGCTTACTCTTTTTATGAGTTAATAAGCATCATACATTTATAAACAACATTAAAAAACAATTGTTTAAACAATTTATTTTATTATTTATTAAATACGTTAGTTCCTGAAAAATCCGCAAATATGAGACAAGTGGCGCCAAAAATTGAGTCTAATTTTGGCGCCACTTGTCTCATATTTGCGGATTTTTCAGGAACTAATGGCTAAATTAAATTAATTGTTTTCTCTTTTTATTTGTATTTTTTTAATAAAAAACGGATTGCTTACTCTTTTTATGAGTTAATAAGCATCATACATTTATAAACAACATTAAAAAACAATTGTTTAAACAATTTATTTTATTATTTATTAAATACGTTAGTTCCTGAAAAATCCGCAAATATGAGACAAGTGGCGCCAAAATTAGGCTCAATTTTTGGCGCCACTTGTCTCATATTAGCGGATTTTTAAGGAACTAATGGCTAAATTAAATTAATTGTTTTCTCTTTTTATTCGTATTTTTTTAATAAAAAAACGGATTGCTTACTCTTTTTATGAGTTAATAAGCATCATACATTTATAAACAACATTAAAAAACAATTGTTTAAACAATTTATTTTATTATTTATTAAATACGTTAGTTCCGTAAAAATCCGCAAATATGAGACAAGTGGCGCCAAAATTAGGCTCAATTTTTGGCGCCACTTGTCTCATATTTGCGGATTTTTCAGGAACTAATGGCTAAATTAAATTAATTGTTTTCTCTTTTTATTCGTATTTTTTTAATAAAAAAACGGATTGCTTACTCTTTTTATGAGTTAATAAGCATCATACATTTATAAACAACATTAAAAAACAATTGTTTAAACAATTTATTTTATTATTTATTAAATACGTTAGTTCCTGAAAAATCCGCAAATATGAGACAAGTGGCGCCAAAAATTGAGCCTAATTTTGGCGCCACTTGTCTCATATTTGCGGATTTTTCAGGAACTAATGGCTAAATTAAATTAATTGTTTTCTCTTTTTATTTGTATTTTTTTAATAAAAAACGGATTGCTTACTCTTTTTATGAGTTAATAAGCATCATACATTTATAAACAACATTAAAAAACAATTGTTTAAACAATTTATTTTATTATTTATTAAATACGTTAGTTCCTGAAAAATCCGCAAATATGAGACAAGTGGCGCCAAAATTAGGCTCAATTTTTGGCGCCACTTGTCTCATATTAGCGGATTTTTAAGGAACTAATGGCTAAATTAAATTAATTGTTTTCTCTTTTTATTCGTATTTTTTTAATAAAAAAACGGATTGCTTACTCTTTTTATGAGTTAATAAGCATCATATATCTATAAACAACATTAAAAAACAATTGTTTAAACAATTTATTTTATTATTTATTAAATACGTTAGTTCCGTAAAAATCCGCTAATATGAGACAAGTGGCGCCAAAATTAGGCTCAATTTTTGGCGCCACTTGTCTCATATTTGCGGATTTTTCAGGAACTAATGGCTAAATTAAATTAATTGTTTTCTCTTTTTATTTGTATTTTTTTAATAAAAAAACGGATTGCTTACTCTTTTTATGAGTTAATAAGCATCATACATTTATAAACAACATTAAAAAACAATTGTTTAAACAATTTATTTTATTATTTATTAAATACGTTAGTTCCTGAAAAATCCGCAAATATGAGACAAGTGGCGCCAAAAATTGAGTCTAATTTTGGCGCCACTTGTCTCATATTAGCGGAATTTTCAGGAACTAATGGCTAAATTAAATTAATTGTTTTCTCTTTTTATTTGTATTTTTTTAATAAAAAAACTGATTGTTTACTCTTTTTATTAGTTAATAAGCATCATATATCTATAAACAACATTAAAAACAATTGTTTAAACAATTTATTTTATTATTTATTAAATACGTTAGTTCCGTAAAAATCCGAAAATATGAGACAAGTGGCGCCAAAAATTGAGTCTAATTTTGGCGCCACTTGTCTCATATTAGCGGATTTTTCAGGAACTAATGGCTAAATTAAATTAATTGTTTTCTCTTTTTATTTATATTTTTTTAATAAAAAACCGGTTTGTTTACTCTTTTTATGAGTTAATAAGCATCATACATCTCTAAACAACATTAAAAACAATTGTTTAAACAATTTATTTTATTATTTATTAAATACGTTAGTTCCGTAAAAATCCGCAAATATGAGACAAGTGGCGCCAAAATTAGGCTCAATTTTTGGCGCCACTTGTCTCATATTTGCGGATTTTTCAGGAACTAATGGCTAAATTAAATTAATTGTTTTCTCTTTTTATTTGTATTTTTTTAATAAAAAAACTGATTGTTTACTCTTTTTATTAGTTAATAAGCATCATATATCTATAAACAACATTAAAAACAATTGTTTAAACAATTTATTTTATTATTTATTATATACGTTAGTTCCGTAAAAATCCGCTAATATAAGACAAGTGGCGCCAAAATTAGGCTCAATTTTTGGCGCCACTTGTCTCATATTTGCGGATTTTTCAGGAACTAATGGCTAAATTAAATTAATTGTTTTCTCTTTTTATTTGTATTTTTTTAATAAAAAAACGGATTGTTTACTCTTTTTATTAGTTAATAAGCATCATATATCTATAAACAACATTAAAAACAATTGTTTAAACAATTTATTTTATTATTTATTAAATACGTTAGTTCCGTAAAAATCCGCAAATATGAGACAAGTGGCGCCAAAATTAGGCTCAATTTTTGGCGCCACTTGTCTCATATTTGCGGATTTTTCAGGAACTAATGGCTAAATTAAATTAATTGTTTTCTCTTTTTATTTGTATTTTTTTAATAAAAAAACGGATTGTTTACTCTTTTTATTAGTTAATAAGCATCATATATCTATAAACAACATTAAAAACAATTGTTTAAACAATTTATTTTATTATTTATTAAATACGTTAGTTCCGTAAAAATCCGCAAATATGAGACAAGTGGCGCCAAAATTAGGCTCAATTTTTGGCGCCACTTGTCTCATATTTGCGGATTTTTCAGGAACTAATGGCTAAATTAAATTAATTGTTTTCTCTTTTTATTTGTATTTTTTTAATAAAAAAACTGATTGTTTACTCTTTTTATTAGTTAATAAGCATCATATATCTATAAACAACATTAAAAACAATTGTTTAAACAATTTATTTTATTATTTATTAAATACGTTAGTTCCGTAAAAATCCGCAAATATGAGACAAGTGGCGCCAAAATTAGGCTCAATTTTTGGCGCCACTTGTCTCATATTTGCGGATTTTTCAGGAACTAATGGCTAAATTAAATTAATTGTTTTCTCTTTTTATTTGTATTTTTTTAATAAAAAAACTGATTGTTTACTCTTTTTATTAGTTAATAAGCATCATATATCTATAAACAACATTAAAAACAATTGTTTAAACAATTTATTTTATTATTTATTAAATACGTTAGTTCCGTAAAAATCCGCAAATATGAGACAAGTGGCGCCAAAATTAGGCTCAATTTTTGGCGCCACTTGTCTCATATTTGCGTATTTTTCAGTAACTAATGGCTAAATTAAATTAATTGTTTTCTCTTTTTATTTGTATTTTTTTAATAAAAAAGCGGATTGTTTACTCTCTTTATTAGTTAATAAGCATCATACATTTATAAACAACATTAAAAAACAATTGTTTAAACAATTTATTTTATTATTTATTAAATACGTTAGTTCCATAAAAATCCGCTAATATGAGACAAGTGGCGCCAAAATTAGACTCAATTTTTGGCGCCACTTGTCGCATATTTGCGGATTTTTCAGGAACTAATGGCTAAATTAAATTAATTGTTTTCTCTTTTTATTTGTATTTTTTTAATAAATTAACAGATTGTTTACTCTTTTTATTAGTTAATAAGCATCATACATCTATAAATAACATTAAAAAACAATTGTTTAAACAATTTATTTTATTATTTATTAAATACGTTAGTTCCGTAAAAATCCGCTAATATGAGACAAGTGGCGCCAAAATTAGACTCAATTTTTGGCGCCACTTGTCGCATATTTGCGGATTTTTCAGGAACTAATGGCTAAATTAAATTAATTGTTTTCTCTTTTTATTTGTATTTTTTTAATAAAAAAATGAAATGTTTACTCTTTTTATTAGTTAATAAGCATCATACATCTATAAACAACATTAAAAAACAATTGTTTAATCAATTTATTTTATTATTTATTAAATACGTTAGTTCCGTAAAAATCCGCAAATATGAGACAAGTGGCGCCAAAATTAGGCTCAATTTTTGGCGCCACTTGTCTCATATTTGCGGATTTTTCAGGAACTAATGGCTAATTTAAATTAATTGTTTTCTCTTTTTATTTGTATTTTTTTAATAAAAAAACGGATTGTTTACTCTTTTTATTAGTTAATAAACATCATACATCTATAAACAACATTAAAAAACAATTGTTTAAACAATTTATTTTATTATTTATTAAATACGTTAGTTCCGTAAAAATCCGCAAATATGAGACAAGTGGCGCCAAAATTAGGCTCAATTTTTGGCGCCACTTGTCTCATATTTGCGGATTTTTCAGGAACTAATGGCTAAATTAAATTAATTGTTTTCTCTTTTTATTTGTATTTTTTTAATAAAAAAACGGATTGTTTACTCTTTTTATTAGTTAATAAGCATCATACATCTATAAACAACATTAAAAAACAATTGTTTAAACAATTTATTTTATTATTTATTAAATACGTTAGTTCCATAAAAATCCGCTAATATGAGAGAAGTGACGCCAAAATTAGACTCAATTTTTGGCGCCACTTGTCTCATATTTGCGGATTTTTCAGGAACTAATGGCTGAATTAAATTAATTGTTTTCTCTTTTTATTTGTATTTTTTTAATAAAAAAACGGATTGTTTACTCTTTTTATTAGTTAATAAGCATCATACATCAATAAACAACATTAAAAAACAATTGTTTAAACAATTTATTTTATTATTTATTAAATACGTTAGTTCCGTAAAAATCCGCAAATATGAGACAAGTGGCGCCAAAATTAGGCTCAATTTTTGGCGCCACTTGTCTCATATTTGCGGATTTTTCAGGAACTAATGGCTAAATTTAATTAATTTTTTTCTCTTTTTATTTGTATATTTTTAATAAAAAAAACGGATTGTTTACTCTTTTTATTAGTTAATCAGCATCATACATCTATAAACAACATTAAAAACAATTGTTTAAACAATTTATTTTATTATTTATTAAATACGTTAGTTCCTTAAATATCCGCAAATATGAGACAAGTGGCGCCAAAATTAGGCTCAATTTTTGGCGCCACTTGTCTCATATTTGCGGATTTTTCAGGAACTAATGGCTAAATTAAATTAATTGTTTTCTCTTTTTATTTGTATTTTTTTAATAAAAAAATGAAATGTTTACTCTTTTTATTAGTTAATAAACATCATACATCAATAAACAACATTAAAAAACAATTGTTTAAACAATTTATTTTATTATTTATTAAATACGTTAGTTCCGTAAAAATCCGCAAATATGAGACAAGTGGCGCCAAAATTAGGCTCAATTTTTGGCGCCACTTGTCTCATATTTGCGGATTTTTCAGGAACTAATGGCTAAATTAAATTAATTGTTTTCTCTTTTTATTTGTATTTTTTTAATAAAAAAACTGATTGTTTACTCTTTTTATTAGTTTATAAGCATCATATATCTATAAACAACATTAAAAACAATTGTTTAAACAATTTATTTTATTATTTATTAAATACGTTAGTTCCTGAAAAATCCGCAAATATGTGACAAGTGGCGCCAAAATTAGGCTCAATTTTTGGCGCCACTTGTCTCATATTTGCGGATTTTTCAGGAACTAATGGCTAAATTAAATTAATTGTTTTCTCTTTTTATTTGTATTTTTTTAATAAAAAAACGGATTGCTTACTCTTTTTATTAGTTAATAAGCATCATACATTTATAAACAACATTAAAAAACAATTGTTTAAACAATTTATTTTATTATTTATTAAATACGTTAGTTCCTGAAAAATCCGCAAATATGTGACAAGTGGCGCCAAAATTAGGCCCATTTTCTGGCGCCACTTGTTCTACATTAGCGGATTTTTTCTGAACTAACCTATAATATAGAATATTATATTTAATACTTAAATAATTGTTTTTTAATAGTTTTTTTAATTTTAATTTTTTGTAATTTAATAAAAAAAAATTGTAATTTTAATTTGTGATCATAATTGTATTCTTTTAACAATTGAAATAGAATTCGAACGCGCGCCATAGCGCGCGTATCCTATGCTAGTAAAATTAATAAATAACAATTATGTAATAAAATTCTGAGCAAGATTTAAAAAATTTTTTATAAATAAATAAATTCTTTGTTTAGCAATTCAATTATATTCTGTACAACGTTAATCATCATTTCGAAAGAATTATACAATTAAAATTTCTGTTAATTTAAAATTTGTAAAAAAATTTCATTTTTTTCAAAAATTCGTAAAATATTGTTTAAATGCTTGAATAAAGATTCAAGAAATTATAAAAAGGGTAAAATTCTTTCTAAAAATCCAAGACGAAAAAATAACATTTTTTTCAACTCTGTATAAAAAAGAATAAAAAACACTTCAGTTGTTTGACATTTATAAAAGTTTATTAAACATATTTCGCAGTTATAAAAATTATAATAATTTCTTTAATACATATTATTCTAATGTGCGTATGTGTACATATCATTGTCTAAATATTACATATATATATATGACAATTTTCACCACAAGTTCAAAGACAAATTTCCTTTTTTATAATACAATAATTTTCTTTATTATCAATAATAATTCGACTTCAATCCCTTCAAGAATCCCCTCTTAAAGTTTTATCCAATATTGAAAAATAAGAAAATCTTGTAAAAAAAAAATTTTCAATACTTACTTAAAATCTATTTCGTTCAATGAAGAAAAAAAAATCCCCCCTCAAAGACTTACATTTTGGAAAAACTAAGATCTGTAGTTTTCCAAATGAATAGTTTTTAAGAAATATTGAAAATTGTCTTTTGAACAATTTTCAATGGTAAATAAATTAAGTATAGTACCACAAAATTCTCGAGAAATTTCTATACAAACTTTTTTATCAAACTATATTTATATGTATATATATCGATATCGATTATAAAATTCGATCCTTAAAAATAGAAATCGCGACGGACTCGATAAATCACTAAAAATTATTATGCTAGGTGTGATTTCGTCATTTTATCAACTATGGACGGAGATTTTTATAATTAATTATTATTACACATATTTTACACACTCGCTAAGTAATTATATCACAACATTAAAAAAAATTTAACTAAAATTACCTATAAACGATTGGCAGTTTTTTTTTGTCTGCAATAATTACACGCGTCCAAGTTATTATCTAAATTATAAATTATGAATTATGAATATTTTAAAATAGTAGACATTTTATAAAAAAATATATAAAAGAAAAAATGTACAATTAGTTTTCCATATGCGCCAAATTTCTTTTTTTTTAAACTACACATAATTAATTAAAATTCGAACACATTTACAATATTAGAATGGGCAGCAGTAAATTTATCAAGTTCAATGCAAACAAACGTTAGAAATCAAGGCAAATGCCATTTTGTCAAGAAGACATCAATTTTCAGATATTCAAAGACAAAAATCAATTTTATTCAATTAATGACAAAAAAACCACTCTAATTAAAAATCATGATTTTTGTCTTTTTTTTACCAAGAAAATTGATTTTATTGCACATGCCTTTTTGGCCGTAGGATTTGTAACGAATTTTGAAATTTATTTTCTGCTTTTTAACATTGAAGAAGTTATTTTTAATTTTTAGTATTTAAAAAAAGTTTTTTTCCAACTGTAAAACACTTTTTTTTGCAAATTGTTTTAAAAACTTTGTTTAAATAAACAGTTGTGATATAAAATGAGATCATAGGATATCTTAAGCTATATGAATTATTACGCAGTTAATTTGTTCTTTTAGATCCTTGCGAGTAAATTTCGAGACAAATTGTTTTGAAACAATAATTATCTTTTTTATTTTCGCTTAATGTAACTGAATTTTCATATTCTCTTGAGAATTAAGCAAAAATACTCTTAATTTTCGTTTCAACTTTGTTTTGTTCTTTTTAAAAAATAATATTCTGAAATTTCAGCGAAAGAAAGAGTTTGAAAAACTGGAATTTCGAAGAAACTTTTTCCTTGAAGAGAAAAAATTATAATTCATTAGCATAATTTAATCATTATTGTCGATTTATTAATTTATTTAGAATTAATTTCAAATATTTGTAATAAATTTAGAATATTTAAAATAAAATATTTAAAATAAAAAAAAGGAAATTAAATTCAAAGAATAATAACAAGAAATGTCAGTTTATAAATTAATAATTTTGAAAATACTATTGAATAGAATGAAAAAATAGAAAGACTAAAAAATTAAAAAAAACAATAATTCTTTCCATTAAATTACAATATTTGTTGAAATTATAATAAAAAGAATAAAAATCACAGATAAACTTTCTATCAAGAAAAATCTTTCCATCAATTTTTTTTCTTAGCGTCTCGTTAAAAATTGATTTGCTACGTAAAAAGTGGATACGTAAAATTAACAAATTGCTCTTTTTCTACCTAAATGTTTCTCGTTATTAATAAAAATAAAAAATTTGTTCTAAGTTTCTGTCGTTTTTCTAGTTCAGTGAAGATATTATTTAATGTAAAAGAGTTTCTGTTGTGTACCGTTTTTTGTTTCTTTTTTGTATTTCTTCTTATCTACGAATCTCGCGCTTTACTTGAGATATCGACGTTGCTTTTTGTGTACGTTCGTTTTTTATAATATTAATTAATAATTTCCTTTGCGTAAACTTTATATACGCGAAATAAACAATTTGATTTCTTTCTAAATATCCAAAGTAGCATTAATTTTTCAGATGTGTCCTATATTTTTTTTTTTATTTATATTTTCTTCATTTTTTTTCTTTTTGTGGAGTACTTTCTTTATTATTTTTCAACATAAAAAATAAATATTTGTATTACTTTGTTTCGAATTTTAATTTTCAATTATAAATTGAAATTTTTCAATCAAAATTTAAATACAAGACGCTAATCAATTAATCAAGGTGAAGAAAATCCCGATAGAGAAAAGTTTAATGATTTTTATTCCTATCTGTTATTGGAATTATTTTTTAATTTTAATGAAACTTTAAAAATTAAGATTTTTAATTTTCCAAACATTGAAATGATTTCAAATCTAAAAATATAATGTAGACTTTGTAATGTTTATTTTTATTTTAAATTGGTTTTAATTAATTTTCTAAAACATGTTCCTAAATCTAAAACTTTAAGTTGTTAATTTTAATAAATTTTCGAAAATTTAAATTTGTTCTGTAATCTAAAAATGAAATTCCATTTTTCCACTCCCTTCGAAATTCGCCTCTTTGAATTCGAATTTTTAAAAATAAATATTTCATTTATACAATTTTTTTAAAATTGTCTTCTATTGACTCTGATTTGTTTTAAGATTTTCAAATCATTCAATTTAAAAGCAAAGTCAAAGAAAAATTTAATGTGAAAATAAATATTTAAATACTCACAAATAAATAATAAAATTTTTAAACATTTGATAAATTTGGAATTATATATAAAATTTTTAATAAATATAAAATTTTAAATTAAATATCAATTTTGAAAAAATGAATTTTTTGAAAATTTTGAAAAATGTTTAAAGCTGTCTCTCTCGAGTCCTTAGAGAATTTTTCAAGAAGAAAAATTCCATTGTCGAGTGCTGAAGAAGAACTCGCAAGAATTGAATAAAATTTGTACAAAAAAAAGAAGAAGTAAATTATTTTTTCTACTACATCGCAGTTTCAAGTGGTTGACTTTTACTTCTTGCCTGCGAGGAAAGTTGTGTGAGCTCAGTGGGCTCGTTTGGTAAAAATGTATCGAAATTCGTCTCGAGTAAAACTTCACTTTTCGAGCGAAGTGGCTTCTCCTCGTTACTATCGAGATTTGTCTCGAGGAGAACCTCGCTCCTTGGACGATCCTCGTAATAATAAGGATGCGGAAGTGGCGGACTAAAATATTCCGGCACTGGTTCCGAACTGGGAGTTAATGGACTTCTATCGTATGCATTATAATCGACAGGAGTGAAACTTTGTCCCGTCTCAATATCACGTTTAAGTTCTGTTATTGAATCAGTCATTGCGAGACTAGAATTTAATGGGAGTGTGGAAGCATTGTTTAAATAGGCCGAATCGTTTATTATTGGATTCGGAACAACGTCGTCTGGCGCTACTACGCTATTTACCTCCGATGGCCAATTGCTGTTATTCCTCGATGTGAATGTCGAATGATTTCTGAAACCTTCGTTTCGATAGGCTAAATCGAAAACGGGATTGTCACCGGGTCCTGGATATTTTACTCCCTAAAAGAGAAAAATTTAATATTAATTTCATTACTAGCCAAATTATCAGCGCGCAAGCGCGCGGGAATGTTGTGCTACAATGTTTATTGTAAACAATTTCAAGTCATTTTAATTTAAGTAATTTTTAAAGAAATATTTATTATGAAATATAACTGAAAAACTAATTCGAATTAAATTTTCAAAATACATTATATTTTTAAACTTTAAAGTATATAAAAAAACTTTAACAAATTTCGATACTAATTTCAAATTTGGCATCAGATTTTCAAAATTGAAAATAATTAAACTTTCTTGTACGAGGAAAATTGAATTTCACAAAAATTGTCATCTGATACCTAAATTAAAAAAAAACTTCATTACGAAAATTTTAATTATTCTAAAGAATAGAGAAGGTAAAAAAATTATTAGCTATATATAGGTATTTAACTTTCTGAACAAAGAATGTAAACAATATTTTTTTAGAGAATTTCCATTACTTTTAATTCGCTAGTATTGAAAAAAATCAATTTTTTAAACAAAATTTTATGCAATTTATTTTTCCCAATAATTCAATTACTTTTAATAATTATCAAATTTTTCATGTAAATTCCATTCTTCCAACAAAATTTTTGATTAAATTCTAAGCATGAATTTAATTATTTTCATAATCGTCAAATTCAGTTACTTTCACAAATAAAGTTTTGGACAAGAATTCAATTATTTAAACTAATAAAATTTTTATAACATTTAAAAATTCATTATTTAAAGCAATGTTTTTTTGGAAAATCTAATTATTTTAAAAAAAAATTTAATAAAATTTGCCACCGACATTCAATTATTGCCAAATTTTTTAATAGAATTCTTTGTAAAATTTAATTATCTTTAAAAACTTTTTACATTTCAATGATTTTCAATATCTACTATTTTTATAAAATAACCAAACAGAATTCAATTATTCAAAAAAATTTATGATAAAATTGTAGGAAAAAATTCAATTATTTTCATCAATTTTAATAAAATTCGCAGCAAGAATTTAATCATTTACCTAATTAATAAAATTCTTTGAAAGAATTAAATTATTTTTATAAATAATAAAATTCTTCGAAAGTAATTAAATTATTTTTTCAACAATTATTAATAAAATTTCTCGAAAGAATTCAATTATTTTCATAAATTACAAAATCCTTAGAAAAAATGTAGTTCTTTAAAAAATTCAATTTCTCTCAAAATTTATAAAAAATTTTCAGAAAAATTCAATTATTTTTCAAATTTTTTTTTAATTCTTTCCAAGAATTTAATTATTTTAATAAATAGTAAAATATTTCAAGAAAATTCAATTATTTTCATAAATAACAAAATTTGCCTAAAGAAATCAATTATTTTTCAAAAAATTCAATTTTTCTCAAAATTTTTCAGAAAAATTAAATTATTTTTATAAATAACATTTTTCATTGAAAGTTCAATTATTTTCAAATATTTTTTTTTTTAAATTCTTCGCAAGAATGAAATTATTTTAAATTCTTTCATGAATAATAAAATTCGTAGCATAAATTCAATTTATTAGCAGGATAAGAAAAAAGTAAATATTTTTGATGAAAATTAGGAAAAAGTCAGGAAAATAAAAAACATAAAATGAAATTTTTGTCAATTTTGTGAAGTGAATAAAACAAGTTTTTTTGGTTTCTTTTTGACATTAAAAAAATGACAATAACCCACAAAAATGAATTTTCAAGAAAAAACAAATGAATACAGATAATTTGCTGACGGAAAGGAAACTTACGATTATTATAATGTGTTTTTTTACCAAATTAATTATTAACTTATTTTTCAAATATTATCAAACTAGTAAATGTTACTTTTGTTTTTCCATTTTTTATTATTTTATTTACAAAACTATTTATTTTCAAACATTAACTTCAATTTTTATTATCAGAATTAAAATTTTTCAAAAATTCACTAATTTCTCATCAAATTAAGAAAAAATCTAACAAACCTTTGGATTAAAAGTTAATCCAATGTCATAATTTCGTATTTTAAAAGAGAAGATCCTATTGAATTTTAAATTCTTTTCGATAGAAGGGTAAGAAATTTAATTTTCTACATTTTGAACAATTTAAACGTCGGTGAAGTTCGCAACGTTTATGTTCAACGATTGAAAGAAAAAGAATTATTTTCCTACAAAAAATAACATTTTTTGTTAACAAATATTTTCTTTAGTAAATCATCATTCATGCACGAAAAATCCTATTATTAATGAAAATTATTGAATTTTTTTTAAATAATAGTTTTTTTAAACAATTTTAATTAATAATTGTCAAAGAATAAGTGAATATTAAAAAATTGTATTGAACATAATTGAATTATGTTTAAAAAAACATAAAAAAAATAAAATTTATAAAAATATATAAAAAATAAAAATAATTTATATTTATAATTTATATTTATAAAAATAATTGCAATGTTTCGAAAAATGTTATTAAAATTATATTGAAAATAAATGAATTCTTGCAAAAAATTTTACTATTTATTTAAAAATAATTCTTATTACTTAAATATTAAACAATTTAGTTTGCAAAAAATTTTCATAGTGCAACAAAGTACCATTTTTTTATATTTTCAAAATACAGTTAAAAACTTTAATAATTGCAAAATTTTTTAAATTCTTTTGAATTTAAATGATTTTTGACAAGTATTTTATTAAAAATTTTTAGAAGACAACTTTCGAAAAATTTTAAAAGTAAATTTAAAAAATTGAACACAATAAATTCAAGAAAAAAATTTTAATTGAAAATGTAACGACACTGAATAAATTTCTTTTTCGCCTTGTTTTTTTGGTATCTTTAATAGAATAAAGCAATTTTTCTTCGACTTAAATTCAATTCGAGACCTGAATTCTAAATTGACATTCTTTGAATTTAATTTTGTCTCTTTTTAATTGAAAAACTTAATTTTAAGTTAAATTTTACTTTTTTCGAAATTAAAGTCACAATACCTTAAAGTCACTGGTACTTGGAGAATAACGCGGATTATGCGCTTCATAAACATCGTAACTGTGGTTGTCTTCCATAGAAGAATTAAGTTGCGTTTTGTCCATAGAATCTAAGCTTCCGCTGTTCATTTTCTTATAATCGAGACTTCTCGAATTTAATGTATCATTTGACTGTTTCGTCTGAAAGAAAAACCAAAATATTAATCATTTCGGAAAAAAAGCATTTTAAAATCACAAAAAGCTCTATATTCAACAAAACCACAATAAACAATTTTCATTTTTCACCATATATAAAAATAACATTTAATAAAATTTCCAATTCAATAATAAAAACAAAATTTATTAATTACATTTAGTTCTCGTTCATAGCCGAAAGGTAAGAATTATGTATTTAGAAAATAAAATTACATTTAGCTATTGTAAAAAAAAAATTCCACAGGTTAACAAGACGAAAAATAAAATAGTTATTACAAAAATATAATGTTTATGACACAAAGCCAAAGCCGAGCAATAAAGACGTAAACATATTATTGTTACATTTTCTGACCTGAATCGGTGGTACCAGGACCACTCTTTTTTCTCGAATTGGCCGCTTGCGAAATATTCATAAATTCATTAGAATAAGAGCCGAATAAATTTTTATTTTAATTAAATATTTCTTCATTCACTGTTTTTACAGAAGCTCAGTATTTTCAATAAAAATATATATATATATATATATATATATATATATTATTCTCAATATTATTATTCTTATTATTATTATTGACAATTACAAGCATTATTCAAAATAAAAAATAATTAAAAATTTGGAACAATTATACTAAATTAATTAAAGCATTTGGTAAATTAAAAATTGCTGCGCTATTTCAAAAGCGTGAAATATATGAAAAAACTGGAATATATGAAAAACTGGAAAGTGCGAAAAAATTCAGTAAAAATAAAAAAGATGAAATATTTCTTTCTAAAATTCGAAAAATACTTAATATGTATTGAATTATTATTTAAATAGGCTTTTTAATTAATATATATATATATATATATATATATATATATATATATATATATATATATATATATATATTTAACTGAATATTAAAATAATAAATAATAATTCAAAAAGCAAATTAATTAATTTACTTTATAATCAAATGAATATCGAAAGGATGAATAATGAAATAATTCCAAAAGCAATATGAATTATAAAATTTGAGATTACATCCGAACAGGTGAATAGAGCCTACAGAATAAGCTTGCTTTAAAAAATCCAATGGTAAATGAAGAAACATTTAAAGATAAAATGTAAAAATTGTAAAATATGTATAAAATGAGCCAAAAATTTGAATAGCTAAATAATAGTAAAATAAAAGGAATAAATAATTACCGCTATTGGTTTGCGACGATAAGGAAGCTCAGAGAAACCTGAAGTTGAACCCACTGATCTCAACGAATGAAGAGACTGACGAATCGAATTTCTTCTCTCCAAACGTTCCAATTTTCGATTTTTCGACTTGGAAACCCAAAAGGCAATAACGGCTGCCAAAAGAGCGAGTGCAAAGCCCACAGCGCCAAGAACTCCAATGGCAACAATGTCCCTCCTCCACGAAAGTGGATCAATTGAGACTCTTGGATCTAAAATAATTCAAAGGATAGAATAAAACCCGTAGGTATGAGAAAAATTTATTTTAGAAAAACAATATATGTACGTAAAAATTTTCCTTCACGAGGCAGCAAAATAAAATAAAAACAATTTTCTATTTGAAAGTAACGAAGAACGTAATAATTGTATTTTAATATTAAAAATACTTGAAATAAATTAATAAAATGAAAGTAACTTTAATTATTATTGCTTTTTTCAAAATCTTAAATGCTTTTTTAAATTTTGGGAAAAATTGAGTGATTTTCTTCGGTTTCGTACAAAAAATATTTTTCGATGTTAAGCATCGATGGCAATTTCCAGGGACATATTGAATTTTTATTAAAATTTTTTTTAAATATAAAAGAATTTACAAGGTTGCCACGCTTTTGCTCCTTTCAAATTCCCTCACTTTTCCCTGTTTTCCAGGTTAAAAAACGGATTTTTCCAGGTTTTTAAGACAACATTTATATTTTACGAAATTAAATAACCCCCTGATTATTATTATTATTATTATTATTATTATTATTATTATTATTTTTCAATTATTCATTTCTAAAATCTTCAACTAAAATTTATATTTAAATCAATGTTTTTTTAATAATTTTTTGAAAAAGTTTTTTTCAGAATTATCAAATTAATTTCTTTACAATTCAATTTTATGTGAAATTTCGATTATTAGAAAATTCTTCAATTAGATATGCATTAGAAAATAAAAATAATAATTATAATTGAAAGAAAATTCAATTCAACTTTTTGAAATAATTCTACAGAATTGTTAATTAAAAATGTAAAAAAATTCAAATTTTCAAAGATTTTAATTTGAAACATTTTTAAAGTTAAATTTTACCTGAAATTTATTTTTAAATCAATATTTGTGACGCGATCTGAAGAAAGGGACCTTAGAAGCAAATTATTTTAAGGTTATATTAATGTTACTTTTTTCTTGATTGAAAGTTTCTTTTTATTTATTGCAAATTAAAACTAGTGTTTATTAAATACTCCAATTGTAATAAAGACTTAAACATCAATAATTTATATTTACAGTAAATTCTGTTTTTGTATTTTAATTTAAAAAATTGCAAACATAACCTACAATTTTTTGCTTCTAAGGTCCCTTTCTTCAGATCGCGTCACATTTATTAGAAAAATCTCGAAAAATTCAATTATTTAAAAAACAAAATTATATTAAATAATTGAATATTTCTTAAAATTGAATTTTCATAAAGATTTTTATCAACAAATTTTCAAATAATAAATTCACTCCTCTTGACAAATTTTTATAAAAATTTTTAAGAATAATTTCATTTTTCGAGAAATTTAATTAATTTGTATAAAATTGTATTAAAAATAATTGAATTTTTTAAAGAATTTCAAACAAAATCTTGAAAATTTATTCAATTTTGCAAAACATTTTATTAAAATTTCTGAAAATTGAATTCTACAGAAAATTTGATCAAAATTCCTGAAAATAATTACTTGGAAACCCTAATTTTTATTCTATGTAGAAAATAGTTTATAAGTTCTTTCAAAAAATTTCTTTAATTTATTGAAATAACTGAAGTTTGTTAATAATTGTAATAAATAATTTTATTTCCGTTTTTGTAAATAATTATATTCTTTTAAAGAATTTGTTAAAGTTTTTTTTTAAAAGTAATGCAGTTTTTTGAATAATTTTAACAGAAAATTTTTGAAAATAATTAAATTGAAAAGAGAATTTTTCAACTTTTTAAAGTAATCGTGTCTGTTAACCATTATGATTAAACACTTGGTTTTTGCAGTTTATTAAAATTGCATTGTAAATAATTGAATTCCTGAGAAAAAATGTATTATTTATAAAAAATAATTTAATTCTTACGATGAATTTGACTACTTATAAAAATAATTGAATTTTATCAAATAATTTATTAAAATAATTGGATTTTTTCGATATAATTATATTATGACAAATTTTTAAAAAACGGAATTTTTTCATCAAGTAAAAAATTAGTTTTTGTTAGTTTAAAATTTGTATGAAAATTGTGTTTTATTTAAATGACTAGATTTCTCACTTTAAAAACACAAACTTACCAATTTCACAAATAAAAGGATTTGGTTGAGCACAAATATCGACTTCAATTGTTTGATAAGTGAACATTGTGCATTGATCAACGCGTTCCAATTGTTGAATCCAAACTCGTTCTGAATAGTCAAAACGTTCCTGCTGCTTTCTTAAAAAGTTCCACAATTCATGGTAATTGCCCATAATAAAAGGCATTGAAGCGTTTGCTGACTACAAAAACAAATAAATGTAAAACAAAATATTAATAAATTTGTGACAAATTTTAATTCCCTTAGACTAATTTTGAAAACATAGAAAAATAGAAAAATTCTGTAGTTAAAAAGACAAAAAAATGTTTAAAAAAATAATTAAATAAAAATAAAATATTTTTTTAATAAAAACATAAACAGTGACAAAAATAATTGAATTGAGAGTTTTAATTTATTTCATATTTTCTTGTCGCGTCACGATATAAATAAAAAAAGAAGCAAAGAGAATAATAATTTTTACCGTGACTCTATTTTTTTTTCTTGATATAAAACATTTTCAAAACGAAGAAAACTTACTCGACAAAATTCACGAGCGCTGAAAAAGTCCATTGGTGCACCAATATAGAAGTAACATGTGTCACCAACAATATCCCATCCAGGTGGGCATTTTCCACTTAAGACACTCTGATTATTCATATGGAATGGTTGATAATCGACTTGCAATAATTCTGGAGAATCGCCACGATCACGAATTCTTCCAGCGACAGCTACAGTTTCATTGTAACCCCACCAGTTGTGTCTCGCGTCCACGTGGGATCTCCACATTTCCAGTTGACTGAAAATTTTACAAATTCTTTTAATTTTAATTCTCTTAATTGTTAATATCTATCTAAGTTGTTAAAATTGATACAATAACAAGAAACAGACAAAACAGAGGAACATTTATAAAATAAGCACATTTTTTTCAACTGTATTCCACTAAATTCAAGTGTGTATGTTAATATTTTGTTTGGAAACAGATTTAATTTATATTTTTAAAGTTTTTCAATTTAAAATTCAATTTAATATTCAATAAATTTTATATTCTATTTTTTTCGCGATATAATAAAATTTTGAAAATAAAGAACCCACTTGACAATATTCAAATTATTATTTTCAAATACGAATACAAAAAACTGTTTTATTGCGATTCTATTTTTTCGATACTAATAAATTTTTAAAACGAAGAAAACTTAACAAAATTGAAAAAATTCAATTTATCGTTTGGAAAAATGCAGTTCGTTTTCTAATTGATTTGCGTGGTACGATTAAAATATTTAATACATATCACGATAGACATACAATATTATTTGTTTCGAATAAAAGCGAAAAGCAAAAATTATACATTTTTGATATACATGAATGCGTTTTGCACACGAATTAGTAGAGAAAAATTCCCACACTCGTGTACTTACTTATTAACCCATTCCATGTCGACAACGCTGTTATTTTGTAAATAATGGTTCACATATGGAAAAAAAATTCATTGATGTACAATTAAAAAATAAACTAAACAACTAGATTTAAAAAAAATTTCTCAGACATTTTAATTCAAAAATAGTTTAAATTTTTTTTTCAATTCTAAAAATATTTCTTCTAGAAAATTTAGTAGTAAAAGTATTGATACTCACAGCGATCGATTAATCGTTAACATCTCGTAGTCATTGTCAGGATTAAAGAATACATTATCCACGTATTGCTGTCCCGGAGTTCCCGCTACAATCGTACTCCGACCTTCTCTATCGACCGCATAATTCCTTAAAAAAAAAAAATAAATATTTTATTTTCCATTATTGAATTCAAATTATAATATAAACCAAATTGACAGAAAATCAACATTCTTTGTTAAAGTTTATTTCCAATTAGTTAAATTGTTAATTTACTTTAAATTATGTTACATTAAATCAGTAATTAACAAATAAATAACAATTTTATTAATTGAAAATTAAAATTTTTTACACGCAGGTTTCGCACTCGTTAATTAATAACAAAAAGTAGCAAAATGTTCCTCTGACTTTTTCCAGATTTGCAAAAAGAGTATTAACTATTTTCCTTCTACCGGTAATAACTATTCAATTCAATATTTTTTTTGTTAAAAAAGTTATTTTCAAAAGTTTCAGTTAAAAAAATTTCAAATTGCAGTTTTAAAATTTTTTAAAATCATTTTCAGAAATTCAATTATCTTCAGAAAATTTTACTTGCCTAAAACTATAATCAAAAACATAATTTTTTCAAAATTTTTAAACTATCATTTTTTAAAATAATTAAATTTTTCTCAGAATTTTATTACAATTTTTAAAAATAATTTAATTCACTCAAGAAATTTCATTAGAATATTATAGAAGACAATTAAATTCTTTAAAAGAATAGATGATATTAAAGATTTTGACAATAATAGAATTCTCTCACAAAAAATTCTTTAATTTATTCAATATACTCGATTTTGGTAATAATTGAAATTAAAAATTTTACTATTAAAATTGCATTAAAATTATTTATAAGAAAATAAACTCTTTTGAACAATTTTAATTGAGTGTTTGTAAATAATAAAATTCTTTTGAAGGATTTCTTAAAAAATAATTTTTTCAAAATTTTTAAATTCAATTTATTTAAAAATTCAATAATTTTGTTAAATAAATATTTGAAATACCTGTTTAAAAATAATATAAAATAATATAAAATGTAATAAAGATTTTTAAAGAATGTCTTAAAAAATTGTTTCAATAAAAAAATAATATAAAATACATTATTTGTTTAAAACAGACAAAAAATAAAAAATAAGCCAAAAAGGAAATTTTTTAAAAGTTTTTATTTTCTTTTTTTTGTAGGTATATGATTGAATTTTCAAAAACCAGGATAAAAAATGCTATGAATTAGTTTTTTAAGAATATTTTAATGGAATTTATCAAAAATAATTTAATTCCTTAATAGAATTGAAAAACAATTTTAAAAACTTCTCAATTTTTGTTGAAAAATTTCAATAAAAAAAATTGAAATGTATTAAAATTTTATGAATCGATTTAAAAAAAAAAGATTTTTCTGCAAAATATTAAAAGTTAATCAAGTTTTTTTTAAGGCTTTTTAACTTCAACTATTAAAATACTTGATTTTTCTAAAATTTTAACGACAATAATTGAAAAGTAACTTTTTCAGAATATGAATTTACTTGTCTTCAAAAATATTTGAATTTTTTAAAATTAAAAATCTTTTAAATTAAATTACATCCAACAATTAATAACAAAACTCCTTCTCTAAATCAATTATTTTACAAACTTTTCGAAATTTATTTAAAAATTCAGTTATATAACTAATAAAATCCAAATTTTTTTTTTATAATTAAAAAATTATCTAATGTGACTTTTAATGTTTTTTTAATATGTTAAATAATTTATTGAAAAACATTCTAACTTTCGACAATTAGAAAAAGTAAATAATTAATTTTTTGAAGAATTTTAATTAAAAATGTTGAAAAATCTTATTTTTTCAAAAGCAAATTTAATCAATTTTCTTTTCAAATGTTTTTAATTGTAAAATTAGTGTATTGAAAATCATTGAATTCTTGTAAAGAATTTTATCATTAAATTTGAGAGTAATTGAATATTTTTGCCAAGAATTTTATTATTTATGAAAATAATTGAATTCTGGTGGTGAATTTTACCACTTTTAAAAATAATTGAATTTTTTCGAAAAATATTATTTACATTTTTTTATAAAATTAAATTTTTATATGAAATTTTATTAAAATTGTATGAAAAATGTTTGCATTTTTACAATAAGATTCACATTTTCTAAAAATAATTTTTTTTCACAAATTAAGAGAAAATTAATTTATTTTGTGAAATTTTATTGAAAATAATTAAATTTTTGCAAAGATTTTATTCAATTAAAAAAAATAACTGAACTATTTCGAAAGATTCATTGAAATTTTAGAAAATAATTGAATTCTTTGCTGAAATTTTATTTGCAACAAAGTTTACTATTTATAAAAATAATCCGACTTGCAAGAATTCAATTATTTGAATTTGAATTTCTTGCAAAAAATATAATCAATAATAAATTCATCAATAATAAAAATTAATTATGCACTTAAATAAGTAAATTAAAAATTTTGATTATGAAATTATTCAGAAATTTATATTCGAAAATAAACAAATATAATTTTGCTTAATAATACCTAAATAATTGAATATCATGTTCGTGTGTAACATTTGCTAGTTTTTAATTATTTTAACATTAAATATTTTTTGCTTTATTATTTCTGAAGATTACAACAATTATTCTGAAATTCAAATATTTTCTAGAAATTTTTCAGAAAAACAATGAATTAAAATTTTGTTAAAATATTTATTTTAAAAAATTTTTGATTGTAATTACTTCTTTTTTCTTTATTTTTTTATTAATAATAAATATTATTATTGTGAAGAAAATATTGATGTTCTAATTTCAATGTGAAAAAAAGTAGAGGAAATTCACAAAAGATGAAGTGAAAAAAGTATTACTTAATATTGTAAATAAATTATAACTGTAAAGAAATAGTAAATAATCGGTTTCAGTTAACGAATACGAAGTCTGTTGAAGTTAAAAATAAATATTTTTTCATTTAATTACTCACTTATAGAATCCATTATGCGATGTACTTTGATAGATCGGCAGTCGAACTCTCTCGAATCCGGAAATTTCCAGCAAATGCTTTCCGAGATTTCCGTGTAAATAATTTAAAGTCATATTGCTCACGACTTGTTTCAACACAACATTATTCTCAAAGGAAGCATTATTTTTAGTGAAATAATTTCTAAATATCGTCACCTCCTGATAGGGACTACTCTGTCGGCCCTCAATATAGAGCGCAGGTTTATTGTAATTTTCGGCAAATAAATTATTGTGAATCCAGCCTTTAAGCGAAGTGGCCGATCCACGTGAATCGGCACGCACCAATAGGCCGCCTTGATTACGTCTCACTAAATTATTACGAAAATAGAGCGACTGCGTATTTTGTATATCGAGCCAAATTGATGCCTTGCATGTTGTAAAATTGCCGAAATGTTTTGCGCAATTGTCGACAAATTGATTGCGTTCCAGTGTTATTATTGCATTAACTTCACCTGCACTCGCGTATTTTAATGCGCCTTCGCGGCAATTTGTCATTGACGAATAGGAAACATTGTGTTGTACGTCGCGATTAAAGCCAATCGCCGATATTGGTAAAGTCACAACTTCTGCGATGAAACCATGAACATTACTGGCACCGTTTGCAAATAGTTTTACACTTAAACTGGGGCCACGTGTTCTGAATAGTGATTTCTCATGGCGACCATTCACCTCCAATTCGGCGATTTTCTCCGTTGTTATATTGTAAATGTCACCGTCGTACAAGGAAATGCTGTCCGGTCGTCCCGGTTTTCCCGTCGAATTAAACAAATTAAACTGCAACAGTCTGGAGACAAAAAAAAAATAAGCATTATTTTTTACATTATAAATGAAATTTTTAATTCTTCAGTTTTTAATATTTCTAACAAATTTCTTTTTTATTCTATCTAGGTAACTAGGCGCGCGTAAAATTATACTGCTCGTTACAAGTTACACAGACTTTCTTTTTAAAATTTAATTAAAACTAGAAAAAATTCGCGCCGCTGACTTCTCACTCTCTTTTTTTTGAATAAAATTAGCAATTTTAAAAATAACACAACTTAAAAATTTTTCATTCAAATTTTTTTTTATAAAAATAAAATATAAATTGGAGTAACTAGTTTTAATATTATTATAATTATAATAATCATATTCTGACATAGAAAACTCAGGGAAAAGTCAGGAATTTTTGGGCCTTTTTTGTTTGACTCATAAATTATAAAATTGCCACGAATTTGAAAACAAAACCTTCAATTATTTCAATTTCAAAATTCTTTCTTAATAACTTAAATCTTAAACAGCTATCATAAAATAAGTAAATTATTTAATGAACAATTTTATTTACATAACTGAAAATTAATTCAATTTTAAAAGAGTTGCGTTTATAATTTATAAATAGATAAAAGCATTCAATTTGAAATTTTCAAAAATTTCAATGTTGAATGAATTTAATTAGAAATTTTAATAAACTTAGGTTTATGAAAAATGTTAATAATTCAAAATCTTCTAAAACTAGTTAAATTTGTCAATGTATTATATTTAATTAACTGTAAATAAAATTCTTATCACAAAATTTAATTATGTTAAAAATTTATAAAAAAAATCTCAACAAAAACCCAATTATTATCATTATAAATAAAAAAAATTCTTCTTCAAAATCAATTATTTTTAAAAAAACATTCAATTATTCTGTTAATAATTTACTTTTTTATTTAAATAATAATTCATTCTAAAAATTACTGCAATTTTTCCAAAAGTCAACTAGAATTTTAAAATATAATAATTACTCAAAACTTGTAAATTTTTAAATGAAATTATTCCAAAGTTTAATAAAGTTAAATGGAAAATACTATATTAACAATTTTTTAAATTATAAACATTTAAATAAAATTATATAATCAAAAAATTTGAAAATTATTGAATTTCTTCGTAGAATTCTATTACTTACGAAAACAACTGAATTTTTGAGATTTTATTAAAATTTATTAAATCCTAATTTAATTCTTTTCAAGCATTTTTTCAATTTTTTTTAAATAATAAAGTTTCTTAAATAATTTTAATTGAAAAATTTTAAAGTAATTTCCTGAAGAACTTTTTTCAATTTTTTTTTAAATAATAGAGTTTCTAGAATAATTTAAATTGACAAATTGTAAAAGGAATTGAATCTTCTAAAGGATATTTTTTTCAATTCTTTTCAAGTATTTTATTCAATTTTTTTAAAATAATGGAGTTTTTCTAAATAATTTTAATTGTCATTAATTAAAAGTAAACTTTTGATTATTCAATTTTATTATATTTTTAAGAAATTAATTAAATTGTTCTCAAAATTTCATTACCATTTTTTTAAAATTTAATTCATATTCAAGGAATTGTATTAAGATATTGAAAATAAATGAACTCTTTCGAAGAATAATTACTATAAAAAATTTTTGTCAATGATTAAATTTTTTCAAAAACTTTCTTCAATTTTTGAATAATTATAATCGATTTAAGTAATAATTGTAACTAATAATAAAAAATCTTATTAGAGTTGTTATAAATAATTAAATTCTTATACAGTTTTTTTGTAAGTTTTTTGAAAATAATTGAATTCTGTTCCGGAATTTTATTAAAAATTTTTTAATTAATTGAATTTTTGCTAAGAATTTTGTTAATTAAGAAGATAATTGAATTATTGACAAGAGTTTATTTAAATTTTTTAAAATAATTGAATTTCTGACAAGAGTTTTATTATTTATGAATGTAATTGAATTCTTACCAAAAACGTTTCTAAATTGTTTTAAAAATAATTGATTTCTTTCCATATCGTTTCTAAAATCTATGAAAATAATTGAATTTTTGCGAAGGATTTAATATTAAATTTTTAAAAATCCTAATTAAATTTTTTTCAAGAAGTTTTTCAACAACAGTTTTTTTTGAGTTTTATCAGTATTTTTAATTAAAAAGTTTTTAATTTTATTAAATTTTGTTTTTTAAATATTTGAATAGTTATTGTTACTTATTTGTCCATCAGAAATTAAAATTTCAAAATACCTTTCATGTAAAATCTTTTTAAATTTTATTAAAATTAGAACAGAAATGTTTTTTCATATGAAATTTTATCTAAACTTTGAACCAGAATTGAATGATTTAAATAGAAAAATATTTGATAGAATAATTGATTATTTCTAAAAATTGCAATGGCTTATGGATTTTTTTGAAATTGAGAAAGAAAATTCATAGAATATTTAAGGTTTTGAATAATTTGATATTGTTTTGGTTAAAATTTCCGTTTTTTATTCTTTTATGAAAATATCGATACTGTAAAAACTCTATGGAATTTTAGTTCACTAAAACACTATTCACTCTATTACAAATTAATTG
The DNA here is from genome assembly GCA_032873175.1 of Leptopilina drosophilae. NCBI lineage: Eukaryota > Metazoa > Arthropoda > Insecta > Hymenoptera > Figitidae > Leptopilina > Leptopilina drosophilae. The sequence goes on from CM065483.1 coordinate 22,635,668, forward strand.
TCAAACTTAAACTTTTAACATCAGAATTTGGCCAATAAAACAATTCGGAATCAAAAAGCTCTAACTTTACGTGAAGACAATTATTAAATTATCTTTCCTGGTAAATAATTCTATCTATAATTTTATTATTGTAATTATTTTTTGTTTTTTCTAATTTTCATTTTCATTCTAACTTTCATTTTAATTTTAATTCTAACTTTAATATTAATTCTAATTTTAATTTTAAATTATTTGTTGACAATATATTTCAAGATTTTTATTTAAGAAAAAAGTAATGACATACCTAAAACCAAATGGTTTTGCTCTGTAGGCACTGCGGAAAATCTTCACACAATTCACAGGATAATTATCATACTTGTGATAAACTAAAATTCTCTCCTCAATTGTAATTTCCTTTGTTGTATCGCAAATATCCACCATGCTGAATAAATGATATGGAATATTTAGATCCTTGATTGGAGTGAACGAACTTTCTTCAGCCTCTCGTCCTTCTCCGGTTATGGACAAAATATTAATTCCATTTCCCAATACGTTATCAATTTGATTGAATAACAATTGAACCTGTAAATTTTTAATGATTGAACATTAATTTCGTTTAAATTGTAAATTAATGTAATTTCATTTATTTTTAATTAAATCATTGAATACGAACTATTGTCATTATTATTATTACTATTATTATTACTATTATTACCAAAGAATTTCAAAGATCAGAAAATCAGAGAATTGAAGTAAATAATTAAATTTCAAAAGGTTAAATTAAAAAAGAAAAAATTAAATTTTAAATAATTAAAATGAATAACAATAAGTTTTTAAATATTTGTTTGGCAAAAATTATTCACTGAGCTTTTGAATATTATATTCTAAATTCTAAATATGTAAGTAGAAAACTAAATCTTACAGTATGAGTTGGAGATATCATGTTGATACCATGATAAGCGCATTTTGTTACGCTGACATGTGTGACAATTGGCGATTTCATAATCGATTGAATGGCCGCCGATTTTTCATTGTGTAAAATTCCAGCTCCTGTTATATTGACATATTTAAGGATCGATTCAACTCTTGGTACTGTCTCGTGAGTAAGGACGTCATGAATTCGATGCTCATAAAGATGATGTTCAAATTCACTATTGGCAATTCTGATGCCGCCCCAATAATTTTCTGACGGTTCCAAATTTCTTTTTCCACAATTGATAAAAACAAATTCACCATCCCAGGGACATTCGTACTTTTGGCCAAATAATTGTCCATTCAGTCTTATTTCACAGTCTTCCAATCTCTCCTCACTTCCTGTACACTGTAGACAAAGTATTTAATTAAAACAAATTCCCAAAAAAAATTAAGAATTAACAATTTATGTAAAATATGTACAATTAAATTTTTATTTCTAATCTACTTCTGATATTACTATTTTTCTCCAATTTTACTATTTGAATTTTAATTTTTTACTTTTATGGAATTTTATAAGTTTGTAAAATCAAAAAAAGGTGATTTATTTTCTGGAAATAGGTGACAAATAAAATTATATTATAATTAATTAATATAATTATATAAATACAATTAATTAATTATTATTAGTTTTTATTTTTAAACGTTTTGAAAAAAAATTCTTCGTAAAAATTTAATTATTTTTACAAATAACAAAATTTTTCGTAAAAATTAAATTATTTTCAATCAATTTTAATATTTACAAAAAAATTCCATTATTTTCATCAGTAAGAAAATACTTCGCTGAAATTCAATTATTTTCTATACAATTTGAATAAAATTCTCGACGAAATTCATTATTTTTTAAAAATTTAAATGAAATTCTTTAAAAGAATTCAATTATTTTATAAAAACATTGATAAAAAACATTACAAGAATTAAATATTATTATCAAAACATTAAATAAAATCATTGTTAATAAAAAATCAATTATTTTGAAGGTAATTTTAATTAAATTCCTCATAAGAAAATAAATTATTATCTAAAACTTTAAATAAATTGCAAGCAATTTATTTTGAAATTTTTTTAATATTTAAAATTATAAATGTTATAAAAATTAGAAAATTCTTTCAATAGAAAGTTAAAATAAAAAAATCTAGTTAATTCAAAAATTATTTTTACATATTATAATTTTTAGGTATGAATAAAAGATTCACAATAAATTTCACAAAAATATGTTATTCACAAAAGTGTTGTTTCAGAATATATTTTTAAAAAATGGTAAATTTTGAGAAGCTGTTTCTAAAATATAAATAAATAAAAAAATGTCCAAATTAAAAAAAATAATTGAATTTATTTAAATACTTTATAAAATTTTGTATAAAATAGTTGAATTATTTCTAGAAATTCTATAAATAAATATATAAATAAATTCCAATAATTGAATTACTGTGAATAGTTTATAAAATTTTGTTTAAAAAAATATTTTATTAATTTTTTTAAATACTTGAATTCTGACGAGAAATTTTATTAAAATTTTTTTGAATGTAAGTGAAATCTTAGGTGAAACTTTCATACATTTCTTCAAAATAGTATTTATTTTTATTATTTTTTAAAATGTAACTTTAATTTTTTATAAATAATTTTATAAATTATTTCGGAAAAATTAATTCATTTTATCAATTTTATTTAATATAATTTATTTTTATTGAAAAAAATAATTGGATTCTTTAGAAAAATTTTATTAAATTTATTCAAAAATAATTTATTTTTTTCTTATAATTTTTAATAAATTATTTGAGAATTGAGAGTAACTGCATTCTTTCTAAAATTTAGAATTTGTTTCAGAATATGTTTAAATGACTAATCAAATTGTGGTATAAATTTTGATTCTATAATATAGTAAATAAATAAATATACAATTAATTGAATTTTTAAAGGATTGAATTTAAAATTACGACTAAAATTAAAAAATTCATATTGTTTAAAATTTGAAAATATTGAAATTCTCATAAACTGTATTATTTGAGCTTAATTAAAAATAAGTTCAGAATTCGAAAGTTTAAAAATTTTGCTGTCTTAAATTCAGAGTCACTTAAGATTTTACTTAATGATAGTATCAACAATTTGGAATTCAAATTTATTGAAACGTAAATTAATTAGGAATTTTTAAAAACTTGTTTTTGATTGAAGACATAAAAAGTGTACAAAATAGGTGAATTAGGTGAAATTTATGGTAATTTCGAAATCAAAATTAGTCATTACTATTTGTAAATAAAATTTGGATTCTTTGAAGAATTTTATTCAACCTTTTTAATATAATTTAATTTTTGTCGAAGAATTTTTTAAATTATTAGAGAATAATGGAATTCTTTCCAGAAAATTTACTGAAATTTTATTTGAAATAATTCAAGTCTTGTCAAGTATATTATTTCAATTTAAAAGTTAACTTAACATTTTTGCGAATAATTTAATTCCTTTTAAAAAATAATTTTATTGTATTGAAAATAATTGAATAGTTTAGAAAAAATTTAAACAATTTTCTTTAGGACAATTAAATTTCTGTGAATATTTTATTAAGAAAATAATTAAAATAGGTCTGTAAATGATGTTATAAGTTTATTATAAACTCATCAAAAGATGAAAAAAAATAAAAATAAAGGTAAAATTTGTTAAGTGTAAAAAATGAATAAAAGGTGGAAAATATATAACTAAAGAGAAAACTTTCTCTCTCACCTGTAAAGGTTCGGGCCACGACCAAATGCGAGTCAAAGATCCAGGATGAAGTTCATAACGTCGATCTCTTGAGACAAATACATTCATGGGATCGTGACCGAGTTGTTGACACGCGACTTGAGCATTTCTCTCGGTGAATTTATAATCGCAAAGAGGAATCCATTGAAGCGTTGTGCGATTGAAGAATTCGAGAAAGCCTTCATTAGTCTGCGAAGTGCACTTCCCTTCCTTGCAAAGTCGAATCGTTTCCAAAGGCACATTAGAAATACTACGTTTGAAATACGATTTAGCGATTTGCGAGTTATCGTCAATCCACGGCCGCATGACAATTTCATTTCCCGCCGTTCCCAATGCTTGAATCGTGCCCAGTACTAAAATTCCAACATTTGGAGCAAATTCCATGACAACACCTGGATAAATGAACAGAGTGGCGCCAGGCATAACTGTTATGTCAGTTTTAATCACATAGGGCGTTGATTTTGCGTGAATTGAAATTGTCTCTCTGATTTGGCCACCGAGATTTTCCAAGTCAATTTTCGTCGCTTGATCCCAGGACGCCGATATTGCAGAGTCCAACGAATTGCCCGTTAAATACGGTCGAAAATCAGCAATTGCGTGATCATTCCAATCGTTAAAGTCAAATATTCTTTGTCTGAAATTAAAATAAAAAAGATGAGAAATAATAACCTATATTAATAACTAGAAAATGTTATGCGCGTAATGCAGCATTCTATTTTTTTTATTACTATTATGTAAATTACAAAAATCTTTTAGTCTCTAATATCAAGTTTAATTATTGAATTAAATAGGAATTAAATTATATATTGAATTGATCAGATTGAAACATTTTTAATAAAATTTCACGAAACAATGCAAATATTTTTTAAAATTTGTTAAAAAAATTTCGACAGAATTCAATTATTTTCTAAAGAGGTAATAAAATTCTTTGCAACAATTACATTATTTTCATTAAAAATAAAATTATTCTTCGCAATAATTCAATTATTTTCAATACAAACTTAATAAAATTTCTCGAAAAGTCTCAATTATTTTAAAAAATTTATATTAAAATGGTTGATAAGAAATTAATTATTTAGAAGGTAATTTTAATTAAATTCTAAGCAATTTTTAAATTTTTTCATATTGAATTTTTCTGAATAATTTACAAACTTTTGTCAAAATAATTGAATTAGTTCTAGAAGTTCTATTGAAATTAAATAAAAAATTTATTTATTTATAACATTTTTACGGGCATTTTCTTAATGCTCTAGAAGTTGGTAATTATAGTTTCAAAGTTATTTTCTACAATTTTCAACAAAATTTACAAAAAAGTCTTATTTTCCAAAATTCTTGATTTTTAAAAGTTTAATATCTCCGGTGAATATGAACGAAAAATGTTCATTGAGGGCTCAAAAGAGAGGAAGTAAACATTATTACATTTTTTGAAATTTATACGTAAAAATAAATAAAATATCTGAATTCTGTCAATATTTTATTGATAAATAATCTGAATTTTTTTATAACGGTTCTAATATTTAATTATTTGTCAAACTTTAAATTGAAATTCTTTTATTAAATCAACTCTTATTAGAATTCAACAATAATTGAATTATTAAAATACAAAACTTTTTGTAAAACTTAATTATGTTTCTTGCACAAATTTTAAATATTTTCAGTAGAATTTTAATTAAACTTCTCGAATGTATTAAATTATTTTTAAAAAGCGTAATATAATTTTTCGAAAGAAATCAATTATTCACAAAAATTATGATAACATTTTTTATAAGAATTCAATTATCTCCACAAAATTTATATAAGATTCTCTAAGACAATTAAATTATTTCCAATTTTTTCGAAATAATCCTTCTCAAGATTCTAATAATTTTTTAATTGTTTGAAAAAAGAAATTTTTTTCAAGGAATTCAATTGTAGCGAAGAATTTTATTAAAATTTTGAAAAATAATCCAATTTCTACAAGAAATTTAATTACAATTTTTTGATTAATTAAACAGTTGATAAATTGTATCCAAATTGTATTAGAAATAATAGAAGCCCAGAAAAAAATGTTTGTCTGAATTAAAATAATTTTTTCTCAAGAAATTTAATTTAATTTTTTAAAAGTAATTGAAATCTTTGACAGTTTTTTGTTAATTTTAAAAAGAAAGAATTAAAAGCAATTGAAATCATTCGTGACATTTTCTTAAATTAATATTTAAAATAGCTTTACATTTTTGCGAATAATTTTAAAATAAAAATATTACATTATTAAATTAAATAATTAAAATGTTTAAGAATAATAGAATTTCTCAATGAAATTTTATTCAAATTGTATTGACAATAATTGAATTCTTTTGAAAATTTTTAACAAATTTTTTGAAATTAATTAATTTTTTTAATGGAAATAATTTGATTAAATTTTGTTAAACATAATTGATTTGGTAATTTTTTTTCTAAATTTGTGGAAAATAATTGAATTTCTGTAAAAATTGTACTAAATTTTGTTATAAAAAATTAAATTATTTCCATCAATTTTATTTCAATTTTCAATTCAATATTCAATTTCAATATTTATTTCAATTCTTTGGAGAAATTTTATTCAATTTTGTAATATAATTTAATTTTTGTCGAAATAATTTTATTCACTTATCAGAGAAAAATAAATGAATTCTTTTTAGAAAATTTATTGTAATTGTATTGGAAATATTTCAAATCTTCCCAAGTATATTATTTTAATTTTGAAAAATCGTCAAATTTCTGTGAATAATTTATATAATTTTGTCAAATATAGTTTAATTCTTTTGCGAAATTTTATTGAAATTTTTGTAAATAATTGAATTTTTTAAGAAATGTTATTAAATTTGTTTTGAAAGTAATTGAATTTATGAGAAAAATTTTATTAGAAAAAATTGAATTATTTGGCAAATTATTTGAATACATTTGAATTTCTATTAATAATTTAACGATCTAAATGATTTAATTCTTTTGAGTAATTTTACTGAAAATAATTGGATTTTTTAAAACATTTTAAAAAATTTTTTGAAAATAGTTGAATTGTTTTAATGAATTTTATTAAATTTTCAAAAAAAAAAATAATTGAATTCTTCTGAAGAATGTTATTATTTATGAAAATCATTAAATTACTAGTTCGTAATAAATAATAAAAAAAAGAAAGTTGTAAATAAAAATTTCAAAAAAAATTACCTGATCTGAACGTCATTGTAAGTTCCCCACCAATTTTCAGTTACATCAACGACATTATCAATCTTCGCCGTCTTAATGCCAGCCAAAAGTTCATAATCAAGTTGATTATCGCCAAAGAGATTGCGATTAATTTGCACCTTTTGTATTCCATGAAAACCAATCACATAACTTGGATCATTGAACATTTGATGATTACTTCTATTAATCAATTGATAATTATTAAATTTCACATCGTTGAGTAGAAATTTGGCATAAACTTCACCCATAATTTCCGATTGACTATCGGCCTTAAATTCAACCATGAAACGTCCATGATTTCTATTAATACGATTGCGTTCAATTTGCATTTTCTTCTCCATGCCGCGAATCGATATTAAACCCGTTTTACAATTATTATTTTCAAATTGATTATTTGTCATGTTTAAATTAGCAAAATGCCCATCGACAACAAAGGCAAATTGTTCATTATTCTGCCAAGTATTATTATCAAAGTACAATGAATGTGTAAAATTTTCGTTATACTGCCAAACGTAGGGAAGTGCAACTTGAAAACCGCCACCGTGATTTCTCTCAATTGTACTGTCTTGTAAAATCCAATGAAACAGATTATTCGAGTGTCGCATATCGCGACTGTACTGCATTATTCCCCTACCATTATCGGTAATCAATGAATTATTAACGTGTATAGAAATTTCTGATAAATTGGACTGGAAAACGTTCCAATGGGGTGAGTGGACAAAAATCGCCTCCTTTGTGTTGTGCGAAATTTCACAGCCAACCAATTGGATTGTTTCGTTTGCTTTTCGGAGATTGTGATTTCCACGATCGTCAAGATAGAGATTGTAGTAGGAAGCCAAAATTCCGTGTTGATTGCCTCGTATTCGACTTTTTATTACTTTAAGAGTTGGGATCGGTCCTTTCACTATTCGATTGTGGATGTCTTGAATCGGCGCGGACAGGGCAGTGAGAACCATTACCGCACCACCTAGAGCCGATGTTCCGCTGTTATATTCCAAGACAACGACAAACGAACTCGACGTCACTGGAAACACGGACAAATCACGCTTTAGAATCCACGAATTTCCCTTGTGATTAATATTGTGCGCGTCGTGGATAATAATCTCCTCGCTACTTCGATTATGAATGGGATTTAACAATTGTATTCCAATCACGTAGCCCGGGGTGCAACTGATATTGATCATTTTCTTCACGACTCGTCCTTGGACTTTTGATGTGATTAGATACTTCGTCTCCTGTCCCATTGACAATTCGATATTCCCATCGTTCTCCGGCAGGACAATCGGATTGTAATTCTCCGCGGCAACTTCCGATGATTGCGTGAACCATCCTGCAAATTCCCTCTGCTGAAGTGCAGAGAGCGCAGGATTGTGACGAATTCCAGCCATTTTATTGTTCTCGATTCTCGAATTTGATATCTGCAGGCCCAATTGCTTGAAACTGACGCCATTACCACGATTGTTCGAGAAGTCACTGTTCTGCGCCGTATTCACCGCGTCAGCCGAATAAATATCCGAGTAGAGTATTCCCAATCCATCCTGTAGATTGTTCACCACTTTCACGCTCTCCAGTGAATGACGTGCGAAATCAATCTGCAATGCCGGCTTGAACGCATTCGTCGCGTAGTCGAGAAGACCAGCTTTCTCGATCGTTATGTACTGCAAATCACTCCTCCTCGCTAGTGGTCCGATTCTCAATCCCGCCCAAGCTGCCTCCGAACACCGGACGCCAACATCATTTTCGTGCGTACACGAATTTTCAAATTCCTCCTCACTTTCGGCTCGACACTTCGTTATGTCGATATCGTCCTCCGTGCATTGAACATTGCTCAAAATAATGTTCTCATTCGTTCCGGCGCTCGGTATCTGAGATCTTTCCAAAAACCAATCGTCCGGATCCAGCGTCAGACCAAGCTGATGACAAACCAACGCCGCGTCTCGAATCGTCCAGCCGTAATTGCAAACAGTGCCCCATTTCTCTCCAATTCTCACCTGCAGTCTACCCTCGAGATTTGTCCTCCCTCCGAGGAGTCTCACGGGAATCGTTCTTGACACATCGAAAGCCATAGCGTCGTCAACTATGGTTTCATTGTCCGGTACTTGCTCGATAACGATTTCCTCCTTCAGTGTCAGCTGGATATCACTCGGACCTTTGCCACGGGCGTACAAACTCCCCGCCACCATCATGCCAACAGCCGGTGGAAATCGAAGCGTCACTCCCGGTTGTATCACCAATCGTCCCCCAGGTCTCACGTTAATATCCCTCTGCACAATGTACTCCCCAGCGCGCAATGTCTCCAGTCCATCGACCTCGCCCCCAACCACTTTCGAATCACTCGACAAAAATTGAGCCACAAACGTCGGTATCGACATAATTATCTTCCCCGCCGGATTACTTCCATGCAAAAGATACGGTAGATACTGAATTTTAGCCAAATTATACCGATCCTTCCGGTGGAACAATCGATCGAATATCACTCTCTCATTCTCCGATCCCAGCCAATTCAGCGTACAATTAATAATCTTACTCTGATCTTCAAAGTGCGAGCCAATCTCATACCTAGACTCCGTATTCTGCAAGATGTTACGAAAAACATGGACATTACTCGATGACACGACAACCACGGCAGAAACACGAGATCTCGGCACAAGTCTCGAACCCTGCACATCACTATTATCAAAAGGCTCCCTCACCGCATTTCTCTTCAAAAAATTTCTCGTGAATAACAATCTCTGCTGATCGCTATACGGGGACAATCCCAAATTCACCACATAAACACCCCGATTATCATAGAATTCATTATGCTGAATCAAAATATCAGCCGGTAGGACATCAAACTCCTCAATTGGGGGATTCTTCACCAAAATCCCCCCAAAGTGATTCTCCTCAAAGTGATTAAACTCGATGCATGCCTTCAAATTCAAAGCCGGTTGTAGCTTAATTCCGACTTTTAAGTTTTGAATAAAAGTATTGTGACCAATTTGTACCATCATCAAGCCTTGATTCTCCCGCCAACTCGATTCAATCTTCACGGCTGTCTCTCGACTACTGTTGAACCAATTCCCAGTTATGTTCACATACGAATTCCCAGTTGAATTTCCAACCAAAATTCCAATATCTCGGTTGCGAAAAATCTCGGAATACTCGACAATCGTAGTTTGGTTGAAATTCAAATAATTCGTGGCTGTGGAATCATTCAACCAGACAGCGAGACCGTAACCCCAATTCGATGATATACTCGTGTGGGAAATATTTCGATTGCCACCAACGAGAGTGATATTAATACCATCGCCACGATTAAATGCTATTCGACTCTCGGTGATATTCACGTCTAGAGCACCTTCGAAAACATGAACACCGGCAATGTGATTATTGTTCGATACGGATGTATCGTGAATATAGAGAGCCGAACGTAATTTCTCAGCCGCTACACCCCTTCCATTATTGTCGGCAATTGTGCTTCCGGTTATTGAGAGATCGTAACTCTTTTTATAGGCGGAAGTCAAACGTATGAATGCGATCATTTCCGTGAATGGCTGAACGCTAAATTTTAAATATAAATTTCTTCGTGTTGTCGTTACACTCTGTGGTAGTGTTCCATTTCTAACGTTAACGTGCGCTAATAATTTCTCACCAATACTGCTGCCGTCGTAAACTTCTATTATTGCACTGTCATTTCTGTTTGTTTTCATTTCAATGAAATGTAAAGTGAGCACGTGACCGGGTCTTGTGTAGATGTGGAGTGGACAATTTTGCGGTGTTAGGGCAAATTCACTTTGTTCCATTGATATTGTTATTGGAAATGTGTGACTTGTCGTTGATGGAAATGAACAGAGATTATAAATATCCGCCCGGTCCGGTCGATCACTGGGTCGCTCGTCATGATGGACGTACTTTATTCCATCGGCTCCATTATCTAATATTTCACAATTATCAATGTGCGCCAATCCAGAGGAACTGTTCACGTATATTCCATAACCTGAAAGAAAATAACAGTAATAAATAAATAATCATTACAGGGTTGCCACAAATATTTAATTTTATTTTTCCCTGACTTTTCACTGATTTCCAAACAAAATTTTCACTTTTTCCCTGACCCTAAAGAATATTCTGATTCACTCTAAAAATTATTAGATAATCAAGAAAAAATGTTCTATTACATTTATTTACAAATTTCATTAATTGTAAAATTATTCAAAAACACCAATAACTTCTTTTTTAAGTAAATATTTAATCATTATTATTTTTCTGTAGGAATTAAAATTCTTCAATACATTCAAATTTAAACCTTTTTAAATTGAACAACTTATAAGAATATTATTAAAAAACATGAAGAAGGCGATGATTCCGAGTCGAAGACTCGGAGCGATCGTCTTCTTCATGTTTTGTAATAATTTAAATTACCATAACATTTTTCAGAATAAGTTAATTATTTACAAAAATAAAAAAAATCCTTCACAAGAATTCAATTATTTTTACAAGCAATAAAATTTCTCAAAAAAATTAAATTATTTTTAAAAAATGTAACAAAATTCGTGTCAATAATTCAATTCCTTTCATAAATAATAATAAATCGATTATCCGTTAATTCATTTTTAAATCAATTTTTAATAGAAAATTCTAGAAAAATTCAATAATTTAAATTAAAAAATAAATAATTTATTGAATAATAGAATGTTCTTTATTAAAATTGAATTTTCATAAAGAATATTATGAATAAATTTTTAAATATATGAATTTAATTTGACAAATTTTAATAAAATTTTTAAGAATAATTACATTTTTCGAGGAATTTGATTAAAATATATATTGTATAAAAAATCATGAAAATTCTGCGATGAGTTTTATTACTTATGAAAATAATTTAAATTTTCTTAAAACTTCAATAAAATAATTGAATTTTGGAGAAGAATTTTATTATTTATAAAGTTACTTGGAATTTTAACAAGAATTTTTTTTTAATTTTCAAACACAATTGGATTTCTGCGAAGAATTTTATTACATTTTAAAAATAATTTAATTCTTCCAACGAATTTTATTCAAATTTATAAAAAATAACTGTACTTATGTGAAGAATTTTATTATTTATATAAATAATTGAATTCTTACAAAGAATTTTATTCCAGTTTATAAAAATAATTGAAATTCTGTGAAGAATTTTTTAAATAATTTATATTTTTCGAAAAATTTTATGAAATTTTGTATTTTAAATAATTGAATTCCTGTGGAAATTTTATTACTTATGAAAATAATGGAATTATTTTGAATTAATTCATTAAAATTGAATTTCTACAAAATTTTGCCAAGAATTTTATTAAAATTTTTTAATATAATTGAATTTAGATGAAGAATTTTTTTATTTATAAATATAATTCAAATTTTGAAAATATATTTTTTTAATTCTTGAGAATAATTGAATTTTTGCGAAGAATTTTATTAATTTTGAAAATAATTTAATTCTTCCAATTAATTTTATTCAAGTTTATATAAATAATTGAATTTCGGTGAAGAATTTTATTTTTTATAAAAATATTTTTATATAATTGATATTTTTCGAAAAATTTTATTAAATTTGTATTTTAAATAATTGAATTCCTGTGAAAAAATTTAATTACTACTTATGAAAATAATTGAATTATTTTGAAGAAATTTATTAAAAATTGAATAATTGAATTTTTGTGGAATTTTGTCAAGAATTTTATTAAAACCTTTCAAAATAATTGAATTTTAATGAAGTATTTTATTATTTATAAAAATAATTGTAATTTTGTCGAGAATTGTTTTTAAATTTTTGAACATAATTGAAATTCTGCTAAGAATTTTTGTAACTTTTGGAAATAATTGAATTTCTGTAATCATTTGTAACTTTTCCAAAATCTAATTTTTTTAGTATTTTTAACTAAAATTCTTTTATCAATCTAGTATTTATGAAAATTGTAAAAAATATTCATTAAATAATTTATAAGTCATAATTTATTATAGTTATTATAAATTTTATTTAATTATTATTTATTTATTATTTATTATTAATTACTAATTTTATGATAGTTTTTGAAAATTTAAATTATTTAAAAACAAATTATTGTCAGGAAAAGAAAAAATTGAAGGTTTTGTATTAAAATTTGTGGTAATTTCATAGTTTACGAGCCAAAAAGAAAAAAATTCAGTTTTCTCATGAATTTTAAAAATTCAATTTTTTTCCAGTACTTTTAGTAAAAATTCCTGACTTTTCCCTGACTTGTGGCAACCCTGCATTATTCTTATTGTTAATCTATATTAATCAAGTTCATGTTCCGGTATTTGTTCGCAGTTTAAAGTTAGCTGCTGCTTGCTTTTTGGCTTCCCAACTTTTTAAATAATTGTTTTTTTAATAAAATGTCATAAAAATCATTCAAATTCTTGAGAAGAATCTTACAATTTATAAAAATAATTACATTGCTTTAAAGAATTTTAACATAATGTTTGAAAATAATTGAATGTTTTGAAAGAATTTTTTTAAAATTTTCAAAATAATTGTATTCAATTGATAAGTTTTATTAAATATTTTTAAAAATAATCGTATTCTGTAGAGAAATTTTATTAACATACTATCAAAAATAATTGAATGTTTAGAAAAAACTTTTTAAAAATTTTAAAAATAATTGTATTTAATCCATAACTTTTATTAAATATTTTTAAAAATAAATGTATTCTGTTCAGAAATTTTATTAACATACTATTAAAAATAATTGAATTCCTGCAGCGAATTTTACTATTTAAAAAATAATTCATTTTTGCCGAAAAATTTTATCAGAATTTTCGAAAATAATTAAATTTAGTTAATATTTTTAAAAATAATTGTATTCTTTTGAGAAATGTTACTATAATTAAATTAAAAACTATTGCATTCCTTTAAAAAATGTTATTATTAATGAAAATAATTGAATTCAATTATTTTCAAAAACACAATGAAATTCTTCGAATAAGAATTTGATTACTTACAAAAACTCAAATTAATTTTCTATCAAGAATCGTAATAAAATTTTATAGTGCAATTAATTATTACAATTATTAACAAAAAAATTATATTTAAAAAATTAAACATACATATTTTTCGAAAACATAAAAATTTTTAATTTTAATTATTAACAAACACGATTATTTTAAAAACTTGAAAGAAATTGCTAATAAAATCTAATTAGTTTCAAAATTTTTAATTAAAATTTATAAAGAAACTCCATTATTTAAAAAAAAATTCAAAGGAATTCTTGAGAAAAATGAAAAAATACTTGAAAAAAATTCAATCACTTTTAAAATTTTCAGTTAAAATAATTGAAGAAATTCTATATTATTTAAAAAAAATTTAATAAAACTCTTAGCTAGAATTAAATTATTTTCATAAATAATACAACTCTTCGCTAGAATTAAATTATTTTCCTAAATAATAAAATTCTTTGATGGAATTCAATTATTTTCAAATTTGACAAAATTCTTTGCATGGATTCAGTGTTTTTTAATACAAAAATTTAGAATTTAGAGATAAAAATTTTTTTAAAGTTTGGAAACAAAGATATTTTGTATTTTTTGAAGAATTGTGACTAAAAATTTGAAAAATAATTGAATTTTACAAAAATTTGTGTTGTTTGTGAATTGTAATAAAGTTTTTGGTTTAAAAAGATTTTTAGTTAAAATTTTGACAAATAATTGAATTTTAGAAGTGTTATAACTGAAATTTTTAGAAATAATTAAATTTTAAATGGTTTTTTAAATTGAAATCTTTTTAACATTGCTAATCGTCGTTAAAGTATAATATTATTTAATTTTTTATGTAAATAATTATTAATATATGTTATTTTATTTTAAAATTGATTAAAGTTTTAATTAATTTAGTCAAAAATTGCATAAAAAAATTGCAGTTAATTGCAGTTATAACTTTAAAATTGCAGTTTTAATTCTTGGAAAGTTTTGTAATTACATTTCAAAAGGTTTTAAATTGAAATTATTTTGAAATTTCAATTAAACAAATTTTGTACACTCAAAATCTGAATCAGTGAAAATTTCTCTGTTTTCAAATCAGTGGCCCAGTTTTCATTAATTCATTAGTACAATTTCACTGAGAATCAGTTTATATTATAACCACTGATTGTCAGTGAAATTACACTGATGAATTAAAGAAAACTGGGCCACTGATTGAAATTAGTCAAAATTTTCACTGATTCAGATTTAGAGTGTACATAACATATTATATTTTTTGAAAAAAGAATAAATTTTTGTTTAATTTGAAAAAGAAAATGTTTGTAACTAGTTTGAAAACTTCACGCTTGTACGCTAAGAAGAGGAATTTCAAAGAAGATTAATACCTTTGTTTCCTTGGATGGTGCAGTTTTTAATGATAACTGGAGCCTCAGGAGTGGTGATGTTGATTCCATTGAAGGCCGAATTAACGATGGTGATTGATTCCATTTGTGGTGGCACACCTTCCACATGTAGGGCAGAGGTAACGTTGATTTCACGTCCTGTTCCTGCGTAACTAAAAAGCAAAAAAAAAAAGACAATACGTATGTGTAATATCACTATTAAACATATATAGATAATTGATAAATAAAATAAAAGTAAATAAAATAAATGATATTCACAAAAATTTATACATTGAAAACAATTTAGTTATTTCTAATTTCCTTACAATCAAACAAATATTTAATTGTATAAAATAATTTCAACGTATAACAATTAAATTGTATTTGCTTCAAATACCGAAATTATTGATTGAAATACAATTTATTGAACTGAAATGAAAATTATTTGTGCCAACTAAATACTTATTTGATTTAAAAAGTAATTAAAATTCACTTACCTAATATTGGCATAACGCAAAATAGATTTTGATCTGCGGACATAAAGGGTGTTTTCCTGAATGAGAGGCTTATCAAAAAGTGCACCTTCAAATCTAATACCCCGCCAGTGTTTAATTGCCCGTGTGGCTCCATCATGGTGGGGTAAGCACGCTATTCCCAAATCGGGATGATAATCTGCAAAACAAATTAACTTTTATCATCACATTCAAATCGAAACATTATAAATTTACTGCACATAATAATTGCTGACTAAATGAAAAATGAATTCTATTCCTTATTAATTATAATATTATTCACCATCACACAAAAATGTTCCAATAGACAAATAAATAAATTCAAATAAATATAAACGAATAACGAAAATGTAACGAATTCTCCTAAAAAATAACAATAATTTTGTGGAAATAATATTTAATTAAAAAAAAAATTCACAAGCCTCAGATCAACTTTAAGGCACAAAAAAGTAACTTTAGTCGATTATAAAGATAGAAAAAAAACTCGAAAAAGTAATTTATTTAATTCAATCTTGTCCCAAAAATTCTATTTTGTATTTTTCTGATTTTCCCATTCACTTATTTCTAAATTTAGTTATTCAAAACTTGAACAATTTAATTACTTCATATTTGTTTTTTCACGAGGAATCAAATTGAAAAGATTCTAGCATTTAATAATTTTTAAAAATTACAACTTTAATCCTACAAAAATTGTATAATTTTCTACAATTTTCTAAATTTTGTCTCTAAATCAATTATTTTGAATATTTTACGAAAATTGTTCAAGAATTCCAAATACAAAAATTCAATTTTTGTTTACAATAACTGGAATCTTCTAAAAATAATTTAATGTTTGAAAAATTTTAAAAAATAATCGAATTTTTGAAGAATTTGAATTATAAACAAAAGAAACATGATTTCTCCTATGTTTTTTAATGCATTAAAATCTGTAAATTTATAAAAATTTTAATTCATTACTTTATTTAAACATAATTGAATCTTATCTTATTATAACACAATATAGAGAATTAGTTTCTTAAAAATATTCTAATGTAATTTTTCAAAAATAATTGAATATCTTAAAAGAATTTTCGTTTTTTTTTTAAATTTTGCTTACAAATTCTGAGAATGATTTTTTTCTTTAAAAGATAAAAAATAAGCAACTCTAAAAAATTGTATTAAAAAAATAATTAAATTTTCGCGAGGAATTTTATTATTTTTGAAAAGAATTGTGATTAAAATTTTTTAAAATGATTGTTTCTTTTAAAAGATTAAAAATATGTAATTCTAAAAGTTGTATTAAAATTATAATTCAATTTCTGTAAGGAATTTTATTATGTTTGAAAATACTCGAATTAGTTTCAACAATTTTATGGTAATTTATGAAAATAAAAAAATTCTAACAAACAAATTTTGTTGAAATATTATGTATTCAAAAAATAATTAAATTCAGCTGAAGAATTTTATTATGTATGAAATTTTATCAAAATTTTAGAAAAAAATTAATTTCTTTCGGAGAATTTTATTCAAATAGATTTTAAATAATTGATTTTTTTCGAAAAATTATCATAAAAATTATATTAAAAATTTTTAAATAATTGAATTCTTTTGAGAAATTATGCAAAAAAGTAGATATTGAACTGAAATTTTAACTGAATTTCATTGTTTGTAAAAATAACTGAATTCTTGCAAAGAATTTTATAAAAATTTAATTTTTAAGTAATTTAAGTAATTTAAGTAATTTATTTAAAATGTTATTTAAAATAATTGAATTATTGAGATAAATTTTATTATTTAGGAAGATTATTGAATTCTGATGATCAAGTTTTATAAAGAATTTTTAAAAATAATATTAAATCCTTGAGAAAAATTTTAATTGAAAATTTTAAACATGAAAACAACATTTTTTTCTCCAAAATATTGAAAATAATGCTAAAAAATGTTTATTTAATTATATTTTTTGTATTTTTGGAATATTTTGAAATATGTAAAATTGTAATTAAAAATATTGAAAAAAATTAAATTTAAATAAATTCTAATAATGAATTTTGTTTAAAAATATTTTTATTTAATTTTTTAAGCTATTTTCCATTAATTTTAATTTTTAATTTTACACTTGAAGATTTTTTATTAAAATATTTTTGAGCTTTTAATTATTTCTAAAATTTACAATGAAAATTCTTCAAAAGTTGATTTTCAAAAATTGTATAATAAAATAAAGGGAAATAACAATTATTTTCAATTAAATTTTACAAACTTTCAATTATTCAAAACCTTGTCAATTGTACATTTCAAAAATTTAAGTAGAAAAATAATTCCAAAATATTTTCTTGAAATATTTGTCTGTTCTGAAATATTTCTCACACTTTAAAAATGGAAATAAGTTGCATTTTATACCAAAATTATGGTATTTTGTTGCAATATTTGAATGAAAATTTGAAAAAGTCGCAATTTTTGAAAAGAATTGTAAAAAAATTGGACTTTTTGAAAATAGTGGGAAAAAATCGAAAAATTCATAATATCCAAGGCCGTTACTTGTCATATTAAGTGAAATATTGATAATTTTGTTCAAATCGATTGACAACTTATTTAAAATCTTTTCTTTTTATTCTTTTTTTATCGAGAAATTTAATATTTGATACCAAAAACGTACCACAGACTCCGGAACCAAGCTGTCTACTCGGCCAGCGATCGCATTGCTGTAAAGATGGTTCGGTTCCTCGACATTGCGGTTGTTCGTATAATAATCGAGGTTTTGCTGGCCATTGTCTGTCTACCCAACCCCACCATTGTCCACCTTGCAATCCTAATTCCCTACAGGCAGTCTCAAAATCCGCTCTTGTCCAACTGAAAATGACAAATTTTTTATTATCCAAAATTTTCAACCAAGAATTAAAAAAACAGTTTCAAACATTTCAATTAACGACGATATTTTTCCTATAGTTAATTTAAGTAATTTTTAAAGAAATACTTATTATGAAACATAACTGGAAAACTAATTGGAATTAAATTTTCAAAATATATTATATTTTTAAACTTTAAAGTATATAAAAAAACTTTAACAAATTTCGATACTAATTTCAAATTTGGCATCAGAATTTCAAAATTAAAAATAATTAAACTTTCTTGTACGAGGAAAATTGAATTTCACAAAAATTGTTATCTGATATCTAAATTAAAAAAAACTTCATTACGAAAATTTTAATTATTCTAAAGAATAGAGAAGGTAAAAAAAATGATCAGCTATATATAGGTATTTAACTTTTGAACAAAGAATATAAACAATATTTTTTTAGAGAATTCGTACAACTTTTAATTCGCTAATATTGAAAAAAATCAATTTTATTTAACAAAATTTTATGCAATTTATTTTTCCCAATAATTCAATTACTTTTAATAATTATAAAATTTTTCATGTAAATTCCATTTTTTCAAAAAAATTTTTGATTAAATTCTAAGCATGAATTTAATTATTTTCATAATCGCAAAATTCAGTTACTTTCACAAATAAAGTTTTGGACAAGAATTCAATTATTTAAACTAATAAAACTTTCATAACATTTAAAAATTCATTATTTAAAGCAATGTTCATCAAATTCTTATGAAGATTTCAATTCCTTTCAAAAGTAATAAAATTTCCAACAGAAATTCAATTCTTTTTGAACATTTTAATAAACTTTTCCGCAATAATTCAATTATTTTCAAAAATTTAATAAAATTATTCGAAAGAAATTAATTGTTTCAAATATAATTTTAATAAAATTTTTTTTAAATAATAAAAAAATTACTCCCGAAAATTCAATTATTTTGAGGTATTTTAATGAAATTCTTTTCAAAATTAAATTATTTTCATAAATAACAATAATATTCATCACAATAATTCAATTATTACTAAAAGTAATAAATTTCTTCTTGGAAATTCCATTATTTTAAAAAATGCTAATAAATCTTTGCAAGAATTCAATTATTTTCATAAATAAAAATATGTTTTTTTTTGGAAAATCCAATTATTTTCAAAAAATGTAATAAAATTTCCCACCGACATTCAATTATTGCCAAATTTTTTAATAGAATTCTTAGTAAAATTTAATTATTTTTAAAAACTTTTCACGTTTCAATGATTTTCAATATCTACTATTTTTATAAAATAACTAATTCTAGGAAAAAATTCAATTATTTTCATCCATTTTAATAAAATTCGCCGCAAGAATTTAATCATTTACTATAATTAATAAAATTCTTTGAAAGAATTAAATTATTTTTATTCATAATAAAATTCTTCGAAAGTAATTAAATTATTTTTTCAACAATTATTAATAAAATTTCTCAAAAGAATTCAATTATTTTCATAAATTACAAAATCCTTAAAAAATGTAATTCTTCAAAAAATTCAATTTTTCTCAAAATTTATAAAATTTTTCAGAAAAATCCAATTATTTTTCAAATTTTTTAAAAAATTTTTCCTAAGAATTCAATTATTTTCCAAATTTAAAAAAAATTTCTTCGCAAGAATTCAATTATTTTTATAAAAATAGAAAATTTAAAAAAAATTTAACTATTTTTATAAATTATGAATATTCTTCAAAAAAGTCAATTTTTCTTAAAATTTATAAAATTCTTCAGAAAATTTCAATTATTTAAAAAAATTTTTTTAAATATTTTTTTAAAATTCTTTGCAAGAATTCAATTATTTTTATAAAAATAGAAAATTTTAAAAAAATTTAACTATTTTTATAAATTATGAATATTCTTCAAAAAAGTCAATTTTTCTTAAAATTTATAAAATTCTTCAGAAAATTTCAATTATTTAAAAAAATTTTTTTTTAATATTTTTTTAAAATTCTTCGCAAGAATTAAATTATTTTAAATTCTTTCATGAATAATAAAATTTGTAGTATAAATTCAATTTATTAGCAGGATAAGAAAAAAGTATATATTATTGATGAAAATTAGGAAAAAGTCAGGAAAATAAAAAATATGGAGCGGAATTTTTGTCAATTTTGTGAAGTGAATAAAACGAATTTTTTTGGTTTCTTTTTGACATTAAAAAATTGACAATAACCCACAAATATGAATTTTCCAAAAAAAAGAACAAATGAATACATATAATTTGCTAACAGAAAGGAAACTTACGATTATTATAATGTGTATTTTGTACTTTTTTTCAAAAAATATTTATTAATTAATAAATAAAGTAATAATAAATTAGTAAATTTAATTTACTAATTAAATTATGTTAAATTATGTTAAATTATGTTTAAATTAAATAAAATTATTATTATGTTATTATTATTATTATTATATTATTATTATTAAATTGTTATATATGAAACAAATTTTTTATTATTATTTTCTGGTCTGAGATTATTTTATTTTACCCAAACTTGGAATTATTTGGTAGATATTACCAATGTTTCATTATTTTTGTTATATTTTTCTATATTCTACTCGATTATAAGCTTACATTTAAGTTTTTGTGTGCCAATTTCGCATTTGAATAAAAATCTAATTGTAGTGTTGCACACGTAAACACAGAAGAGGAAAAAGAGGGATTAATACAATGTAAAATTACATGGGGGGTTTCTCTGGCAGGAAATACCAGAAAATTCTGAATAATGAACAATCCTGGTGCTGCACATTACATTAATATTACGTTTAGATTTTGTACTGTGTTGAAAATTATTTAAGAATTTTTTATTTTTCTCTTTATTGTAAATTGTAATAGGTATTTAAAATATTTTAAATATTAAACAAAATTTAATCTTCTATTAATTTTTAGTACTAAAATCAAACATTCTAAATTTTACAGATATAATATTATTAAAATTATTTTCAATTTTATATTTTTTGTATTTATTTAGAAAATAAAATTTATTTTTAAAAGTAGAAATTCAAATTATTATTGTAAACCTTTGTACGACTGGGCAAAACTTGATCTTGTCGGTTTATATTAAAATAAAATTTTCCAAAAGTTTTGAACCTTCAAATGAATGGAATATTTTTTCCGATTAAATATTAAAAACAAAATTGTTGTACTGAAATGAAAAATAATAAAAATCAAATATTTACTAAGTTAAAAATTTCGTTTTCCTTATTTTTAAGTAGCTAATTATAATTAAATTTTCGATAAATTGAATTTGGTTTTTCTTCGTTGAAAAATTTTTAATACTTAAAATATTCGTAAATAAAAACCATAATAATTAGAATTTTTTGCCATAAGATTCAATTCATCGAGGGTCGACTGTATATATATATATATATATATTTTTTATTACTTTGTTTAGTAATTATTATATAATTATTATTTTCATAATTTTTATTTATTTAGTATTATTTTTTCCATTTAGAATTTATTCATTTCTTAGTATTTACTTATTTCTTTATTTACGTATTTGTTTCTTTTTTCGTATATTTTAAAAGAAATGTTTTAAGGAAATGTTTGAAGCAAAAGTTTTTCAAAAGCTACAAATTTTACGAAAAGTATTGAAAATTCGAGTTTATGAAATAAATTTTCCAATAGATTCTTTTTGTTTCTGAATGAAATTGATGGTCACATCTATTATTGTCCATATGTTATGATTCATTATTTATAGACATTTATCGCTTTTCATTATGTAAATATTTATCTCAAATTATTCCAATTAACCAAAATATGTTCTCTTTAATAAATATTGAAAATGAAAATGGAGATTTTAATAAATTCTTATATTTTTTACGTCTTTGAAATTCGCAACAAATTTCAAATAAACCGAAATTTGTTTATTCTTCTTTCGAATTTTCATCATTTAAACCAAACATTAAATTAATTTTATAATACTTGACGCAAAATTATTAAAATAAAATTTTAATTTTATAAAGAAATAAATAAGTTTTGCTCATTTGAACCTTTAGAACTTTAGGAAAATAAAATCGTTTTTTAACACTTGAGGGGAAAATTATTAAAATAATATTTTAATTCTATAAAGAAATAAATAAATTTTATAATGTTGATAATAATTCTAATATTGAAATAAGATTATTTACTTTCTAGAATTGGTGCAAACAGCTCTCCATTCCCCACGATGTAGAATTTGTAATCGGCCTTGATATGGAGTTGGTCCATCGACGAGACGAATCGATCTCGACTCAGGTTGACCGGACGGAGACTCCGACGTCAACACAATCCGCTCCTCCGGCTCACCCTGCAACAAAATTTCATATTTCATTCCTTAAAATTCTTTTCTATTTCTAATTAGCTTATTTTTTAAAACATAAAATAAAAGTAAAATTAAAATAATTCATCTAATAAAAACCAAATGTCATAAATTTTTTCCTTCGAAAAATTATAATTTTTCGATAATTTCACATCAATATAAATAAAGAATAAAATACGAATAAACGAATAAATAAAAATAAAGAAATCAATGTAAAAAATAATAAAAATACATAACATTAAACAAATTAATGTCACACGTGAGAATAAGAAAATTTCGATTCACTTAATTTAATTTATTTTTATGAATTTCCCATATTAATTTAGTTACCTAATTATTTTAATTAAATGAAAAAAAGATTGAAAAAAGAAAGTAAAATTGCTTTAGTAGAGTTAGATAATTAAAAATTTCGAACCAATTTATGAAAAAATAATTAAAATTGTTAAATTTAATTAATAGGACATTATTCGTCCGGTTCTTACCTACTCTGCGACTAAGAAACGACTGACGTGTGTATAGATAATTATCAACTCGGTAATTTTAATTACTTTCTATTATATCCCTCAGGACAATATATGAATATTTATGTTAATTCCCACAAAATTCTATTGTTATTTTTATAGGATCAATATTATTTCTTGATATTCTAATTTTCATCAAGAAAATATCTATTTACAATTTTACACAACCAAATTTGACTTTTTTAATTAATGATCCAGTGATCATAAAAACAAAATAACAATTAAAATTATAAATTATTTTTAATATATAACTATAATGTATTTTATTAATTTATTTATGTAAAAAGTTCAATAGTATTTTTGTTAATAATTAATTAATATTTTTCACTGCGTTATTGATTTATTGTTTATTATTTTTATTAGCAAATGTTACGCGCGAAATGTGTTATTCAATTTGTTGTTGTTATGCAAATTACAAAATTCTTTCTTTTGAAATATAAGTTTTTTTAAAAAATTTCATAGTCAAAATTTTTAAAATTCACTTATTAAGTACAAAATTAATTATTACTGTTCATATTTTAAAAAGTTAAATAAAATTTCACGGAAGAATTCAATAATTTTCTAAAATTTTAATAAATCCTTCAAAACAATTCGATTATTTTTTTATGTAGTAAAATATTTATAAAAATTCAATTGTTTTTAAAATAATTTTAATTGAATTCCTCGGAAGAGATCAATAATTTTTAGAAATGTTTTCAACACACTTCGTAAAAATTCAATTTTTTTCTAAAATTTTAATAAATCCTCCGAAATAATTAAATTATTCTTATAAATATAGTAAAATTCTTCACAAGAATTGAATTAACTTTATAAATAGTAAAATTCTTTGCAGAATATCAATTATTTTCAAAACAATTTTAAATTAAATTCCTCGCATGAATATAAATATTTTAAAATATTTTCATAAATTTTATTTATTTCCAAAAATTTTAATAAATTCTTCGAAACAATTCAATTATTTTTATAAATATTACAATTCTTTGAAGGAAGTAAATTATTATTAATCCAATTTAAGTCAAATTACACGAAAGATTTTAATTATTTTCCATAACATTCTATTTCAACAAGAATTTTAAATTCTTTAAAAATAATTCAATTATTGTCAAAATTTCTATAGAAAAGAAAAAAAATTCATTATTTTCAATTATTTCTATAAAATTCTTCATACCAATTTAATTATTTCTTAAAATTTTGATAAATTCTTCGAACCATTTAAATTATTTTTATAAATAGTAAAATTCTTTGCAATAATTCATTTATGTTTATAAATAGTTAAATCCTTTGCAGAAATTTAATTATTTTCAAAACAATTTAAATAGAATTTCTCGAAAGAATTTTAATCTTCAAATATTAACATAAACTTCATTTATTTTCTAGAATTTAAATAAATTTTTCGGAACGATTCAACTATTTTTATAAATAATAAAATTCTTTGCGAAAATTCAATTATTTTTAATACAATTTTACTAAAATTCTTTTTCATAAAATCCAATTGCTTTGAAAATTTTCAATTAAAATTCTTAAAGAAACTCCATTAGTTTAAAAAAATTCAAAGAAATTCTTCAAAAGAATTTAATTAGGATTTTTAAAAATTGTAATAAAGTATTTCACGAGAATTTAAAAACATTTTTTGAAGGAATTCTATTATTATCAAATTTTTTGATAAATTTCTTTACAATAATTCGATGATTTTCAATACATTAATTTTAAAATTGAAAATATTTGAAAAGAAAAATTATTAAAAAATTTAAGAAACAAAAAAGGAAACAACAACTAACTTAAAACTTCAAGAATATATTCAATTATTATTATTACTAGCAAAAAATACTATTTTTTAGAACAAGTTTTAATAAAATTCCCTCAAAAAAATCAATTATTTTCAAAAAATCAGATAAAATTCGTTGCAAGAATACAATTATTTTCATAAATAATCAAATTCTTCTAAGGAATTTAAATCTTTTCAAAAATAATAATTTTGCGCGAAATATTTAAATTAATTTTCTAATTTTCACAATATTCTTCTAAACAATTTAACTAATTTACAAAAATCCTACTAAAATTCATAGCAAAAAATTTAATTATATTAAAAAATAATAAAATTCTTCGAGACAATTAAATTACTTTTATGAATTGTAAAATCCTCCGAAAAAATTCAATTCTTTTCATAAATAACAAAATTCTTCACAAGATTAAAATATTTACACAAATAATAAAATTATTTTTATGAAATTCAATGAAAGTTTTCGTAAAAATTGAAATTATTTACATAAATTGTAATTAAATTCAATTATTTAAAATTTTTTTTTATAACTACTTTACAAAAATTCAATGACATCGCCAATTTAATTATTTCTGAAAATAATTGAATTCATAGAATTTTATTAAAACTTTTTTAAATAATTGAATTTCTGCAAAAAAAGTTTTTTTTTACTTTTTTGCAAAATTAAAAAAAAATTGCTTTTACAAAGAATTTTATTACAATTATATTGAAATAATTTTAGTAAATGAGTTTGAAACCTGAAAATTATTAAATGAAGATAAAAAACATTTTCACTTAATTTTTGAGCAATAAATTAATTTTTATATTTCTCAACATAATACGTAACTCGATTGTTAAAATTGAATTATGGTGAAATTAATGTTGGAAGATAATAAATTGTGTGATTAAAAAAAAATAATAATCAGTGAAATTTAGTGATGTACAATTCTCATGGGGTGAAGATTTCATTTAGAGAGAGAGAGAGGTGGTGTGGGGATTAGCGAGAGGCCATAAGGTTAATACGGGGCAAGAACTACTCGTTGATCCGTGACCCTTACAAAAGTTGCAGAGGCGGCAAAGTTGAATCACCCATTCATGCACTATTTTATGCTCTCGTCAACTTCCCATTCTTAATTAACAATTAGGCCACAAGTTGTACCTTCCGCTCTCCTTCGATAATTAAACTAACTCACTTAAAAAATATTACAAAATACATTTATTTTTACCCCCAATCATTGCGCCATAATCGCAAATTACGTAATTAATACGATAAGAGACACGATCATAAAAACAAAAAACAATAACAATTCAGAATTGAATTCAATTTATAGAAAGTGGAACATACAAAAATTAATTATGTGTTTTATTTATTTACTTTAAAAAAAAAGACGAACAATTTTTTTTATGGAAGGTTTGTTGCCACAAAAATTATAAATTTTGTTTCTCCCTGATTTCACACTATAAAAATGATTATTTATTAAATTTACATTTATTTATTAAAATTATAAATTTCTTTAATCGTATAATTATTGAAAAGCATTGCTATAACAAATTATTTTCATCATTTCAATTAAATTATTATTATCTAAAATTTTTAACTAAAATTCTTCTTTAAAATCAATTATTTTTAATAACTTTTGAGAAATTTCCTTGAGCAGAATTCAATTATTTATTCAATGAAAAAAAAATTCGCCAAAACTATTTCTGAAATTCACTTATTTATCAATTCAATTTCATGAAATTTAAATTCCAACCATTTAAAATTATTCAATTCATTATGTATTCGCAGATTAAACAAATTTAAAAAAATGTTCTTATAAAAATTTTTTTTTCAATTGTTTTAAACCTTTGAATTTTTCTGGGTAATAACTTTTTGCAACTTTTTTTTATAATTCAAATTAAATGAAATATGAAATATTATATGAAATAATTTATATTCTATTACATAAAATTTCATAACATTTTTGGAAAAATTGAATTTTTTCAAAATAATTTAAAATTTCACTGAAAAAATTTAATATTCAAGAGCCTAAAGTTCTGAACGTTCAAATGATCGAAATTTATTTATTACCTAAAAGAATAAATTTTTTATTGCAATTATTTTGCGTTACTATCTAAAAAATTAATTACTGAATTTCTAAAAGTAAAATTTCAGTTTTTAAATTTTTTTATGATTTGAAATTTATTAAAATATCTCCAATAAAAAATATTTCGTTCATTTGAACGTTCAAAACTTGATGATCATTAATATTCATGAAAATAATTGAATTCCTGTGAAATTTTTCAAATAAATTATTTCTAAAAAATTCTTAGTTAAAATAATGAACTTATAAAGATTTTAAATTGAAACCTATTAAAAATTCCATTACTTGAAAAAATCCATGATGTAATCCTTATAAAAATCAAATGATTATCTAAATTATTAAAATGAATAAATGAAAATAAACATGAAAATTTTTTATAAGAAAATTCTACAGTACTTCAATTGTAAATTCAAATTTTCAAAAAATTTTACAAAAAAATAAATAAAAATTAAATTTTATTAATTTAAAATTAAATTTTACTTTCTTTTTTAAATTCACATATTCAATTATTTAAATGTTATTTAAAATTGAATTTTCATAAAGAATTTTTTAAATAAATTTCTACATAATTGAATTCTTTTGAAGAATTTAAACAAAATTTTAAAATAATAAATTATACATTTTTTGAGAAATTCGATTAAAAATAATTTAAATCTTGCTAAGAATTTTATTATATATAAAAACAATTGAAATTATTATAATTAATACTGCAATGCATTTTATTAAATGTTTCTTAAATAATAATTCAATTCCAGTGAAAAATTTTATTATATTCGTAAAATTGTAAAAATAATTTAATTTGCCCCCAGAATTGTAATAAAAAAATTGATTTTTAAAATAAAATTTTGAATATAATTAAATTCCTCGTAAGAAATTTACTCTTTATGAGTCAGAAGAATTTTAATAAAATTTTTTTTAGATGTTTACATTTTTGTGGAGGAATTTGA
Source organism: Leptopilina drosophilae (assembly GCA_032873175.1). Lineage (NCBI taxonomy): Eukaryota > Metazoa > Arthropoda > Insecta > Hymenoptera > Figitidae > Leptopilina > Leptopilina drosophilae. Next base: position 22,663,884 of record CM065483.1, read on the forward strand.
TTAAAAACAAGTGAAATCCAGCTAAGAATTTTATTAATTACGAAAAGAATTGAATATTGCAACGAGTTTTATTAAATTTTCCTCAAATAAGTAATTGAATTCCTGTGAAAAATTTTATATTTATTAAAACGTAAAAATAATTTAATTCTCCCCCAGAATTGTAATAAAAAAATTTGAAAATAATTAAAATCGCTAAATTTCCTGACCTTTGGCAACGCTGATAATGAATCCCTGTTTTGTCTTATAATTATTCTGCGCAAATCACAAACATAACCTTAAAATTTTTGCGCGCGTAAACATTTTTTTATGCGGGAAAAATTTGATACTATATTTATTATTTCGAAAAACGATCCTTATTCTTAAATTTTTTAGGGGGAGAGAAATACATAGGCTGGACATCTGTCTTCACAGGTGTATCATAAAACAGGAGAAAATACGATACCTTTCTAAATTTTAAGGTGGCTTCTTACTTCCGGTAAAAATTCAAGTAACCGTAAATGCCGTAAATGTATCTCAAATACATATTATACCTTTTATTTAATTAATTTTCCACGTCAAAATATGGAGAAAAGACTTCCCTTCTTTCAACAAAACATTTTTCTTTTCTTCCTTCGGTAAATATATACGGTTAATTCCTTCCGATTTAATATTCCTTTAATTTGTAATAACCAGCAGTAACAAGACAGTTTCATTTTATTTTCAACAGATCGATTTCTTCTTTTTTTTGTTAATTTGGATTATAATTATTACTATTTCTTCATTATGGAGAGTTTAGAAAATTTATATTTAAAGAAAAACATGACAGGTCCAAAAGTTAGGTTAGGTTAAAGCGACAGAGGCGCCACCACGGCTCCACTGTCGTTTTTCGCCCCCCCTCAATTTCCGGTTTTTCGCGTTTTTCAGTTCCCAGTGTAAATTTCTACTGAACGTTTTGTTTTTCTTCTCCTTGCGTACTAAATAAATTTTTACGCAATAAGTAGATAAGTATTTTTCTCGATTTTAAAAGAAAAACTTTTCTTCCAATTGTCAAGAGTTTATGCTTCTAAATAAATACTTCCTCTATTTGAGCCGACAATAAAATCGAGGAGAAAAAACAATTAATAGACGTAAAAGAGATAATTCGATTGTTTTTTTTTTCTTTTTATTATTATTGTAGTAGTAGAGAAATAAAAAGAAAAATCAACTGTCAAGAGAGAGAATGATCAACAGCACGTGAAGGTAAAACAATCTACAATCTTTACACTCTTGTTGTTGTTGTTATTATTATTGTTGTTGTTACTGCCTGTATATAATATAACTGTAGCAAAAGTTATCAGTGAATTCACCAGGCGAGACATACAACACGCAGGCATTCTCACTTCCGGCAACTTATTCGAAGGTTTCGGGCCACCGATCTTTACGGTTCGAAACCAAAAGAACCTCATCCTTCTTATTTTCAAATATAAACTCTTTTGAGTTGTGAATATAATTTACGATCCACTTAATATTGTAACACTTACCATCAATTCTCATTTACACCGGGTAATTTTCTTTTTTTTTCTTTTTCTTTCCCTTAATATGTAACGACACGTGGTAAAATTTTATGAAAACTCAACGGATTTTTTATAGTGTACGTAAAAAATTTACCTCTATTGAGAAAGAATTCGATTTCGACTGCCAAAAGTATTGTATTTTTATTTTTAAAAATGACATACTTTTGTTGTCTTACAATTTTTGTCGAGAATAATAAAACAAGATCTTCTAAAATTGTTTATAATTGATATTTATCTTGTTTTTGTTTACGTTGAAATCATTTTTTAGTTTTTTGACAGATTTTGAGGTTATGTTACGGTCACCATCCTCCTTAATAACAATGGGAAAAATTTGTTCTAAATACAATACTTTTCAAATGCAAAATCAACGAGTAAAAATAAAAAAAAAATTATATCTGTAATAATTACTGAAAAAATTATGGAGGAGACTAAAGAATAGTTGGCTTACTGTTATTACAGTGCGCATTGTAATCTTAATGTGAACAGCAGACAGAGTAAAAAGAGAATAAAACAGTTATACACTGAAAGGTTTAGAGTATATGCATCATCCTAAGAGTTTCATCCGATGATGTTACAACAGCAGTTGAGAATGTAACGTGAAACAAAAAGAAAGTCAGAAAATTCAATACGGGATTTTTAAACAGAAAAATATTGTTTAAATCCCCGTGAAAAAAATATCTTCATCTCGTCATTTCTATAGGAATTTTTACACATTTTTTATCTACGTAAACATTTAATTATTTTCACGAATTTTTAAATCTTCTGAGAAATTCAATTATTTACAATTTTTTTATAAATTTCTTCGCATTAATTCCATTAATAGCAATTCAATTATTTTCATAAATAATAAATCTTATTGGAATATTTCAACTTTTTAAATACATTTTAATGGAATTATTCTTAAACATTTTATTTAAATTCGTCAATCACTGAAAAATTTGTCGATAAAATTCTTTAAAAATCAACTAATTCGATAAATTATTTCTTTTTGTAATTAAATTGTTGTAAAATTTTCTAAAAAAAATTGATTTGACATTGAATTTTGAAGAAGTTTCAAATAATTGCAAAAATTTAATTACTTTAAAATATAATAAAATACTTACATAGAAATTCAATTATTTTAAAAAATTTTAATATTTTGAAAATTTTTCTCAATTCAATGGTTTTCAATTTTTACTATTTTAAAAAAATTTCCCAAAAGAATTCTATTTTTTTAAATTAATAACACTTTTTACAGGGATTTAATTATTTTTACAAATGACAAATTTTTTCACAAGAATTCAATTATTTCCAAAAAATTTAATGAATTTCAATTATTTTTTTTTAATACAATTTTAACTAAATTCCACAAAAAAATTTTATTAACTTTGTCAAAATAATTTAATTATAAGTTTTTAAAAATTTTGATAAAATTTTTTTCAAACATTCAATTTTTTGTTTCCAAAAAAGTTAATATAATTCGTTGCAAGAATTCAATTATTTTTTGAAAACTTTTTATAAAAATTCAGTTATTTTTAATAAAATTCTGCGGGAGAATGAAATTATTTTTATAGATAATAAAATAGTTCACAGAAATAAAAAAATATTTTTTTTTATTAATAAATTTTGTTGCATTTAAAAATTTGTTGATAAAATTCTTTATGAGAATTCAATTTTTTAAAAATCATCAAATACGAAAAAGGTAATAAAAATTCTTCGTATAAATTCAATTATACATTTTCAAAAAATTTGCTATAATTTTCATAAAAATTTCAATTATCTTTATAAATTAATAAAATTTTTCTCGGAAATTTAATTATATTTCAAAAAATTTTAATAATAAAACTCTAACAGTAAATTTTAAATTATTTTGAAAAAAATTTTTAATTTAATGCTTTTCAAGTTGTACTATTTAAAAAAAATTCAATTCTTTTTGGAAATATCCAAAAAAATGTTAGGAATTTAGTATTATTTTTAAAACATTTTATAAAAATTCAATTATTTTGAATTGAATTATATCAGATATTTTATTATTTATATCAGATAGCAAAATTTTTCACAGGAATTCAATGATTTTTAAATTTATTGTTAAATTCTTTATGACAAATCAATTTTAAGAAACATTTTATTATTCAATAAATTATTCATTCTTTTATTTAAATAATTTAAACTGCATAAATCTTCAATTTTTTTAAAATAATGTTTTCTTTAATAAATGTAATTGATAATTTGGAACAAAATTGAATTAAACAAAGCATTTTCTCAATTTGTTAAAAATAAACTTGACTCTTTATAATTATAATAGAAAATTTGATTTTTCAATTTTATTAAAATTATATTGATAATGAAATTTCTGCAAAGAATTTTACTATTTATAAAAGTTATTCAATTCTTCCATACGATTCCTCTTATTTATTAAAATAATTTAATTCTAGTAATGAATTTTATTAAAATTTTTGAAAATAATAAAACAGTCATAATTAATTATTTATTTAATAAGTAATAAACATTTAATTTGTTCAAGAAATAAATATAATTTATAAAAACATTCAGAAATTTGAAATTATAAAAATTTAAGAGAAGTTCAATAATTATAATTGTGTATTGATTAGAATAATCTAATTCTTATAAGCAAAAAATTCATTTAAAACTGTAAGAGGGACTTAAAATTTAAAAATAAAATTATAATTACATCACCAACTTTCCTTGATTATTTTCAAAAAATTTAAATAAAATTCTTTAAGAGAATTCAATTAGTTGTCAAAAAATGTAAAGAAATTTCAATTACTTCAAAAATTTTCAATTATTTCCTTATAAAAATTCAATTATCTTGAAACGATATAATTGAAAAATTACAAGAATCTTTTTTTCAGATTTAAAAAAAATTTGCGTAAGTTCGATTTTATTAAACAATTTTAAGTATGTCTATTTTTTTAAATTAACTAATAAAAATTTTAATTAATAATCTTCGCCGTTAGAAATATGAATACATTAGAATATGACTTTATAAAATTCAATTATTAATCAGTTATTAAATTTAAATACTTTAAAAATTCTATTTGTTAAAAAGTTTCTAATGAAATTCTTTAACAAATTTAACTACATATTTTGAGTGGAATTTAAAATTTTTCTATTAACTCTATAATTTTTTTTTAATTTATTTACATAATACGTTTGAATTGGTGACTGATTTTTTACTATCAAATTAATTGTTTTTTACTAATTCAAATTTAGAGAACAGTATAAATATCTATAAAAATTGAAATAAAAAGTGATTTTTAAAAAACAAACTAAAGTAATAAAACTTTTTTTTTAATTTTGGTGAAAAAATTCCCGATTTGGAGATAACCTGATGTGCTTTAAGATCGCTAAAAATTGAATAAACAAATAATTGAAGAATTTACGAATAATGTAAATTGTATAATATTGAATTGTTTATGTAGAAAAATAAAAATCACAAAAATATTTTCAATTGAACTTTAAAAAGTGTACACCAGAAACGTGAGAAATAGACAAAAACAAACAAAACTGTATTAAGGAGCGCATCTTGTTAGAATTATTCGACGAATTCCAAACAAGTCTGTAAGTAACGGTATGTATGTGTATATATACCATGATGAGAAAAGCTATTATCAAACCATAGTGCAAACACCTACGCTTCACAAACACTGCGTCTGAGCATGTGACCCTCTATAAATCCACTTTTAGATATCTTTGTAATCCTCTTATAATACCATCATTTGCTTTCATTTAATAAGACTTTTAATGTTCTCTTTAATTGTGTAACCTTAATTCCTCTAATTGCTCGTCATGGAGAAATTTTTAAATTTAAATTTAGATAATTTCTGATTCTAAAGATAAAATTATTTTTCTATAATTATTATTATATATAGAGTAAATAAATTCAATTATATTCAAATTTCATTATAAAAGCATATGTTTCATATATTTTCACTCGATAAATATATTTAGAAAATTGAAAACTAAATCCGAGAGAAAAGATGACGAATTTTTTGAAACTATATAGAATTATAAATCAGAAAAAACAATTGAAGAATTTTCTGATAATTTAGAATTAAATTCGAAAACGGAAAATTGACGAATAATCGACGCATAAAAAAATATCTATTATAATATAAAGTCACATGTTCAGTCAGCTTTTGTGAAAAGAAAAAATTAAAACAAAAAATAAAACGCAGAGATGAAAAACAGCCGTCGATTGGAATTCAATTCACTGTAAATAATGAATGAAAAATTAATATTAGTTGGAACAGTAGAAAAAATTCAAAGAAGACTAAAAACAGTAATTACCGTCGATTATCATTTTGTCATTAAACTGAGAAACACGCATAGTCAATGGATATTAAATTATACATTTTAGAAAGTATATTTCTCATCAAGAGAAGAAAATACAAATTTAAAAATGAAATTTTATCTAGAACTCTCATGTTCTAGATATTCAAATCCTTATCAGATTTTAAATTAGAAAAAAATGTGAATTTAGATTTTCATTATATGTGAAGGGAAAACGAAAAAACGATTAAAATAACTCTATACTTTTTTTCGAAAATAAAAATTTATAAATTTTCGACCAAATGAAAAATGCGGCTTTATTATTATTGCGGCTTGAAACTTATTTAAACATAAAAATCTCACTAAAGTCGAACAAAAACAAGGAAATAAGAAAAACTGAATCATCTTCTTAAAATTGTCTACCTTCTGCGGTAACGAAGAATTGAAAACTGCCATTATACAACAATAGTGAAACAAAAATGAAATTATTTCAAAAGCGGAAACAGGAAACAGAAAGAAAGTCTAAATTATACTGTTCGAATCCCTTTTTCGTTATTTTTAGGACAATTTTCATTTTAACTATTGTTCAATTATTCATTATAATGAATGTCATTGTTAAGACTCAATTTTTTTTCAAGACTCGCTTTACATTACCCTAGAAAAAAAGGTAAGCATTAAAAAAGGCAAACATTAAAAAAGGTAATTTTTATATTTTAAAAGTTCAAAACGTAAAAATTGTTCTTTTTATAAATTTTTTAAATAAAAGGAGTTAATCAAAAAGTGGAATTTTATAAAAAAGATACTCAGGCTTCGCACTCAAAAATCAATTTTAAAAAAGTAACAAAAAGTAGCTATATAAGACTGAAAAAAGGGGCAATCGAAATATTAAATTTCATCGCACTAAAATACTCGTTTTAACTGTAATTTATTGTTAAATTAATTCTTACTGAAAAATTCTAGGAGGATTCAATTATTTCAATACAAAAATAAAGAACTGACAACATAATTGATTACTTCTTAAAATTTAACATTTGTCAAGAATTTAATCAACATTTGTAAAATTACTTGATTTCTTTACAAGAATTTTAATAAAATTTTTAAAAATAATTAAATTTTTCGAGAATGACATTTTAAACTTGTGTACCTATTAAAAATAGTTGAAATCTTGTACAGAATTTTATTACTTACCAAAATAATTACATTGATTTGAAGAATTTTACTAAAAACGTTTTAAAATAATTGTAACTTTAATAAAATTTTTTGGTAAATAATTTCAATCTTATAAGGAATATTAAAGTGATTGAAATAATTGAATATTTACCAGAAATTTTTTAAACATTTATTGAAAATAATTACCTATATTTTTCAAGAAATTCATTTAAAAATTATTTTCAAAATAATTGAAATTCTGAGTGAGTTTTATTATAGACATAATTCAATTCTTGCAACCAATTTTATTAAATTTTTTTTTAAATAATTGAATTCCTCTAAAGAATGTTATATTATACATAAAAAAACTACTTTTGCGTAATTTTTTTAGACGAATTTAATTAATAATTGTATTAACATAATGCAATTCTTATAAAAAATTGAATTAAAACATTAAATATAATTTTATTCTTTCTAAAAATTTTATTAAAATTGTTTTGCAAATAATTGAATTTCTGCGAGGAATTTTATTAATTTGTAAAAACACTCGATTTGTGTGAAGAATTTTATTAATATTTTTTAAAAAATTGGAGTGTCTTGAAGAATTTTAGAAAAATTTATAAAAAATAATTGAATTCTTGTGCAGAATTTTTTAAAAATTATATTCAAAATAATTTAAAGAATCTAAAGAATATTTTTTAAAAAAGAATCTAAAAAATTTCATCGTTTACGAAAAGAATTAAATTTCTGTAAAAAAATTTTATTATATTTGTAAATAAAATTGAATTCTTGTGAAGAATTTTTTTTAATGTTTCTTGAAATAGTTGAATTTAATGAATCATTTTCTTTAAACTTAAAAGAATAATTAAATTATTTCGAATAATTTAATTAGAATTATTGTATTAAAAATAATTTAATTTTTGGGAATAAATTTAATTATTTTTGAAAATTATTTAATTCTTATAAACCAATTTTATGAAAATTTTTTACAATTAATTAACTTCTTTAAGAAAATTTTTTTAAAAATTTTGCAACTAATTGAATTTTCTCGATAATTTTTCTTATAAAATTGCATTTTAAATAATTGAATTCCTTCGAAAATTTAGTATTTGTAACATTATTTGAATATTGGCGTAAAATATTATTAAATTTTTTTAAAATTTATTCCTTTGAGATATTTTATTAAATTAGTGAATTGTAGTTCGTTATTAAAGATAATTACAGTTCGGCAAAAAATCCATTATTTATGAAAATAATTGAAATGTTGTGAAAAAATTTAAAAAAATTTGATAATAAGTGATTCATTTGAAAGAATTTTATTACAATGTTTTGAATTGTTCCTGAAAAGTATTCTATTAAGATTTTGGATAATAATTTTTTTATTTCAACTATTTGCAAAGTTTAAGTGGTGCACATTTTTGGAAAAGAAGAAATAAGTACATTGTAAAAAGAAGGCATCTTATTTTAAGATACTTTGGTAGTCACTTTTAAGTTGTTTGTTATTTTTTGGATAACAGAAAGTTATCCAAAGCATCTTAAAATGCATTAGTTTCTAAGATAGAAGATGGAAAAATAAAATGTTTTAATCGTTTTAAAAGTGATTATAATGTATTTTAAGATACTTGTTTTTGCAGTGTTAAACCATGATTAAAATCAGAATTTAAATTAAAGACAAGTTTCTATTTTAATCATATGATTGAAATCAAATTTTTACTTAAAATTACATTTTTTAATCAACTTTCGACAAAGAATCGGAACAAAAGATAAAACTAAAGTTACCAAAGGTTTACGTCGACGACATGAAATAAAAATAGCTTAAATTTTGCAATAACTAACTATTGTCTTCCCCATTCCGATTGGATTGAAAATTTCTTTAGTATAAAATAATTTTGGTATATTTTTAGGACCTTAATTTTTGTCGAATACTATTTTATGATTGTGGTCTTGGGTCCAAATAGTTACAAGAAAAGATGTTTAAATTAATTTTAATGTTTTTTTAAAAGTGATTATAATGTATTTTAAGATGCTTGTTTTTACAGTGTAGCTTTTAGTGTAACAAATTTAAAAAATGTTTCCAAATAATAGGTAATCGTTAAAAAAGCAGTAAATAGTTGGTTTTAAATATATTATTTTTTTAAATGACCTAAAAAATGTTTCAATTTTCAATTAAACTTAAATATGTTTGGTCGTATAGCAAAGATATTTTAAGTTTGATTTTAACAAAATAGGTTTGAATCAGATAAATCGTTTTCTCAGTGTAATAAAGATAGTATAATAATGATACTATTAATAAAAGTACAATCGATAATTTTACGATTAAAAAATACTATTAAAAAAACTGTTAGAAGAATACAACTAAAAAGAAGATATAGTAAAATTTTATGAATGAAACAATTTCCAAGTACACGCGTTAAGAAGAAATCGAGCGGAAATTGTTATTTTTTTCTAGTTTTACGAGTGACTCACATGTGGCTTTGATTCTACTACTACCACCACCACCTTCACTAACGCTACAACATCGAAAGTGTGATTCAACTATTGGTATGCAGTAGTCAGCGATTTCACAATATCTTGCCTCAATAACTGACTTTTCACTTATACGTACATACATATACGCAGAAGAACACTTGATACTCTCGTTTGCAGGTAAAGTTGAAACAAAATCGATTCACCTGTACACAATCTAACACATTAAACTGCGCGCGGGGTCAAGGAACTTCATCCCTGAATTCTACATTTTGTTCCACCTGCACTTGCCTAGGAAAACTGAATTAACAGACCGAAGAGAAAAAAGCGCGTCTATTTTATTGTTTGTAATACTGTGAAAATAATCATCTCTTTTTTTCCAGATAAATTTTCATTATATACTTGAAACTTTTATTTTCCAAACTTATAGTGAAAAATATTGAAACATTCATTTTTTGAAACTGGAAAGTTTTGAAACAAATTTTTCCAAACAATTATTTTCGTCATAATAGATCTGAACTAACAGAAAAGAATATAAAAGATTGTATAAGGAAATATTTACTTCCAATGAAACAATTCTTTGTGGATTGAAAGTATAACACTGCGTGCAACGAAAAAAGAACAAGAAAGTGCTATAGGAAGAAAAAAAGTAATAAAATTCTAACGATACTCTATAGCAGGAATTTTGAAATTGAGATAAGAACTCACAGAGAAAAATGATAGATTATATTAAATTAAATGAAGAAAAAAGAATTTTAATAATTTTGAAATTTCTTTTTGTAGAAAATTGTTGGCTGCTATTTAAGCTTCCTTTGGAAACCAATAAATTAACCGGGAAATCTTTAAAAATCGCGAATTTAATTGCCTGGGAAAAACCGGGAATTAGTTGGGAATTTTATACCAAATCAGGAATTTTTTCACCAAAATTAAAAAAAGTTTTATTATACTTTAATTTGTTTTTAAAAAATCACTTTTCAATTTTTATAGATATTTATACTGTTCTCTAAATTTGAATTAGTAAAAAACAATTAATTTGATAGTAAAAAATCAGTCACCAATTCAAACGTATTATGTAAATACATTTTAAAAAACTATGGAGTTAATAGAAATATTTTAAAATTCCACTAAAAATATGTAATTAAATTTGTTAAAGAATTTCATTAGAAACTTTTTAAGAAGAAGAATATTTTTAAAGTATTTTAATTTAATAACTGATTGATAATTGAATTTTATAAAAAGTCATATTCTAATGTATTCATATTTCTAACGGCGAAGATTATTAATTAAAATTTTTATTAGTTAATTTAGAAATATATAAAAATATAAAAAATACATGAGATTGTTGTAATTTTTCAAGTATATTGTTTCAAGATAATTAAATTTTTATAAGAAAATATGTGAAAATTTTTGAAGTATTTGAAATTTCTTTACATTTTTTGACAACTAATTAAATTCTCTTAAAGAATTTTATTTAAATTTTTTGAAAATAATCAAAGGAAGTTAGTGACCGTAATTATTTCTTTTATTTTTTAAATTTAAAGTCCCTCTTACAGTTTTAAATGAATTTTTTGCTTATAAAAATTATATTATTCTATTCAATACATAATTATAATTATTGAACTTCCCTTAAATTTTTATAATTTAAAATTTCTGAATGTTTTTATAAATTATATTTATTTATTTCTTGAATAAATTAAATGTTTATTACTTATTAAATAAATAATTAATTATTATAGTTTTATTATTTTCAAAAATTTTAATAAAATTCATTACTAGAATTAAATTATTTAAATAAATAATAGCACTGTTGGGAAGAATTAAATTACTTTTATGAATAGTAAAATTTTTTACAGAAATTCAAGTATCAATATAATTTTAATAAAATTGAAAAATCAAATTTTCTATTACAATTATAAAGAGGCGAGTTTATTTTTAACAAATTGAGAAAATGCTTTGTTTAATTCAATTATTTTCCAAATTATCAATTAAAATTATCAAAAAGAACGTTATTTTCAAAAATTTAAAGATTGATTCATGTTCGAAATTAAATATAAATTTAAATTTGATGAGAAAAAAACAGGGAAAAATTTAGGACATAACCGGAAAAACCAGGAATTTTGTTGAACAAAAATAGTAGACACCCTGATATAATCAAAGATATAGCCAAAAACATGCTTTTTTACATTTTAACATATTAATTTTCTCAAAAATTTGAGCATTTTCCTTTGCAGATTCGTAATCAGCGTGAAAAAATCTATATATGAAAAATGACCAGCACTTCTTTAAATTAAATTTTTCTGTTACAATAATTTTGCGTGACATGTAAAAAAAATTAATTATGGCAAATGCACTAGTAGTCGGATTTTATATTACTGCATTTTTTCTTGAAATAACAAATAGCGACTGTTTTTCCAAGCATGTTGTCAAATTCAAGATTAAAAATCATATAAATTCGTTTACACTTGAGTATTTAATAAAATATAAGCAATTTAATGACAACTCGCACAAAAGCATTAGTATTCGGACGCTTTTTTCTGTATTGTCGGGCACAAGTCAGGCATTTTTTATTTAAAAAGAGGAAAAGATTTTTTTTAATTGCTTCCTGCTGGAAAATTGAATCAAAGCTTTTTAGAAGTTAATAATATAATATTCAAATCCTATAAGTTTTAAAATTTGTGATTAATTATCAACAAAACTTCGTGCTAATGAAAAATGGTTGCTTCTACTTAGTTGGACACCATGATTTTTAAAATAATGAATAAAATATTTCTTGTTTGAACATAATGTAAAATAAAACTATTTTCATAAAATATAAACTTGACACGTTCGTTCGCAGTATATATTTCAAAGTAATTGTCACTATGCCTTAATATTTATTTGACAAAAAACACAAAAGTATCCTATACATCATAAAAAAAGTAATCTTATAGTTAGAGGAAAAATCCTCTTCTAATATTCTCTCACGTTTTCCTCTCAAAACAAAAGTATTCAACTTAAATGTATATTATTTTTATTCTTTGGTGGTTAATAATAAAACAAAACAATTTTTCGACGTTCAAAAACATTGAATTTAAATGAAATAAACAAGGGGAGAAATACGTTAATTAATGTAAGTAATTAACTACTAATAACTAATTATATTTATTTAATTAAAAACGCTTAATTCAGTGCATAAAAATATCTTTTCTTTATTATCTCATAACCATAATTAGCAAATAATATTGGAGATGAAAATCCTCTAAAGCAAAGTATATTACTTTTGATACCATATATAAGAGGAAAATATGCATTCAGTTTAGAGGAATCCACATCAAATCAAGATTAATTTTTTTAAGGTGTACAATACCTGCACTTCAACTATAAATTTTTCAAAAGGGTACAATTTAAGTTTTTAATTTTTTTTTCTTGTAATCAGTAATCAGTAATCTTCAGGTTGATGAAATTAACAGTTAAAAATTCGTTGACCATTGAAAAATGATCTAAAAAAGAGGTAGGTGTGTTCTCCAAAGATTAACCTAAAATCTTTTGCATTCTTCTCTTCAGCGTCACAAATTTCACATAATATTATTAAAATACCTGCATGAAAATAATTCAACTCGTTTCGAGTTTATGAATGTAAAAGAAGAATACACGAGTATAATCTGATGCCAAGAGTATTGTATTTGATCGTCAACTTTAGGTGAATCACGGATGACACAAGAGATCGTGCCACTTAGATATCTAATCACTGTCTCTGTCTCTATTTCTCTTATTTTTTTTCCTTTCTTCTCTTTCCCTTTCAATGTTACACGTATATCTATATGTATGACTGGCACACTTCGTCACTTATTACCCTCACAATAAAACCTGACTCGTGCCACGTGATAAGATAAGAGCACATTTTCAATCAAGTGCATTTTTTTCACTTAAAACAACTCGTGTAATACATGTACCCGCCGCTTTAGAATTTTCTCGAGATAAAAAAATACACGTTTTTCCTTAAACAATCACTGCAATAACGATTATTCCTTCAATTACCAATTAGGTATTCGTAAATATTACACAATGCATAAACGAGATTCGTATTTATATCCAGACCTCGGATGTTATGACTTTTTCGACTTTTTTCGACTATTTTCAAATAATGCGACTTTTATCGACTTTTATTAAAAAATTACGACTGTTTCGACTTTTCTTCCAAATTTTGCGCCAAAATACAATATTTTTGGTATAAAATGCAACTTATTTCGATTTTTATGCCGTGCAAAGTATAACTTACTATAGACAAACTTTTGGATGTTTATTTTTCAATCAGTTTTCTAATTAAATGTTTCAAAATATTACAATTAAAAAGATTTTGAATAATTAAAATTCTGTAAAATTTAATTAAAACTAAATCATCTTTTCAAGTGTTTTATTCCAATTTTTCAAATTTAACTTTTCAAGAATTTTAATTGAAAATTTTTGAAATAATATTAAATTATCAAAAATTATAATAAATAATCTTCAAGTGTAGATTCAATAAAAATGAAAATTAATGAAATATAGGGTTTAAAAGTAATATTAAAATAGTTTAGAAAAAAATAATTCCCTGCATTATTACGTTCTAATTTTTTTTAAATTCAATTATTTTCAATATTTTTGAAAATTAAAACTCATACACATATTAATAAAAATGAAATTGTTCAAAATTATTTTTAACATTTCGGAGAAAATAATCATATATTTCTAATTTTCAATTAAAATTCTTGAAAATAATTTTGTTTTAAATTATAAAAAAAATTTCAATTATTTCTGAAAAATCATACATTACAATATTTAGAAAAAATTAATTCTTACAATTGTTTTATTACAATTTTTTAAGATTCAATTACCTTCGAATAAAGTAAATAGAATTTTTTTTAAATTTACTACTTTAGAATTTTTCAGAAATAATTTATTTATAATTACAATTTTTTGAAAAATTTGATTTATTTTTTTATATTTTTAGAAAACTTAATTATTTTTCAAAAGATTATGACAAATTTTGAATTATTTTTTAAATGTTTTACTAAATTTAAATCAGCTTTGAAAATATTTGACCAAATTTCAATTTTTTAGACATTTTTTAATTATATCTAATTGTAAAACTTTTTGTATTTTCAATAAATCATTTAGAAATATTTTTAAAAAGTTAATTTTTACGAATTTCTTTGTTAAAATTTTTGAAAATGTTCTACCTTAATTAATATTTTTAAATAGAAAAATAAACGGTTTAAATTATTATAAAAAATTTGATTTTTTTTAATTAAATAATTTAATTTTTGAAGAAATTGCAAAAACTGATTGAAAATTCATATAAATAATTGATTTAGAGATGAAGTTTAGTTAAAAATTGTAGAAAGTAATTAAATTTATAAAAGGGTTATAGTTTTAATTTTTAGAAATTATTAAATTTGAAAAGTTGAAATTTTTAAAATTTTATTTCCTGTGAATAAAGAAGTAAGAAGTATTTGAATATTTATTTAGCAAAATTATAAAAGTTTTGATTAATTTGAATTTTTGTGACAGCCATTAATTAAATAATCGACTTTTTCGACTTTTTTTCTATTTTAAATCGACTAAAGCGACTTTTTTTGTTCGTTAAAGTCGATTCGAGGCCTGTATATCGACAAATTTATTTACTCGAACAAACCAGAAAAGTGAAAGCACTTTTTACAAAATTCTATATATTTATATTTTTTCTAAAGATTTTTAATCTCTCATCGTATTTGATGAAATAGAATACTTTTTTTGTATATAAGCTGCGTATTGAAAATTAACTGGCCATATGAAATTTGGTTACATTTGCCGTTTTTCTTTAACATCTGTCAGTAAGTTAAAAAGAATTTGATCAAAGATCACAGATTTTTAACAAAAGAAGTCAGCGCAGTCGACGTAAAAAATACAGAAAGGGGATTAACTCTCAAATTCTCTTAAATCTCAATATATATTCAAAACCACTGATTTTTAAAGCCCTAAACACAGTGCGCGGAAACGAATTTAGAAATGAAAAAAATTGACGACAAAATCTGACATCTTATTGTTATTACTAAAAATTGTATGAGAACATTTTCTTATACAGTTTTTAGTGATAAAAACTGTTTTTAACAAAATCTAACTCGCAGGTTTTCGTATTTTTAGAAGAATTTGAAGAAAAGATGTAAAAATTGAAAAATGGGTCTTTATCATACTTGATTGTATTGAAAGCTTTAAACTTTTTTTTGCCATTAAACAAAATTAAACGTCCTTTTTGACGTGCCTCAGAATTAACCCATTTTTAAAATTTTTTAATCAATTTTAGTGATAACAATAAGATGTCAGATTTTGTCGTGATTTAAAAAAAAAATTTTTAATGTTTTGGGCATCCATTTTTTTAAATGTCAGGCCTTCAAGATATTCTAACCTAAAAGTACAAAAATCACGTTTCTTTATCATATTTACGGCATTTAACTTAGTTTTAAGTTTTAAGAATAAAAATAGGCTACTTTTCATTTATTCTGATTGTAAAATGTAAACAGTTAAGACTTTCTTTTTTATATTCTAATTTACTTGTTTTATCGATTATACACAATCTTCAATAGTTTGTGAGTTTTTTTAGAGATTGTTCACAATCTTGTGGGATCATTTTTTTACATCGAAAATTTTGACAATTATATTGTACTTTCATATAGTACATTACAATTTAACATTTTATTTGGTTAGGATTTCAGAGAATTAAATTCGAAACTATGTCCATCATGGGGACCTTTCTCCTACTAATCTTTTGAATACCATTTGACATAAATCGTTTTAATAATAAAAAAATAAAATAAAATTTACGACTTGCTACTATTTGAATATTTTTTTTACTTGTTACACTAAAAGATATTTCTTTTTCCATGTTTATAGTGTTATTGGAAATACTTTTTAAAAATTCAAAAAATTATCATAAAATTCCGTGAAATGATTTAATTATTTTTACAAATTTTTCGTAATTCAATAATTTTAATATTTACTATTTATTTAATAAATTAAGTAAATAATAATGAAGTAATTTTAAGAAAATGTTTATAAAATTCTACGAAAACATTCAATTATTTTCAAAAATAAGAGAAAATTTTATAAATTGAATTATTTAAAACATAATTTTTAAAATATTTTTCGAACATTCAGAAATTTTTAATTATTAAAATTTAAGAGAAGTTTAATAATTATAATTATTGAATAATAATAATAATAGAATAATATAATTTTTAGAAAGAAAAAACTGATTTAAATATTTAAGAGGGACTTTATATTTGAATAATAAAATTTAAATCTAGGTCACTAACTTCCCTTGATTATAATAGAATTATAATCTAGGTCACTAACTTCCCTTGATTATTTTCGAAAAATTTAAATAAAATTCTTTAAAAGAATTCAATTATTTTCCAAAAAATGTAAAGAAATTTTAAGTGATTTAAAAAATTGTTAATTATTTGTATAGAAAAATTCAATTATCTTGAAACAATAAAATTGAAATAATTTCAACAATCTTTTTATTCAGAATTAAGAAAAAAATGTGCGAAATTCAATTTTATTAAACCATTTTAATCGTGTATGTGTTTTTAAAATCAATTAATAAACATTTTAATTATTAATCCTTCAACCTTAGAAACGTGAATACATTTGAATGTGACTATTTATTAAATCCGATTATTATTAATTATTAAATTAAAATAATTTGAAAATTCTATTTGTTAAAAAGTTTCTAATGAAATTCTTCAACAAATTTAATTATTTTTAGTTTTCTTTCGATAAGCTTTTTTTGCAACTTTTTTAAAAATAATTATCGACTACAAAGCCTGTGTATTTAATGTTCAATTGACACAAGAAGTGAAAATCATTTCTTAAGACCAAGAATTAAATAATTTTTGATTAGTTGCAAAATTTAAAAAAATTTGTTCTTAAAGAAGTTAATTATTGTAAAAAATTTTCATAAAATTGGTTTATAAGAATTAAATAATTTTCAAAAATAATTAAATTTATTTCCAAAATTAAATTATTTTTAATACAATAATTCTAATTAAATTATTCGAAATAATTTAATTATTTTTTTAAGTTTAGAGAAAATGATTCATAAAATTCAACTATTTCAAGAAACATTAAAAAAAATTCTTCACAAGAATTCAATTTTATGTACAAATATAATAAAATTTTTCACAGAAATTTAATTCTTTTCGTAAACGATAAAATTTTTTAGATTCTTTTTTAATAAATATTCTTTAGATTCTTTAAATTATTTTGAATATAATTTTTAAAAAATTCTACGCAAGAATTCAATTATTTTTATCAATTTTTCTAAAATTCTTCAAAACACTCAAATATTTTTAAAAATATTAATAAAATTCTTCACACAAATCGAGTGTTTTTACAAATAAATAAAATTCTTCGCAGAAATTCAATTACTTGCAAAACAATTTTAATAAAATTTTTAGAAAGAATAAAATTATGTTTAATGTTATAATTAAATTTTTTATAAGAATTGCATTATGTTAATATAATTTTTAATTAAATTCGTCTAAAAAAATTGCGCAAAAGTAGTTTTTTTTGTATATAATAACATTCTTTAGAGGAATTCAATTATTTAAAAAAAATGTAATAAAATTGGTTGCAAGAATTGAATTATGTTTATAATAAGACTCATCTCAGAATTTCAATTACTTTAAAAACAATTTTTAAATTAATTTCTTGAAAAATATAGGTAATTATTTTCAATAAATGTTTAAAAAATTTCTTGTAAATATTCAATCATTTCAATCACTTTAATAATATTCTTTATAAGATTGAAATTAATTACACAAAATTTTTATAAAAGTTACATTATTTTAAAACGTTTTTAGTAAAATTCTTCAAATCAATGTAATTATTTTTGTAAGTAATAAAATTCTGTACAAGATTGTAACTATTTTTAATAGGTATACAAGTTTAAAATGTCATTCTCGAAAAATTTAATTATTTTTAAAAATTTTATTAAAATTCTTGTAAAGAAATCAAATAATTTTACAAATGTTGATTAAATTCTTGATAAATGTTAAACTTTAAGAAGTAATCAATTATGTTGTCAGTTCTTTATTTTTGTATTGAAATAATTGAATCCTCCTAGAATTTTTCAGTAAGAATTAATTTAACAATAAATTACAGTTAAAACGAGTATTTTAGTGCGATGAAATTTAATATTTCGATTGCCCCTTTTTTCTGTCTTATATAGCTACTTTTTGTTACTTTTTTAAAATTGATTTTTGAGTGCGAAGCCTGAGTATCTTTTTTATAACATTCCACTTTTTGAATAACTCCTTTTATTTAAAAAATTTATAAAAAGAACAATTTTTAGATTTTGAACTTTTAAAATATGAAAATTACCTTTTTTAATGTTTGCCTTTTTTAATGCTTACCTTTTTTTTCTAGGGTAATGTAAAGCGAGTCTTGAAAAAAAATTGAGTCTTAACAATGACATTCATTATAATGAATAATTGAACAATAGTTAAAATGAAAATTGTCCTAAAAATAACAATTTTAACAAAATTTTTAGAAAGAATAAAATTATGTTTAATGTTATAATTAAATTTTTTATAAGAATTGCATTATGTTAATATAATTTTTAATTAAATTCGTCTAAAAAAATTACGAAAAAGTAGTTATTTATATATATATGTAACCCTCCACGGTGAAAGGGACCTTAGCTGCTTAAAATTTTAGGTTATGTTTAGAGTAGTTTTAGCTTTATTAAAAATGTATTATTGATTATTTAACATCAAAAACATATTTTTCCAAAAATATTGCATATAATAATGAACTAAATATTTATAGTTTGTAAAGAAAAGTAGTCATTTTTATTTATTTGTACTTCCAGTTTTAGTTCTGTCAAAAACAGCTAAGGTCTCTTTCACCGTGGAGCGTCACATATATAATAACATTTTTTAGAGGAATTCAATTATTTTTAAAAAATTTAATAAAATTGGTTGCAAGAATTGAATTATGTTTATAATAAAACTCATCTCAGAATTTCAATTACTTTGAAAACAATTTTTAAATGAATTTCTTGAAAAATATAGGTAATTATTTTCAATAAATGTTTAAAAAAAATTTTACAGTGAAAGGGTTAAAAGTCAAATTAATTTTTAATCATAACATCCATGCAGAAAGAGTAACCGAAAAATGATTCACCTTTCTTCGGAGCGTGCTTACCTATCATTATTGATGGATTATCACACCCCAGTGTATGTTTTGACAAAACTAATGAAGCATACATTTAAAAATGTGAATAATGAACAGTTTACTATTATAATAGAAATATACAAAAGGGAATATTTCGAAATAAAGAATTAGGAAGAAGAACAAAAGGTACAATTCATCGAGAGGGAGATGAAGGGGGGATACGCTCCATTTTTCATAGAAAGCGGATGCCCGTAAAACTCCTCAACATTCTATTTTTTTGTGATCCGGTCTCTCTTTCTCTCTCTAAAGGTATATATATGTATAGTAGTACTACGATAGTAAAACTATATAAAAGATCGTCTTGACTTGAGGATGGAACCGTGAGAAGAAAAAGGTTAAAGCGCAAAGAACCCCAACTGGTATGACGAGATTTCTTCTGAATGCCCTTTCGAAGGTATATTCTATATCTATATACAAACGTTTAAATAGCGGAGAGTTTAACCTCCCCCACAAGTATACACGCGCATCTAAATGCAATAAAACCCATACGACACTTTCTATTATGTATACCAACAAATTTATTTCCTTCTTTTCAGAATTTTATTTTCTCACTTCTGCGAAGAAAACGGCACTTGAATATCAGATATGGACTTAGACAGAGGAAGTCAATACAATAAAGAAAAAAAGAACTACAAAAAAAAAACTATTTTGAATAGATTTTCAGAAATCTCGAAAGTGAAACCAAAATTAAAATTTGGTTTCAAATTTAGAAAAACGAATTTCTTTATGAAATATTTCTAGTTCTACAAATACTTATATATCTATCGTACTTTCTCTTTTGAATCAATAAAAAATTTGTAATTTAAAGTATTTTTACTTTTTACTTTTTACTTTTTGATTTACTTTTTGATTTTTATTTAGTAAATAAAATTTTACTATTAAATTTGTAGAAATTACTATTTGTTGCAACAATTTACTTATTCGAAAGCAAAAAAATCGGCCACTAATTCAAATTAATAAAAAAATTTAAACTAAATAATTCAAATTCAGAGAGTTCTGACATGAGTAAAAAAAGAGATAAAAAAAGAGACATTAACAAGTTATGAATGTCCAACAATTCAAAGGAACAAAATTAACAGGGTTGCCACAGACCTGAAAAACCTGGTATTGTCATGAAATTTTATAAAATTTTAAAATTCAGAAAATTCCATTTTTTTCTATTTGAATATTGAGGAAGAATCTGACAAAAAATCGGATCAAAAGTTAGTCCAGTGCTATAATTTCGTATTTTAAAAGAGAAGGTTATATTAAATTTTTAATTCTTTTCGGTAAGGAATTTAATTTTCTACATTTTGAACAATTTAAAGATATATTTGAATCATTTGAATACAAATTGTACTTTTTTGTCAATAATAAATTCTTTAAGTAACCTAAAAAAATTAAAATTTGTTAAAATTAAACAAATGTTATTTATTAACAGAAAATTATAATTTTTATTCAAATACAACTTTTAATCGTTTTAAATGTTCAAAATTAAATTCTTCGCCTTTCCACCATAAAGAAATTTAAATTGTTTCTTTCTTTTAAATTACGAAATTATGACACTGCAAACTTTTGTTTTGGTTGTACGTCAGATTCTTCCCTAAAAATTTTTTAAGTTGACATTGTACAACTTTTTGATTTTAAATTTGAGTGCTTACAGTTGAAATCAATATGGCTTTTCTAAATTTTACTTCCCTCTAGTTAATATTTTTCTTTTCATAATTTAAAAATTAATATTTTTAAATGCATTTCAGAAACCCAAAAATGTTATTAAAATATTTTAAATACTCGTTAAATTATGAAAAATTCGGAATCAACAATTTCAAAATTTTACTTTAGATTTTAATTATTTATAAAATTAACAATTAATAACTTATGTTGTTAATGATTTACTTGAAGGATTATTTATTTTTTGTTTTAATTAAATAACAATGTTATTATTGGGTCTGGAATTTTTTAAAAAATGTCCTGCAAAACCTGGAAATGTCACGGAATTTTAAAATTCATGTTTTGTCGCATCCCTAAAATATTTTTTACTACAAATACCAAAATAATTTCAGAAATTCACTTATTTTCAATTCGATTTCATAAAAATTTCAAAAATTTGAAAATTTTTCAATTAAATATGTATTCAAAAGTTCAACAAATTCTCCAAAACTTAAATTTTAAATCTTTTTAATGTTATATATTACTTCTGTAACTTTTTTATATAATTTTTAATCTGTAATAACTGAATTCTAACATACAATTTTATTAAAATTTTTTTAAAGAATTGAATAATGTTTTGAAGAATTTTATAGAAATGTTTGAAAACAATTTTTTATTTTCAAATATAAATTTTGCAAATAATTTTATAGTCAAAATTTTAAAAATTCACTTATTAAGTACAAAATTAATTATTTTTTCTTAAATGTTAATAAATCCTTCTAAATAATTCATTTATTTTTAAAACAATTTTTAATGAATTCATCAGAAGAGATCAATTTTTAAAAATATTTTTAACACACTTCAAAATAATTCAATTATTTCTGAAAATTTTAATAAATTCATTAAAACATTTCAATTATTTTAAAAAATAGTAAAATTCTTTGCAATAATTCATTTATGTTTATAAATAGTAAAATTCTTTGCAGAAATTTAATTATTTTCAAAACAATTTTAATTAAATTTCTCGCATGAATTTTAATATTTTTAAATATTTTCATAAATTTTATTTATTTCCTAAAATTTTAATAAATTCTTCAAACCAATTTAATTATTTTTATTCCAATGTAAATAAAATTACACGAGAGAATTTAGTTATTTTCAAAAATTTCCATAAAATTCTATTTCAACAAGAATTTTAAATTCCTTAAAAATAATTTAATTATTTCTGAAAATTTTAATAAATTCATTAAAACATTTCAATTATTTTAAAAAATAGTAAAATTCTTTGCAATAATTCATTTATGTTTATAAATAGTAAAATTCTTTGCATAAATTTAATTCTTTTCAAAACAATTTTAATAGCATTTCTCGAAAGAATTTTAATCTTCAAATATAATATAATATTATAAATAATTATTATAATAATCATTATATTTTTTATATATTAATATAATATAATATAATATTAATTTATTTTCTAAAATTTTAATAAATTCTTCGGAACAATTTAGTTATTTTTATAAAAATAGTAATATAATTCTTTGAAAGAATTCAATTATTTTTAACACAATTTTAATGAAATTCTTTTTCATAAAATCCAATTGCTTTCAAAATTTTCATTTAAAATTTTTAAAAAACTCCATTAGTTTAAAAACAATTCAGAGAAATTATTCAAAAGAATTTAATTAGGATTTTTGAAAATTTTAATGAAATTCTTCACAAGAATTTAATAACATTTTTAGAAGGAATTCTATTAATATCAAATTTTTTTTGATAAAATTCTTTGCAATCATTCGATGATTTTCAATACATTAATTTTAAAATTGAAAATATTTGAAAAGAAAAATTATAAAAAAAAGTTAAGAAACAAAAAAGCAAACAATAACTAACTTCAAACTGCGATAACAGTTTACCGGGTTACGAACTTTATTAATATAGATAGAAGATTTTTATAAAAAGTTTTGATAAAATTGGAAATGCCTCATAACAATTTTATTATTTTTGAAAAAAGTATATATATTGAAAATAGTAAAAATAATAAACATAATCAAAATTATATTCAAAATAATTATATTATTCATCCAAAGGATTTAATTATTGAATTCTTTCTACAAATGTTATTAGAATTGAATTGCTACAAAGAATTATCCGAAAATTTAAGAATAAAATTATTTAAAACAAATTTAATATCAATTCTGTAAAGTTCAATTATTGTTAAATAGAAATAGATAGAATTTAATGTTATAAATTCAATTTGATGAAGTTTACAACATTTATAATCAACGGTTAAGAAAAAAAATATATTTTTCTATTCAAAGTTTTATATATTTTGAAAAAAAAAAAATATTTGTCATAGGTTTTTGATGTTTTGTAAACAAAACATTATATTGTTTTGGTACATAAAAATAATTTCTTTTCAATCGCTGATTATAAACATTGTGAACTTCACCGACGTTTAAATTGAATATTTTCTTTTCCTTAAAAAAAAAGTTCGACAACAAATTTCAGAATTTTCATATGAATTCTAGAAATTTAATATTTCCTGTACTTTTTGACAAAATTTCTCGACTTTTCCCTGAATTCCCTGATGTTTGTCAATCCTGATATTATCGTTAAATTATATTCGAAACTTTAAAATATTTGGTAGATCTTTAATTTTTTGACACGTGTGACGTAGAATTATTGTAACAAAATTTTAATTTGAAAAAAAGTGAATAAACGTTAAAATTTGAACGTTTAGAATTTAATTTTAAAAAAAAATGTTTAATTTAAACACATTTTTTAGAAGTATAAAAACGAAGAAATACTACAAAATATTGATAACGCATTTTGCTGTAAGAATTCGACATATTTTGATTATATACGTAAATTTCCATAGAAAGTGAGCTTTGGGTTAAATTATCATTCCATAAATATTGGTCACGCTTAACAATTCTGTGACATAAATTGATGGATGAAAGGGGGCAAATAATCACGTACACTATTGTAATTCCCCTCTTATACAATATTTTACAATCACGTTTACTATCTCTCTCTCTCTCTTTTACTCTCTCGGTCTCATTCTCCCTTTTTCCTCTACTTGCTTCCTTTTACCTTTTAACTCTTACTGAATGAACAAAGAACATTCTTCGATCCACAGGTATACCTTTATACATGTATCTTTCACGTGCATATATATAAAATGCAAAAATATTTTTTTACAATTCGAAATTCTACTCACAATGTGCGAAAAAATTCTCGATAAAAATTAATTATCAATTTAATGCAAAAAATTAACTACAATTAAATTAAAATATTTTTATTCCTGATTAAGTGACTGTATTAAAAATTCATTTATTTGAGAAAAAAAAGGATGAGACAAAAAGTTAAACGCGACTAAAACTGATTCATCGATGAGGAATGACTAACAATCGTAACTTGATATTTAAGGAAAAATTAGTCATGCTCCAACGAGGGATTATAAAACAACAAAAATAATTTTTAATTTAATTTTAAATTTGCAAATGAAATATTTTCTATTTGAAATATTTTAATATTTTTTTGATAAATGAATTTCTTTCTTTAAATTCTTGTCTATAATTGAAAATTGTTGCAAACAATACAATCTCAAAGTTGAATAAATATTTTTCTATAAACTTTTGAACGTACAAATGAACGTAATATTATTATTTTATATAGTATTTTTATAAAAAATAGTTAGAATTTAAATAAAAAATTAAAAAATAAATTTAATTTTAATAAAATAGTTTTTTTTATTAAAATTCAGAAATTAATTACATTTTTCTATAAAAGTAATTGTTAAAAATGATTTATAGAAGAATTTTAGTTAAAAGTGCTGAAAAATTGAATTTTTAAGAAGTTACACATTCAATTATACTTTTAGAGATAATACATTTTTTCACGGGATTTCAATTATTTAAACAAAAATTAATTACATTTTTCTATAAAAATAATTGTTAAAAATGATTTATAGAAGAATTTTAGTTAAAAATGCTGAAAAATTGAATTTTGAGAAGTTACAAATTCAATTGTATACTTTTACAGATAAAATATTTTTTCCCAGGAATTCAATTATTTACAAAAAATTAATAAAATTCGTTACCAGAATTCAATTATTTTTATAAACAACAAAATTTTTTCGGAGAATTTAATTATTTTCATTACAAATAGTAAAATTCTTCCATGGAATTAAATTCTTTTCATAAACACATATTTTCAATTACAAATTTACAAAAATTAATTTAATCTTTAATTTAAAATTTAATCTTTAAAAAAAATTAATTATTTTCAATATTTTTAATTATATATTTTCAAAAAAGTCCATTTCTTTAAATAATTTCATATATTTTCATATATTTTTTAAATATTTTTGTAAATATTAAGAATAAAATGAAAATTAGAGATTTCTAAGAATTTTTTACCTTATTTTTTTAAAATTCATTTTTCTTAAAAAAAATAAACTACACATTTTTAAAAATCTTTTTTAGATTTTTTAAAGAAATCCTGGAAAAAGCGCATGAATTTTTATATTCGTAGTTGAAATTTTTCAGATAATTTAACTATTTTTTAATATTGTCGAAAAATTAAATTATTTTTTTATGAATTTCAGTTATAACAAAATGTGTAAAAAAAATCTCGAAAAAAATTATTAAAAAATTTTAAACATTCGACGAAATATAAAGAATTTTATGAACCAATTTTAATAGTAATTAAATTCTTTCGACGAATTTTAATAAAATTTTTGAAAATAATTTGCATTGTAAGTATTTTTCTAATTCAATTATTTAAATATTTAAACTTAATTCTTGCATAGAATTTTATTAAAAAATTTTTTAAATAATTGAATAATGTTTTAGAGAATTTTATAGAAATGTTTGAAAACAATTGTAATGCAGTGTCGAATTTTATTGAAATTTTTAATAATAATTAAATTTTAAAGTAATTAAATTCTTTCGACGAATTTTAATAAAATGTTTGAAAATAATTTGCATTGTAAGTATTTTTCTAATTCATTGATTGCAATAATTTTTAAAAAACTTAAATTCTACAATTAATAAATTAAAAAAAAATTTTTTTATAGTGACTACAAAATTATTGTAATAAAAAATACATTCTAATGAAATATTTGTTATTAAAAATATTTTCATAAATAATTGATTACAATAAAAATTGTAAATTGTAATTTTACATCTAGAAATATTGAAAATAAATTTTTTTCTTTATTTTTATTGAATGAGTCAAATAGAATTTAGAGAAAAACAATTTTTTTTTAAATTTTACTCCTTATTAGGTTGAGAAAATTTTTTCTTTACTGATATTTCATAAATAACGTTTTATTAAAATTATTTCTAATAAGCTGCAGTGTACACTGTCAATCCGTTGAAACAATTTTCTGAACATTTCTGACTAACGATAAAATTCAATGTTATGAAGCATACTCATGACGACTAAACAGTGAAATACTTTTTTGTGCTCTTTTTTACTGGGTCATGAGAGAAGAAAAAAGAAGAAAAAAATAATATAACAAAGGAATCGCATGGGAAAAATTCTCTAAATATAATAATATCTTTGCCATAAAAATTCAAAATTTCGAAGAAATATTTTTCAGTATTTATTTACTTTTATTTCAATCGTTGCATAAATTTATACTAATACTGACAAGTTTAATTAATTATTATAACAGTTGTACGTTCAAAACATCAGGGGAAAATTATTTTAAAAAATTATTGACAAATTATTTTAAAACTGATTTTTAATTCTTGGCAAATAAAAATGAGAATTTGACAAAAAAAATTTAAATCGAGAAAGGGTCTACTGCAAGATACGTATAAAAAATACTTATAGGTATATTCTTAGGAGAGAAATCTTTTTTAGGCGGAATTTTTGAAAACAAAAATTGTTTTTAGAGTATTTTTTATTAAATTGATAGAGAAAAACTAATAGAGTATTTATTTATGTACGATGAAAAGTGCACATGGGTTTTGTTTCTTCAATGTCTTTGTGGGAAGAATACAAGGGGACCTTGACCGCATTGCATTTTTTACAGATCTACTTGCATGTATATATATACAATACGCAAACTCAGTAGATCAAAAAAATTGATCAAATCTATTAATTTTCTCGTTTACAATGAAGTCTTTATAAAAAGAAGTAAACCGGTTTTTTAGTCCTTTTCCATTTACACTTCAAAAATGATAAATTCATTTTAATATTTATATTCTATAATTACATTTATTTATTTTTAACAGTTTACAGTAAAAATTTACTAATTAAAAAACGAATTCTTGTAATATTTAATCGATTTAAACGACTTTCTGTTCATAAAGTTTTCAATGTTCAAATTAATGATGAACTTCTTTTACTCGTTTTACTTTACTAAAAATTCACAATCTAATAAAATAAATCAAAATATTTGAAAATCTGAATTTTTAATAGTTTACTTATCAGCTATGAAAAATTAATTTTTTCTAAAGAGTTGGATTTTTTTTTAAATTATCATTTATTTTCTAATATATATTATTTATTCAATTTTTATCTAAAATTTTAACTCAAATTTATTTTCAAATCAATTTTTATTAGAATATTCAATGAGACTTCAATTATTTAAGCACAAAAAAAACTTATTTAATAATTATTCTGATGTTTTTTTGTTTGGATAAAAATAAATATTATATAAAATATAATATAATATTAAATATTAAATATTAAATATTAAATATTAAATATTAAATATTAAATATTAAATATTAAATATTAAATATTAAATATTAAATATTAAATATTAAATATTAAATATTAAATATTAATATTAATATAATATTTAATATTATATTAAATATTATTTAATAATTGTTTATTCATAAAAATTGAATTTTCATGAAGAATCTTATCAACCAATTTTTAAATAATTAAATTCTTTCGACGAATTTTAATAAAATTTTTGAAAATAATTCCATTCTTCTTAAAATTTACTTAAAATATTATAGTAAAAATAATTCAAATCCTATGAAAAGTGTTATTATTTATGAAAATAATTATTAAATTCTTGCAACTAATTTTATTAAATTATTTTTAAATATTATTGAATTCCTATGAACAATTGTATTCTCTGTACAATAATTGAATACTTCCGCAGAATTGTATTAAAAATAATTGAATTTTTATATAAACTTTTGATAATAATTGAATTACTCTGAAGAATTTTAAATTATAGTTAATAGAATTTTTGAATTCTGTATTCAAAAATATAGAATTTTTCCTAAAAACTTTTGAGAACAACAAATGAAATGTTAATAAAAATTTTTAAAATATATTTTTAAATAATTGAACCTGGTAGAGAAATTTTATTAAAACTATCTTTAATATAAATTAATTTTTTTCTAGACATTTAATTAAATATTGTATTAAAAATAATTGATTTTCGCAGAAGAATTTTATTATTTATGAAATGATTTGAATTCATTGGAAGAATTTTCTTATTTATGCAAATAATTCAATTTTGCAGCGGATTTTACATTTCAGAAAAATAATTGAATTTTTTCGAAGAATTTTAACTGAATTTTTGAAAATAATTTCATTTTTTGAAGGAATTTTATTAAAAAATTCATTTATATTAGAACATTCTACAAGACATCAATTATTTAAATATAGAAATAAATAATTTATGGAATAATTAGATATTTTTTATGATAGAATTTCCATAAAGAATTTTTTAAACTAATTTTTAAATAATTCAATTCTTATCACGAAAATCTGATTAAATTATATTAAAAATAATCGAAATCCTACGAAAAGTGTTATTTATTATTTATACACAAAATTTTAATTCTTGCAACGAATTTAATTAAACTTTTTTTTAAATAATTCAATTCCCATGAACAATCTTATTCATGAAGTTCAATATTATTCATTCAAATATTATTTATAATTTAATATTTAATTGTAAAACAATTATGATTAAAGCATAAACATCAATTTTGTTTTCTAAATATTTTTGTAGCAATATTGCTGCGTTATCTATCATTAATTTACTTAGTGAACCGTTTTTTTTGGTTAATCAACGTTGTGAACTTCAATTTGGTTTTTATTCTTTGTAAAAATAATTGAATATTCCGGAAGAATTGTATTAAAAATAATTGAATTTTTATAAAAAGTTTTGGAAATAATTGAATTCCTCTGAAGTATTATAGTAGTTAATAGAATTTTTTATTTCTGCATTTAAAAATATTTAAAAATAATTGAATTTTTGAAAACATTTAATTGAAAATATAAAAAATTTGAAAATTTTTCCATTTTCAATATAAAATGTAATAATTATTTTTTTAAACAATATGTTTTGAAAATTTAAAAAAATATTCGAAAATCATTCTGGAAAGTATTTACATTCCAGAATAATTTTTTTGCAAAAAAAATAACAAATTACTTTTTACATTGTATAAAACTGAAATAAGTTTTATTTTATACCGAAAAAAATGTTATTTTGTTGCAATTTTTTTAAAGGAAGGCAAAAAGGCTCTTTTTTCAAAAATAGGAAAGAAAATATACAAAAATACGATACGAGACGTTTTTTTTATAAGCGGCATATATGCAATGGGAGAAATAGAGGAAATTAATTTTAAAAAAGGGGGAAATTAATTTTAACAAAATTTGAAACAAATTCGAAAAATTCTGAAAAAAGAAGAAAAGATTCCCTTAAAACTTGAAAAAAAATTGAATTTGCGTACCTTGGCAGTCAGGATACCGCGAACAGTGATCCCGATCATGGGGGCGAACCGGATTTCAACTCCCGGTTCTATAACTAGTTCTCCACCACGTTCAACATAAAGATCCTCTCTCAACAAGTAAGGACTCTTACTTCTCTCCAATATCCTTTGACCTCTCGTGATTTGTCCACCCGGGAATTCGGTATAAGTTTTGTAAATATTCCCCTCGTCTGAACTTGAACTTCCATAATTTGGCTCCGTATAGTAAATCGTCGGCAATTCCGTCGAGTTCAAATCCAATTGACCTCTCGTTAATTCCACTGCAACAATTGCCAAAAATCCCAAAATCCTCCATATTGCACACATTTTTAATAGAGAAAAAAGCAACAACAACAACAATAACACTCAAGTAACACTTGTTCACATAACACACTAAAACACTTTCACCTTTTGATATTCAATTTCAAGTTTCGATATTCTCTTCTTGGAGATGAAAAAAAAAAAATTGTTAAAGTATCACAAATTTATCTTTTTTCATTCTTTTGATTTCACTTGTTCGATTTTAATTTTTAATTACTTTCATTTCTGTGCTTTGCTGTTGGTGGAAACTTTTGAATCGTAAAACGGTTATTTTTTCAAAAGCATCAAAATGGCGTTCGTCTCTTTTTTTTATTCAACTTTCGCTCTCGTCCGGTTGATTTTCGCGGTTTTTCGACCGACTGCATAATAATTATTCCAATTTCCAAGAATTAATTACAAAATTACGGGAACAAGGGAACAATTCTCCTTTCGACGCTTATTCAGAGTATGATCCGATTGTTTTCTTCGTTCAGGAGGGTTTTTTTTATAACACTTGAATCGATCTTTGAATTTCATGCTTCAAAGACATTTTTTGATCGGTATTTCACTTTTTTTGGGCAAATGTATTCGATTCGTTTCCTTTTTTGCAGAAAGAATAATTTGAGGGAATAGTGATTTGGAGAATATTGATGATAGCACGAGGATGATGACGATTTTCCTGGGGTGACACGGAGTACCTAGCGTTTCGTTGGGCGCGGTTTGACTGGCGACTCCTGGACGAAGTGTCTTTGCCTGAGCCTCCACATTGCAGTTCGAAGGCTCGCTCGCGCTGCCTAGGCCTGCTTTCGAAAAGTAACGCGGATCATGTGACCAACAACGTCATGCAGGTTGTGAAACAGGTGAGTCGTCTCCCTCTCGCCTTCTATATACTATAAACGATAATTCTTTTATGAGGAAAAAAAAAACTTACACACACACACACGTAGTAAACGTCATGTGCGCTACTGTTTTCAACTGACACTGTTTAATATTTACCTTTTGATTTTCATCATCTTCGCGCTCCAATTTCTGAACTCTTTTGCTGATAAAAATTCTTTTTTAGGTTGAGGGTCATCGAACACCGGGACGCCAAGTACGTAGCAACCAGAGTGTTGCCGTTGTTGTCATTAAAAAGCGTCGCGACGCTTGGCAACGTGATTGAGCGTGGCGACGTCGCTGTATTTTAACGAAGGGCGTATTTGTAATTTTTATAGTGATGATAACTTCTTGTCAAGTTTTTCTTCAACTTTTTCCCTCCCCTTCTTTCATCTCTATTTTTCACCACCTGCGAAAAAACATGTAAATTTAATTAGAATAACAAAGATAATTTCTTTCAGTTTTTTAATCTTAAATTCTGACTAACTAACTCTATACAGTTAAAAGTAACTCTAAATTTCTGTAAAATATTGATTTTTTTCTTCAGCAATCAGTAAAAAAATCATTTTATCTTAACTTTTTTCTCATATTAAACACAAATATTAAATTTTTGCTATTATTTGACACAAAAATAATCGTTTGTAATCCGCAGTAATCAGTTTCAGGATTACCACAAATATTAAATTTTATTTTTCCCTGATTTCCAGACAAAATTCTCACTTTTTCCCAGACCATAAAAAATATTCTGATTAGATACTCAAAAAAAAAATGTTCTATTAAATTTATTTACAAATTTCATTAATTGTAAAATTATTCAAAAAGATCAATAACTAAATTTTTAAATAAGTATTTAATTATTACTTTTCCACAGGAATTAAAATTCTTCAGAACATTCAAATTCAAACATTTTTTAAACTCAACAATTTATAAGAATATTATTACAAAATATAAAGAATTCTTAATGTTTTGTTATAACTTAAATAACCATGAAATTTTTCAACAAAAAATTTAATTATTTACAAAAATCCTAATAAAATCCTTCGCAGGAATTCAATTATTTTTAAAAGTAGTAAATTTTCTCAAAAAATTCAATTATTTAAAAAAATTGCAATAAAAATCGTTGCAATAATTCAATTTTTTTTATAAACAATAAATCGATTATTCGGTAATTTCATTTTTTAATCAATTTTATTAGAAAATTCTAGAAAAATTCAATTATTTAAATTACAAAATTCAACTATTTAAATTAAATAATTGAATGTTTGTTAAAATTGAATTCTCATAAAGAATTTTATCAACTAATTTTTAAATAATTGAATTCTTTTGACAAATTTTAATTAAATTTTTAAGAATATTTACATTTTACGAGGAATTTGATCAAAATATTGTATCCAAAATTAATTAAAATCTTGTGATGAGTTTTATTATTCATTAAAATAATTTTATAAAATTTCCAAAAATGTTATTAAAATTTTTCTAAAATAATTGAATTCTTGATAAGAACTTTGTTACATTTTTTTCAATAACTGAACTCATGCGACGAATTTTATAAAATTCTTTTTAAATAATTGATATTTTTCGAAAAATTATTTAAAATTTTTTATATTAAACAATTCAATTCCTGTGAAATTTTTCCAAGAATTTTATTAATGTTTTTAAAAATAATTGAATTTCGAAGAAGAAGAATTGTATTATTTATAAAGATAATTGAAATTTTGACGAGAATTTTTAAAAAAATTTTGAACATAATAGAATTTTGAAGAAGAATTTTTTTATTTTGAAATATATAATTGAAATGATCAGAATTTTAAAAATTTTTTAATATAATTGAATTTCTGCGAAAAATTTTATTACTTTTAAAAATAATGGAATTTCTGTAATTATTTGTAACTTTTCTAAAATTAAATTTTTTTAGTAGGTATTTTTAACTAAAATTCTTTTATCAATCTAGTATTTATGAAAATTGTAAAAATTATTCATTACCTAATTTATGAGTCATATTTTTATGATAGTTCTTTAAAAATTATTGTCTGAAATAGAAATAATTCAAGGTTTTGTATTAAAATTCGTGGTTATTCTTATAGTTTACGAGGAAAGCAAAAAAAAAAAACATCAAAATTTAGAGTTTTTTAATGAATTTTTGAAATTCGATTTTTACCAGTACCGAAAATAAATGAATTCTTTTAAACTATTTATAAAAAAAGGAAAATAATTAAAACCATTTCAAAGATTTCACCAATATTTTTTTCAATATTTGAATTCTTTCGAGGAAATGGCATTAAAATTGCATTGAAAATAATTTAATTCTTGGCAAAATTTTTATTACGACTTCTTAAAAACAATTGAATTGTTTTAAGGAATTTTATTTAAAACAATGTTTATTAGAATATTCTACGAGACTTGAATTAAATTATTAAAATACAAAAATAAATAATTTATTGAATATTTAAATTATTAAGAATTTTATAAATCAATTTTTAATAATTCAATTCTTATTACGAATTTTATTCAAATTTATAAGAATAATTTGAATTTTTCGAGAAATTCGATTAAATTGTATTAAAAATTATTGAAATTCTGATAAGAATTTTATTACAATTTTTGGAAATAATTGAATTTTTGAATTACATCACAAATTTTTGAAAAATCATAATTGAATTGTTTCGAAAACTTTTAATAAAACTGTTAAAAATAATTAATTATACATTTTTTAAGAATTTTCCTTAAAATTTAATTAAAAATAATCGGAATCCTGCTAATAATTTTCTTATTTATGAAAATAATTGAATTCTTGCGGATTATTTTACAATTCATAAAAATATTAATTTAATTGTTACGAAGAATTTTATTTATATTTTTAATGAAATTTTCTTAAACATTTTGAAAATAATTAGTTTTTTAAAACAACTTCATCGAAATTGCGGAAAATAATAGAATTTATATCAAAACTCTTGAAAATAGTCAAACATAATTAATATTTTAAAAAATAATTGTGTTCCTTCGAAACTGATTTCTTTAGACTAAAAATATTGAAAATCCTTTATATTTTCAACAATTTTAATAATTAAAAGTTTCATTTGAATCAAAATTACACGATTTCTTTTGTCAATAAGAAATAGATTTGTTAAATTATTTATTATTATTTATTTTATTATTTATTTTGTTAACTAAATAATTTGTTTATATCAGAAAATCGTAATTTTTATTCAATTAATTAACGCTGTCACTGTACAGAATTTAAAATTTATTTTTTTCATAACAAAATATACAAAATTATGACTATTTTTTTGTTACGATTCTCTGTCGGATTCTTCCGTTATCACGGTCTTTTTTTACTTCTGACGATCATTTCTCGTCTGATCTTCCTGGAATTTTCCACTTAAGCACAAACTTTCATTATAATTTCATTTGTCACAGAAAAAGACAAGAAAAAATGAAATATGTCAATAACTCGCTTGTCTTTTCATACGTTTTCAAATTTTACTCTTTTACAATTTCAGCGATGGAAAGAAAAAAAATTGCATTATCGTCATTTTGTTATACGACTTACTTATAGAAATTTTAAAAATTGTATGTAAAATAATGAAAAATTTGAAAAATATATATATGCAATTTCAAAAAATAAATTGAATTTTACGTCGGTGAAGTTCGCAACGTTTATGATCATCGATTGAAAAAAAAATGATTTTCCTACTAAAAAAATAATATTTTTTGTTCACAAATATATTTTTTGTAAATCATTATTAAAAAAAAATTAATCATACTATTTTGTTTACAAAAATTTATAAAAGTTTCCATTAAAAAATTTGTTTTTCCTAAAATCGTTGACTATAAACGTTGTGAACTTCAACCAACGTTTGAATTTTTCGTATTTTTTAATTATATTCAAAACGATTACTTTTGCTAATGATGAGTTTACTTTCAGTATTCGAAGAAAATAAACATTCTTTAAACTTTCACGATGACAATTCGAGCAAATAAACACTGGAATAAATTGAACAAATTATTAGCACTTTTTCAAATTTAGGTAATCGAAAAATGTCCAAAGTGTACATAACCTAAAAACATAAACACACAATTTGTGTGTTGAGGGGTCACTGATACGAAACGCCATCTGTTCGAAAGATCAAGTAGTCGAATGCTCATTTGATAGAATGGTAAATGAGTCGACGCCTCAACTACGAATTTCTACGTATTATACGTCATATTTATGTTTATACGTAGACAGCCAAATATTTTTACCCATCTCTGGACATGAGTTGTCGACTTGTCGTCCGTCGTCTTTTTAGATAAAAAAACAACAATGTTTTGACACTTTTTACATACAAAAGTCATAAGGAGAAAGAAAAACTAAATAAATGTAGATAAAAAAATTTTTAAATATACCATAATATATTACATCTGTACTCAACATGGAATCAAAAATTGGAGCAGAAAGGCAAAACATAATTTTCCATCCAATAATTTCGTCAATTCAAAAAATTGCTCTTTATGAAACAAAATCTGTAAGTTAATTCTATGTTTTTACCTGTGACATACTTTACATTATTTTGTAACAAATGTTTTTTAACCCTCCGTCACACACCTGGGAAGGGATTCCCTCTACGTTTCAGAATTTTTTAAATAACTTTTTTTTTCTCATTGCAAAATAAAATCAGTTTCTATACTTTTCGACAATTTCCTCCTCAACACATTTCTAAAAAACATTTAGTTTAAACATAATCAAACATTAAAAATTAAACATAATCATAATCTTCAATTATGAGGCTTCAATGCCAGAAAAAACTGTAAAAAGTGAGGTTATGTTAAGTAAAACAATCAAGTTTTCAAAACATTTTTTGTTGTTAATGACAAAATTATATTATAAATATAAATAAAATGTATTATTTAATAATTTTTTTGCTTATTTGTTAATGTTACATTAACATGTTACATGTTTACATGTTATATGTAAAGTCGAATTCCTTCGAAGATGTGCATTCGTGTAATCAATATTTATTTTTGAGACCGAAAATTAATTTTATTAATTTTATAATTTACAGGCCTTGGATGTTATGACTTTTTTGGCTATTTTCAAATAATCCGACTTTTATTAAAACATAGCGACTTTTTCGACTTTTCTTCCAAATTTTGCGCCAAAATACAATATTTTTGGTATAAAATGCAATAACTTATTTCGATTTTTATACCGTGCAAAGTATAACTTACTATAGACAAACTTTTGGATGTTTATTTTTCAATCAGTTTTCTAATTAAATGTTTCAAAATATTACAATTAAAAAGATTTTGAATAACTAAAATTCTGTAAAATTTAATTAAAACTAAATCATTTTTTCAAGTGTTTTATTCCAATTTTTCAAATTTAACTTTTCAAGAATTTTAATTGAAAATTTTTGAAATAATATTAAATTTTCAAAAATTATAATAAATAATCTTCAAATGTAGATTCATTAAAAATGAAAATTAATGAAAAATAGGTTTTAAAAATAATATTAAAATAGTTTAAAAAAGAATAATTTCCTGCATTATTACGTTCTAATTTTTTTAAACTCAATTATTTTCAATATTTCCGAAAATTAAAATTCATACACAAAATAGTGTAATTAAAATTGTTCAAAATTATTTTCAACATTTCGGAGAAAATAATCATATGTTCCAAATTTTCAATTAAAATTCTTGAAAACAATTTTGTTTTAAAATATACAGAAATTCTTCAATTATTTTTGAAAAATCATACATTACAATATTTAGAAAAAATTAATTCTTGCAATTGTTTTATTACAATTTTTTAAGATTCAATTACCTTCGAATAAAGTAAATAGAATTTTTTTTAAATTTACTACTTTAGAATTTTTCAGAAATAATTTTTTTATAATTACAATTTTTTGAAAAATTTGATTTTTTTTTTATATTTTTAGAAAACTTAATTATTTTTCAAAAGATTATGACAAATTTTGAATTATTTTTTTAATGTTTTACTAAATTTAAATCAGCTTTGAAAATATTTGACCAAATTTCAATTTTTTAGACATTTTTTAATTATATCTAATTGTAAAACTTTTTGTATTTTCAATATCATTTAGAAATATTTTTAAAAAGTTAATTTTTACGAATTTCTTAATTAAAATTTTTGAAAATGTTCTATCTTAATTAATATTTTTAAATAGAAAAATGGACGGTTTAAATTATTATAAAAAATTTGATTTTTTTTAATTAAATAATTTAATTTTTGAAGAAATTGCAAAAACTGATTGAAAATTCATATAAATAATTGATTTAGAGATGAAGTTTAGTTAAAAATTGTAGAAAGTAATTAAATTTATAAAAGGATTATAGTTTTAATTTTTAGAAATTATTAAATTTGAAAAGTTGAAATTTTTAAAGTTTTATTTTCTGTGAATAAAGAAGTAAGAAGTATTTGAATATTTATTTAGCTAAATTATAAAAGTTTTGATTAATTTGAATTTTTGTGACAGCCAGTAATTAAATAATCGACTTTTTCGACTTCTTTTCTATTTTTAATCGACTAAAGCGACTTTTTTTGTTTGTTAAAGTCGATCCGAGGCCTGAATTTAGAATAATTTACTACATATTTGTAAGTTTGTATTAAAATTAAATTTTCGTTGATTCCTTACTTTATTTTGTAATGTCGCTTATTTAACAAAGTGGTGAGGGATTCCCTCTAAACGTGTGTAATCGTGTAATTATGTCTATGTTGTGTGACGGAGAGTTGAACAAAAATACTAGAAAAAATTAATATTAATTATTCTTCTAATAGCGATAATATTTATAATAATTTTTTTAGCGTTTTTATTTGATGGGATCTAATAATTTATTGACGAGATTTCGGGTTCTGAAAATTGATCGTCTTGAGCCAAGGGAATTAGTTGTCACCGATGATAAAATAGAATATACACAAGAAGAAATTCGAGACCTGGTGAATATGATAGATATGGGTAATCGAAATCGTGAAAAACGAGGAAGCACTGGAGGTGTTGCTCGAGTTGTTTCAGCATTTGGAATTGTTGGTAAAAGAACAAAAAAAATAAATAAATTTCCTCATATAGAAAATTATTGAACGGATATAAATATTTTATCAATTTAATAGCATAAAAAGCAAATTTCTCTTTTTATTTAAAAAATATATTATTCAATAATTTTTCTACACTTAGTGCACTTAGAAATTTTGCCATTTTTTGAAAAGTGACGTCTTTTTTGACAGTAAGGGCTTTTGGGTTTATAGACAATTTTTCGCAAGTGGAATGTTTGCATGCTGAATTATTCAATCAGCATTTTATAATTTATAACTCAAATTTTAAATGATTAAACACAAATTTATCTGTAATTTGTATTATTGAAAAAAAATTCACAATATTAACGCATGATTTTAATATTTATTGCATGATGAGTAAATTAAATGCATGTAATTTATATTTTTTATAGATTCAATTTATAAAAAAACTTTGAATTTTTGAACCACCAAAAAAGATTTAAATATTTTAATTATTTGTTA
This sequence comes from Leptopilina drosophilae, assembly GCA_032873175.1. Taxonomy (NCBI): domain Eukaryota; kingdom Metazoa; phylum Arthropoda; class Insecta; order Hymenoptera; family Figitidae; genus Leptopilina; species Leptopilina drosophilae. The sequence goes on from CM065483.1 coordinate 22,702,598, forward strand.
TTTCATTGTCATTTTCTTAGGCTCCTCTTTGAAATTTCAATGCAAAAATAAAGCTCAGTTTTTTTTGTATAATTTTGGTTTAAAATTCATTAAAGAAATTTAAAAAAAAAATTACACAATATTATTTGTTTTACTTTACAAATATTTACTAAAACGAAGGCAAAAGTAATGAAAAAAATTCTTCGGAGAAAAACATTGAGGAGCCTAAGCAACAAAAACAAAAGCACAAACCAACGCAAACTAAATTCAGCTGGAAATTTAATTGGAAGAAGGATATTTTTCCGAGACTAGTATCAGCTTTTGGCCTTCTTGGTAAGGTTTTTTTGTTTGCTTTTTCAATATTCTTCCTAATTTCTGTAGATGGAATTCTCTGCATGAAAGAATGCGAAATAATTTTCTTTTTGCAATTTATTTTCTTTATTATAAAAAACTTAAAGCATGTGTTTGTGTGTTTTTATTTGAAATTAAGAATAAACATTTTTTGATAATATTTAGGGGGATTTCAAAGTCGAGGCGTTTTTTTAACACAGTGTTTCAATTAAAAAAATCGCACCGACTTTGACATTCCTTTGAGAAAAATACATGTTTATTATTTCTTAAGGTTTTGTTCGATTCTTGGAGGGCTATTATATAATTTTGGTCACTAAACGTCGTAAAGTTGGTGTAATTGGACATCATACTATTTACAAAATTGAGGATACTTCCATGATATACATACCAAATGATTCTGTACGAATATTTCATCCCGATGAGCAGCGTTACGTGAAAATGTTTCAGAGCATCGATCTCAGTAGTAATTTTTACTTCAGCTATTCCTACGATTTAACTCACACTTTACAATCGAATATGGCACCACCAAAGCATATCAAACTCGATATTCCTGATGAGAAAATCGACAATCAAAAGAATGACGACAACATTGAAAGTTTCGATGATTTCTACAATATGTGGAGTTGTAGAAAGAGTTGGCAAAAAAATGGGTGAGTCTACTCACTGTGATTGAACCATTTTAACTATTTTTAACCAGAGAACGATGGTTCTCTATAATTAACAATTTTAAAAGAAGGATCAAAAAGCTGTTTTAATAATTGCAAAAGTAGTAAAAAAGTGAGTATCGAAAAATTAAATTTGACGACTCAATTTTTTAATTAATTTTTATAAGTTCAATGACATTCGAAAGTAGGATAATTTTTGATAAAAAATAAATATTTAAATACCTATTTATGTAAAGCCTTTTTGAAATTTCTAAATAAATTTATTCAAATCTTTAATTTTTTATGTAAAAACATATTTTTAATATTACTACAGTTTTACAGAAATTAAAATTTTCAGACTTCAATTTAAAAATCTTAAAAATTTAATTATATCTTCTAAAATTTCTTTCTAAAATATAATTAATTAATTAATTAATTATTAGAAATTATTAATTATTAGAATTATTAGAAAGTTCTCCGAAAATTCAATTAGATATATTTAAATACAAAAATAAATAATTGAATATTTCTTACAAATTCTTATAAAGACTTAATCGAAATTTTTTAAAGTAATTGATTTCTTTAGAAAAATTTTAATAAAATGTTAAAGAGAAATTATTTTTTTTCGAAGACATTATTTAAAATTCTATTAAATTAAATTTAATAAATAATTGAATTCTTTTAAAAGTTATAATTATAATGAATGAATTATAATGAAAATTGTAGGAATATATCAGGAATTTTATGCCAAAGACAAATCGGAAATTTTTTCACAGAAATAAAAATATTTCAATTTTTGTAGATATTCATACTGTTCTCTAAATTTGGATTAGTTAAAAATAATTAATTTGATAGTAAAATATCAGTCACTTTTACAAATATTATGTAAATAAATTTAAAAAAATAAATTAATAGAAATTTTTGTGGCATTCAACTGAAAATAATTAAATTTTGTTAAAGAATTTCATTTATACAAAATTCATAACAAACAGAATTTTCAAAGTGTATTTTAATTTAATAATTGATAAGTAATTGAATTTTATAAAGAGTCACATTCTAATGTATTCATCATTCTTGGTGCGAAGATTAATCATTAAAATTTTTATTAGTCATTTTAAAAAAAAGATACAGATTTAAAAGTTTTGAAGAAAATTGAATTTTCGCTAAGTTTTTGTAAAAATTCTAAATAATAAGATTTTTTTGAAATATTTTAATTCTATTGTTTCAAGATAATTGAATTTTTATAAACAAATAATTGAAATTGTTTGAAATTTCTTTACATTTTATCAAAATAATTTAATCCTTTTAAAGAATGTTATTTTGATTTTTCAAAAATAATCAAGAAAAGTTAATGACCATAATTATAAATTTATTTTTAAAATTTAAAGTCCCTCTTCATGTTTTAAATAAATTTTTTGCTTTTAAAAATTATATTACTATTCAATACTTATAATTATTTAATTTGTCCAAAATTTTTATAGTTTTAAATTTCTGAATGCTCAAATAAATAATGTTTATTTATTCCTTGAGCAAATTTAGTAAAGAATTAATTATAACTACTCATTATTGTCAAACATTTTAATACAATTTTTCGCAAGAATTGAATTATTTTAAAAAATAATAGCATTGTTTAGAGAGATTTAATTACTTTTATAAAATTTTTTTCAGAAATTTAATTACTATCAACATAATTTTAATAAAATTGAAAAATCAAATTTTCAATTATAATTATAAACAGACAAGATTATTTTTAAAAAATTGAAAAAATTCTTTGTTTAATTCAATTATTTACTAAATTTTCAATTAAAATTATTTAAAAAACACGATTTTCAAAAAAATTTAAAGAAGCTCGTTAAAGGAATTTAATTATTCATAAAAACTATTATAAAATTCTTCAAATTTATTTTCGAAATCAAATAAATTTAAAGTTGATGAGAAAAAAACCGGGAATAATTATGACAAAGCTGGGAAAAACGGGAAATTGACCGGGAATTTCGTTAAACGAAAATAGTAGACACCATGATAATTGAATTTCTCCAAATTTTTGAAATTAATTAAACAGGGTTGTCACGCTTTTATCCTTTTCAAATTCCCTGACTTTGTCAGGTTTTCCAGGTTAAAAAACGGAATTTTTCAAGGTATTTTTAAAACTACGTTTATTATTAATAAGAAAATTACTGGAAACCTCAAGAATTCGATTATTTTCAAAACATAATTCTTCACAAAAATCCAATTATGCTTCAAAATTGTCAAAATTTAAATAATCTTTATAAATAATAACATTTTTCTTCGAGATTCAATTATTTTCAAAAATTTTAATAAAATTCTTATCAGAATTCCAATAGTTTTTAATATACAAAATTTTTATCAAATTTTTTTTAAAATTCAATAACTTAAAAAAATTTCCTTAAAATGGTTTAGAAAAATTCAATTATTATTGAAAAATTTCTTGATTCTTCGTGAAAATTCAATTTTAAAAAAAGTTCAATTATTTAATAAAATGTTTATTTTTAGAATAAAATAAATAAATTTTCGTAGAATTTTCAAATAAATAATTATTTTTGAATGTGATATTCAATTACAATCGAAAATTTTTACTGAAATTTTTCTTTAAGTCAATATTTATTAGAAAATTTTACAATTATTTAACTATTGAATGTTTTTTAACATTGAATGTTTATAACAAACTTCATCAGAATTTAATTATTATGTTTATTATTATTATTATTATTTATTGTCAAGAGACTCATTAAAAAAAATTTAACAATAATTTCATTTTTCGACAAATATGACGAAAATTTTGTATATTTAAAATAATTGAAATTCTGCCAAGAATATTATTAAAATTTAAATTTCGGAGAAAAATTTTATTATTTGTAAAGGTAATTTAAAGTTTGTCAAGAATTTTTGTAAATTTTCAAACGCCATTGGATTTTTGCGAAGAATTATATTACGTTTGAAAGTAATTGACTTCATCAGACTAATTTTATTAAAATTTCAGTTTAAATAATTGAATTGTTTCGTGAAATTTTATTCAAACAGCAAACATTGAAAATAATTTAATTTAAAAAAAATTTTCGAAATCAATTAAATTTCTACGGAGTTTTGTTAAAATTATTTTGAAAAAAAATTAAATTGTCGCAAAAGAATTTCGTTGAACTTTTTAAAAATAATTTAATTCTTTGAAGAATAAATAATAAAAGATAAGAAAAATAATTGATTTTCTGAGACGAATTTTACTTTTTCTAAAAGTAATTGAATTTCTCTAATAATAAATATTTGCATCAAAATTCAATTTTGTTTTAGTGTTTTAACTAAAATTCTTTTATAAATCCGGTAGTTTTAAATAATCAATGAAATATATAAAAAAATTAATAATTTTAGAAGAATTTTAGTTATTAAAGTTTTTTAAAAAATTAGGTTTTTCAATTTTTTAATGAAATTCATTTAAAATTGAAGTTTTACAAAATTTTAAATGAAAATATTTTCAAGTTCATCTACTTATAAAAGTTGTAATTGCAATTCTTTTAAAATTGAATTAATTTTGAAATATTTAAGTAAAATTAGATTTCAAAAATAAATTTTCCAGGATTTTGATAAAAATTCACAGACTTTTCTAGGTTTTTTCAATTTTTATAAAATTCCCTGACATTTCCAGGTTTTCCAGATTTCCAGGTTGCGTGGCAACTCTGTTAAATTTCTATAACAAATTTCATTATAATTTTCTAAAACAATTAAATTATTTAAAGATATTTAATTAAAAATGCAATGAAAGTAATGATTACATTCTAATTAAAAAATTTTTTAAAAATTATAAAAACATTTTTTGAAAATAATAGAATTCTTGTGAAGAATTTTATTAAAATTTTAAAAAATAATTCGCATTTTTCTAGAAATTAATTTTAAATTGTATTAAAAAATAATTGAAATCCTGCGATAAGTTTTATTAGCTATAAAAATAATTTAATTCTTATAAAAATAATTATATTATTCTTAGAAATAATTATAGCCTTGCGAATATTTTAATTAAATTTTCTTTTTTGTATAATTGATTATTATCGAAAAATTGTGTTTTTCAATAATTGAATTCATGTGAATGTATTGAATTTTTAATTTTTTTTTGAAAATCACTGAATCGTTTGAGAGAATTTTATTAAAATTTTTTGAATTGTTTCTTAAAAAATTTGATTGAAATTTTTTGAAATAATTTTTTATTCCAACAATCATCGAATTTAAAGTAGTGCAAATTCTCAACCATTGAAAATAGTTTTTTGGGTCGCAAATCTAAATTAAAGTTTCTAAATAGTATCAAATCGTAAGAAGTAAAAAATTTTCGTTTAGATGAGTACGAAGTCTGATTTTAATTCAAAGATGCTTTGACTGTAAATGTTCACACATTGAATCTCGATAATAAAATTAATTTAACTTTCTGATTTTGTTTTTTCTTCTTTTCTAAAGTTATGGAGAAAGATACATCGATTATGGAGTTAGAAGTAATCCACATCGACGTTTTGTATGGAATTCGCATTTACTCTCACCAGTTGAAAGAGAATTACACAGAGATTGGATTTTATACGTGATTCATGGATTTATCGGTCAGTCTAATGTCAGTGTTTTTGGTAGATCATTGTACATAACAATAATTGCAAGAAGAAGTAATAAATACGCAGGCACGAGATTCCTAAAGCGAGGATCAAATTTTGATGTAATAATTTTAAAAGGAAAATGAAAAACTCCTTTTTTTAAATCCTTTTTAATGAATAAAAGAAGATAGATTTTCATAAAATTAAACATATCTCTTTTTTTCAAAGGGAGATGTAGCCAATGAAGTAGAGACCGAGCAAATAGTTCACGATTCATGTGTCAGTTGTCTAAGTAATGGAAGATTTAGTTCTTTTGTTCAAATGCGTGGTTCTGTACCAAGTCATTGGAGTCAAGACGTCAGTAAAATGGTTCCAAAACCAACAATAACTTGTGATTTAGCCGATCCATTTGCTGAAACTGCTGGTATGTTAAATCAACAATAAAAATTTATACAGGAAAATTTTCATTTCCCCATTTTTCAGGTGCACACTTTAATCAACTATTGAAACGTTATGGATCGCCGATTATCATACTAAATCTTGTTAAAAAACGGGAAAAGAAGAAACACGAGAGTACTTTGAGTGAAGAATTAAGTACGGCTGTGAAATATCTCAATCAATTCCTATCACCGGAACATCATATTCAATATATTAGTTTCGATATGGCGAGAAAAAACAAAGGGTATAAAAGTAAATTCTGTTAAATTTTAAAAAATGTTTAAAAATTATTACATTCGATTTTCAAAATTTTTAGAAAAGAGGCCAACGTGATGGGTCGTCTGGCAAATATTGCCAATAATGCTGTTCTAAAAACTGGTATATTTCAATCGCACAAAACATTTTATAATCAACGAAACATTCGTAATTTTGCCAGTAATCCCAAAAAAATGCACAAAACGGAATCAACATCAATGTGCTCATCTTTATTGAATGATACAAAATTATCAAATGATTGGAGTAGTAAACAGTCATTCGTTACTCATTTGAATTATGAGCATGGGAAAATGACACAAGGAAATTGTGATAATTCAACAGAATCGACGAGTTTAAATGATAAAGTTAGAGATTGCTTTTCATGGGGTGGAGCACTACAGACTGGAATAATAAGAACTAATTGTGTCGATTGTTTGGACAGAACGAATACAGCACAATTTGCAATCGGAAAATGTGCTCTTGGCTATCAATTGTGTGCTTTAGGAATTTTACAAACACCAAAATTGGAATTCGATTCCGATTGTGTGAGAATGCTGGAGGAACTCTACGAGGATCATGGCGATACTTTAGCTCTGCAATACGGCGGTTCACAATTGGTTCATCGAATCAAGACTTATCGGTAAGTAATTTAGTACACAAGAATGCAAAAAGTGAAAATTTCTAAAACAAAATTTCTACTTTTAGCAAAACTGCTCCATGGACTAGTCAAGGAAATGATATTATGCAAACATTGAGCAGATATTACAGTAATACTTTCAGTGATCAAGAAAAGCAGCACACGATTAATTTATTTTTAGGTACCTAAAATTTTCAACTTAAAATTTTTAAAAGTAAAGAATCAATTACACAAGAATACAAAAATTTCTCTTGGAAAAAAATTGACTGGACAATATGAAAGTCCCACTAAAAATTTTCTGAGAGTGATTATTGCTGACATATTTTTTAAAATCTAGTTTTAATATTTATGCAAAACTCAGGGTGTCTACTAACCGGGAAATCCTTGAAAACCGGGAATTTAATTTGGCCGGGAAATCCGGGAATTAGCCGGAAATTTTATACCAAAGCGGGAATCTTTTCACCAAAATTAAAAAAAGTTTTATTATTTTAATTTGTTTTTAAAAAATCACTTTCAATTTTTATAGATATTTATACTGTTCTCAAAATTTGAATTAGTTAAAAATAATAATTAATTTGATAGTTAAAAATTAGTCAACAATTCAAACGTATTATGTAAATAGATTTAAAAACAATTATGGAGTTAATAGAAATATTTTTAAATTCCACTGAAAATATGTAATTAAATTTGTTAAAGAATTTCATTAGAAACTTTTTAACAAATAGAATTTTTAAAGTATGTAAATTTAATAACTGATTAATAATTGAGTTTTATAAAAAGTCATATTCGAATGTATTCATATTTCTAATGGCGAAGATTAATAATTAAAATTTTTATTAGTTAATTTAAAAAACTATACATTCTTAAAATTGTTTAATAAAATTAAACTTTCGCAAAATTTTTTTTTAAATCTGAAAAATAAGATTGTTGTAATTTTTCAATTACTTTGTTTCAAGATAATTGTATTTTTATAAGGAAATAATTAAAATTTTTTGAAATAATTGAAATTTCTTTACATTTTTTTTGAAAAATTTAATTCTTTGAAAGAATTTTAATTTAAATTTTTCGAAAATAATCAAGGGAAGTTAGTAACCGTAATTATAATTTTATTTTTTAAATTTAAAGTCCCTCTTACATTTTTAAATGAATTTTTTGCTTATAAAAATTATATTATTCTATTCAATATATAATTATAATTATTCAACTTCCCTTAAATTTTTATAATTTCAAATTTCTAAATGTTTTTATAAATTATTTTTATTTATTTCTTGAACAAAATAAATGTTTATCACCTATTAAATAAATAATTAATTATTACTGTTTTATTATTTCAAAAATTTTAATAAAATTCATCACTAGAATTAAATTATTTTAACAAATAATAGTATTGTTTGGAAGAATTGAATTACTTTTATAAATAGCAAAATTCTCTGCAGAAATTCAATTATCAATATAATTTTAATAAAATTGCAGAATCAAATTTTCAATTATAATTATAAAGAGACAAGTATATTTTCAACAAATTGAGATAATGCTCGGTTTAATTCAATTATTTTCCAAATTATCAATTAAAATTATTAAGAGAAACATTATTTTCAAAAAATTTAAAGATTTATTCATCAGGGTATCTACTATTTTCATTCAACAAAATTCTCGGTTATTTCCCGGTTTTTCTTGGTTATGGCCTAATTTTTTCCCGGCTTTCTTTTCTCATAAAATTTAAATTTAAATTTGATTTCGAACATAAATAAATAATAATAATTTTAATTGAAAATTTGGAAAATAATTTTTTCAATTTCTTCAAAATAATCTTGTCTTTTTATAATTATAATTGGAAATTTTCTTTTTCAAGTTTGTTACAATTCTATTGATAATAATTGAATTTCTGCAAAGAATTTTACTATTTACAAAAATAATTGAAATCCTTCCAAAGAATGATATTTATGAAAATAATTTAATTCCTGTGAAGAATTTTATTACAATTTAAAAAAAAGCAGTGATAATTAATTATTTACTTAATAAGTAATAAACATTAAATTTCCTTAAGAAATGATAAATATCATTTATTTGAACATTCAGAAAATTGAAATTATAAAAAATTAAGAGAAGTTCAATAATTATAACTATTGAATAATAATAGAATAATATAATTTTTAGAAGTAAAAAATTAATTTAAAACTTTAAGAGGGACTTTATATCTTAAAAATAAAATTATAATTACGGTCACTTACTTCCCTTGATTATTTTCGAAAAATTTAAATTATAATTCTTTCAAAGAATTAAATTATTTTTCAAAAAAAAAATGTAAAGAAATTTCAATTATTTCAAAAAGTTTCAATTATTTGATTAGAAAAATTAAATTATCTTGAAACAATGGAATTGAAAAGTTTCAACAATTTTACTTTTCATAATTAAAAAAAAAGTTTGCGAGAATTCAATTTCAATAAAAAATTTTAAGTGCATATCTTTTTTTTTAAATTAACTAATAAAAATTTTAATTATTAATCTTCGCACTAAGAAACACTAATTCATTAAAATGTGACTATAAAACCAATTATTAATTAATTATTAAATTAAAATACTTTGAAAATTTTATTTGTTAAAAAGTTTCTGAAGAAATTCTTTAACAAATTCAATTACATATTTTCAGTCGAATTTCACAACATTTCTATTAAATCCATAATTTTTTTAAAATTTATTTACATAATTTGTTTAAATTAGTGCCTGACTTTTACTATAAAATTAATTTTTTTTAACTAATTCAAAGTTAAAGAAGAGTATAAATATCCATAAAAATTGAAATAAAAAGTACACATTTTCCCGAACAATTGAATGCTGTGTCTATTGTTATAAAAGTGATTTATAATTTAATCTGTTTTCTAAAAAAAATTGTTCTAAGAAGTTTTGATTTCTAAAAAAAGATTTTCTAAACAGTTATGATTTTTAATACTTACTTTCCTAAAATTTATAAAATTCCACAATTTTGATAAAAGTTAGAAAATTGTTAAAAACGAAGTTTAAGAAATAGAAACTATTTTGCATTATTTCTGTTTCTCAATCACAATTCTGTTAACAAAATTCTGCTTTTCTTTGAAAAAAATAATACTTTGCATTATTTTTATACAAAAATTTCCAAAATTAATTTATATATAAAACAATTTTTTCCGCAAATTTTAAATATCTTTATGAAAAAAATTTCTATAATTTCTATTAGTTAATGGCGTCTTTTAAGTAGATTATTTAAAAATTTTGTTAAAAAGTTTGCAATAACTTTTATTATAATTTTTTAACGACATCTCAAGTATTTTTTTAATGAATTAAAAAGTTTTCGTAAAAATTATTTTTTAATTAATTTTAACTATTAATCGTCATTATAAAAATTGAATATTCTTAGAAAAAAATTTTTTTTTTTAAATTTACCTTTATTAGAAAAAGAAATTTTTGGAAAATAATCTTTATTATGGAAGAATAAAAATTAGAAAAAGTTTTTTGGAAATTCACTTTTAGTAGAAAAAATATTTTTAGAAAATAAATTAGAAAATACGTTTTAGAAAAACTCTACCCCAAACTGAAATTAAGTGGTCAAATTTAATTTTTTAATAGTTACTATTTTTACTACTTTTTTAAAATTAATTATCGAGTTCAATTGAATGATAATTATGAGTAAAAAAAGAATTATAACTCGAATTTATATATTTTACTGGGGGTAGGTGAAGAATTTTTCAATTGAAAGATTAAGGATACAATTTTTTACAGGTTTATTCATTCCGGAGGAAGGTAAGACACCAATTTGGGAATTGCTGACCGATTACTATTTGCATCATAAGCCAGCTTGCAAATATGTGAGAAAAACAAGATTACTGACACAATGGTGTGACAGTAATGTACTCAAGTGTCTACCTTACGCACTGGAAGAAATGACGAAAACATGTTCCGAAATTATTCAAGTTCAACACTCCCAAGAGGAAATGATCGACATTTACTACGATTATTACCGGTAAATATAGTAGAACAATTTACCACTGTTTTAGGCTAAGAAAATAAATTTTTTGTTGATCCTCAATCAAATTAACAACTAACGAAGGAGTTGATTGAAATTGCACTTTACTCTTAATTTCAGTCCCCATGAACTGTCAGTACTTGCGGAAGTTTATGCCTACAAAGTGAGTCATTCGGTTCGTGATTTTATGCCGAATTTCACGACAAATTTTAGTCCGTTTGCAGTTCGTGTACGTCCCGGCAGAAGACGAGAGGAAACTGGAAGTAAAAATATAAATATGAAAAATCCATCGTTAACTGGACAGAGCAGCACCGGAAGTACTGCATCCAGTGCTAGGTAAACATATTCTCTTACTATAAAAATTTAAATTCAAAGAACAAAAATTAAACTTTTGGACAAATTTTTTGCTTACAGTTCAAGTATCGATACAAGTTCAGACGACGATGAAAGTCATCAAATGCTCGATTCGTCTTTGAGCATTTCGAAACATAGTTCAGATATGATTTCATTTGAATGCTTATTTCCATCAATGAAAGAGGTGTATGGTACACAGCCAGAGAATCCAAAGAGAAATGATATCTTTCTCTATAAAAGATACGTTGTTATTGGAAGAAATGCAACACGACCTATGGATCATTCAATAATACGCTCGAAATTAGTGCAGCAAGCGACATTTCCAGATCATCTGCCTGTTAAAAATGAATTGCCAAAAGTCACCGACACAAGTGTCAGTATTTATGAGCAGTATGTGAAGAGAGGAAAAGTTGGAGGTTCAGTGCCGAGACCAAATGATATGACACTCTATGAGAAATATGCCCATCAACAGCAACTACTTTTAGGAAATATTTCCTGCTAATTCATCTTTTTCAAAGCATATTAATTATATATTCATTTTAATCGAGAGAAAAAATCCTTAGACAAATTTTCAAGTTCATCAATCATATGATTGATTTTACGTTGTTTGTAAATATTACTATATAATTTCAAGGGTTGTCACGGTTCAAAAAAATCAGAACAATCAGAAAAATGTCTGGAAATTTTATCAAAATTACTAAAAAAAAAATAGAATCAAATTTGAAATTTGTACAAAAATTTTAAATTAATTTTAAAACATTTGAAACAAAAGCAAATGGCAAGAAACATTTAAAATGTTTATTTCAGTGAGTATTTGCATTTTAGGAAATTACTTTCTTCAAGTTAATGATTTTAATTAACTTAGAGATGATTTTAATTGAAAATAGTTGCAATTTTCAAAATTAAATATATATCAGAAGGTTTTAAAATGAAAATTTCAATTATTTTAAAGAAATTAAAAATAATTTATGTTTTTTTGAAAATTTTATGTAGAAGTCCGAAAATAATAGAAATTTCTATTCAATTTCAGGGATCACAGTCTTTTCTTCATGTAATATTAGGTAAACAAGGGGATTAAAATTTTTAAAAGGACATTATGATTAAAAAAGGGTTTTTTTCAAATTAATTAATTATTACTAAACAATAATTAATTACTGTAAAGCTACTTTTATTTCAAAATTCTATGAATTTTACTATATCCAAAGGAAGATTCAGTCCAAATAAGTAAAATTTCCCTCAAACTAAGTAAAATTTATTATTAAAAATTATTATTTATGCAAATTCAGGGTGTCTACTAACCGAGAAATCTGTGAATTTAATTTGACGGGGAATAATAATTTTATGTCAAACCTTGAATTTTTTTCAGCAAATTGAAAAAAGGTTTATTTTAATTTATTCTTAAAAAATCCCTTTTATTTCAATTTTTATAGATATTTATACCATTTTCTAAATTTAAATGAATTAAAAATAATTAATTTGATAATAAAAAAATTAGTCACTGAATCAAATAGCAAAATAACAAAATTTTTTAAAAATTATCAAATTAATAGATATTTTGTAAAATTCAACTGAAAACAATTAAAGTTAAAGAATTTTATTAGAAACTTTTTAACAAAAATTGAATTTTGAAAATATTTAATAATTCATAAATAATTAAATTTTAAAAAAGATATACATTTAAAAATTTCCGAAAACAATTGATTTTTCCCAAATTTTTTTTTAATTCTGAAAAATAAGATTTTTGAAATTTTTCAATTCTATTGTTTCAAAATAATTGAATTTTTATAAACAAATAATTGAAATTTTTTGAAATTTCTCTACATTTTATTCAAATAATTTAATCCTTTTAAAGAATTTTATTTAAATTTTTAAAAAATAGTCAAGGGAAATTATTGTAAATATAATTTTATTTTAAAAATATAAATTCCCTCTTAAACTTTTAAATAAATTTTTATAACTTTAAATTTCTGAATGTTCAAAGAAATGACATTTCTTTATTTCTGGAGCAAATTAAATTTCTACTACTTATTAAGAGAATAATTATTACTGCTTATTATTTTCAAAAATTTTAATAACATTTTTCCCAAGAATTGAATTATTTTTATAAATGGTAAGATTCTTTGCAGAAATTCAATTATTTTCCAAATTTTCAAATAAAATGATTAAAAAAACACTATTTTTAGAAAATTTAAAAAAACTCGTCAAGAAAATTGAATTATTCATAAAAAATTTAATGAAAATTTTTGAAACTATTTGAAGATTTATTTATGTTCTTAATCAAATTAATTGAAAGTTGATAAAAAAAGCAGGGAAAAATTATGACAAAGCCGAGAACAAAAACCGGGAATTTTTATTAAGCGAAACTAGTAGACACCTTGAAATTACTATTTGCAAAAGACTTTTTTTTTATAAAAATTTACCTCAGAAATAGAAAATTTTTTTTCTGTAAATAAATTGTAAATTATCTGTGGGAAAAGTAAAATTTACTAGTAAAAATCTTAAGCAGTTTGGATTTTTCTTTATAAACAGTAAAAGTTTTAAAAACATTTTATTAAAGAATTATAAAATTAATATAATTGAATGTTATTAAATTAAAATGAAAATCCTTTCTCTCTATGAGAAAACAATAATTAAATTTATAAAAAATTTAAAAAAACTGGTTTTTTCAAAAGGTTCCCATGCAGTAGTTGGTAAATTAAATTTTACGATGAGTAACAATCGAATGTAATTGTTTTTAGTTTAAAAAGCAACATTAAAGAGTTCAAAGTACATAAAAAATATTTTTATTTCGAAAGTGTTTCTGTGATTTTTAATGAATTTTATTGTTTGAAATCAAGAAAAATTTAGCGTCAGTAAGTTAATTTTTAAAATAAATAAAAAACTTTTTTTATGTTTTTTAAATAAAAAATTATTTTTTATAATTGAACACCTTTCGATTTTTTTTTTTTGAATAGTGAAGAAGGAAAGTTAATTTTCTGTCTGGAAATAAGGAAAAACAAAATTCATGAATTTCCATTTAAAATAAAATTTTTGTCTGTGGCAATTCTGAAAATTTGTAAATATGTAAATATTTGTAAGTTATTTCCAAAGATTCTTTCGTGTAAAATACTTTTTGATAAAAAAAAGAATTTTAATAAAAGTTGAAAACAAAATTCAGGGTGTCTACTATTTTCATTCAACAAAATTCCCGGTTATTTCCCGGTTATAAGCCTAATTTTTTCCCGGTTTTCTTTTCTCATAAAATTTAAATTTAAATTTGATTTCAAATATAAATAAATAATAATTTTAATTGAAAATTTGGAAAATAATTTTTTCAATTTTTTAAAAAAAATATTGTCTTTTTATAATTATAATTGGGAATTTTCTGTTTCAAGTTTATTACAATTCTATTGATAATAATTGAATTTCTGCAAAGAATTGTACTATTTACAAAAATAATTGAAATCCTTCCAAAGAATGATATTTATGAAAATAATTTAATTCATGTGAAGAATTTTATTACAATTTAAAAAAAAGCAGTGATAATTAATTATTTACTTAATAAGTAATAAACATTAAATTTCCTTAAGAAATGATAAATATCATTTATTTGAACATTCAGAAAATTGAAATTATAAAAAATTAAGAGAAGTTCAATAATTATAACTATTTGAATAATAAAATAGAATAATATAATTTTTATAAGCAAAAAATTCATTTAAAACTTTCAGTGGGACATTAAATTTAAAAAATAAAATTATAATTACGGTTACTAACGTCCCTTGATTATTTTCGAAAAATTTAAATTAAAATTCTTTCAAAGAATAAAATTTTCAAAAAAAATGTAAAGAAATTAGTATTATTTTTTTTTTATTTTATTTTCAATTATTTCAAAAATTTTCAAATATTTGTTTATAAAAATTCAATTATCTTGAAACGTTAGAATTAAAATACTTCAAAAAAATCTTATTATTTAGAATTTTTACAAAAACTTAGCGAAAATTCAATTTTCTTCAAAACTTTTAAATGTGTATCTTTTTTTTAAATTAACTAATAATAATTTTAATTATTAATCTTCGCACTAAGAAACATGAATTCATTAAAATGTGACTACAAAATCAATTATTAATTAATTATTAAATTAAAATACTTTGAAAATTTTATTTGTTAAAAAGTTTCTAAAAAAATTCTTTAACAAATTCAATTACATATTTTCAGTCAAATTTCACAATATTTCTATTAACTCCATAATTCTTTTAAATTTATTTACTTAATCTGTTTGAATTAGTGCCTGACTTTTACTATCAAATTAATTTTTTTTAACTAATTCAAAGTTAGAGAAGAGAAGAAGATTTAGAAGAACTTTAGAGAAGTATGATAAATATCTATAAGAATTGAAATAAAAAGTAATTTTTTAAAAAACAAATTAAAATAATAAAACTTTTTTTTAATTTTGGTGAAAAAATTCCCGGTTTTGTATAAAAATTCCGGTTAATTCCCGGTTAGTAGACCCTGAAAATTGTTTTATGAGAATTATTTCTGAATAAAGTATTTTTTTTTAATGAAAGATGTTTGTTATCAAACAAAAGCAATAGTTCTAAAGTAATTTACTTCCAAAATGTGGATAAGAAAAAATTCATATTAATCTCGATTTAGAATTTATTCAAATCGAAAGTGTAAAAACATACAGGTCTTGGTTACTTTTTGTAATGTATGAAAAAAAAGAATAAATATACATTTTCCATGACCTGACGATGAAAAAAGAATCTGCGTCTACTTTAGCTTCTTCTTGGGACGAATGTTGTTGGTGTGTCCACATTTCTTCTTTCGGCAATTTGTGGCACGTGGATGAAGACGTGCGTAACATTTTCTGCAAATCATTTTATCGCAGTTGTATTTTTGCGCCAAAATCCTGAGAGTTGGCTCAATTACACCACCACGAAGACGAAGCACCAAGTGAAGAGTTGATTCTATGAATTAAATTTATTGATTTAATAATTAATAATAATAATAATAATAATAATAATTTTTTATTATTATTGAGCACTATTTATTTACTATTAATTTTTATTTATACTTATTTTTATTGTCAAGATATTTTTTCAAGTTAATTTAGTACAACTTTAAAAAAAAAAATTTTTTGCTAAGTTTGTAAATTTTTAAAATAAATTGAAAGTAATTTTTCGAAATAAAATTTCTTACCTTTTTGGATGTTATAATCGGAAAGAGTTCTTCCATCTTCAAGTTGTTTACCAGCGAAAATAAGTCGCTGCTGATCTGGAGGAATACCCTCTTTATCTTGAATCTTGGCCTTCACATTTTCAATAGTATCTGAAGCCTCAACCTCAAGGGTTATGGTCTTGCCAGTAAGGGTTTTAACAAAGATCTGCATTGTGGCTTATCTATTTGGAGAAAAAGGGAAAAATTACTTTGTGACATACAAAAATTTAATACACACCATCTTCAAAAAAAATAAAAAGCTTTCTCTAAAAAAATACTCTTTTCTCTTTAAAATCAAATACAATTTTAATTCAAGTAACTAACACTGTTTAAAGAATTTTCCGAATTATATTTTTTGATTGTAAAAAATTATGTTACGGAAGTAATTAACTTGTAAATTTAGTTTTAAGACGTTTCGCATGTGCCTGACAGAGAAATGTATTGCAAACTGCTTTGCAATTGTTTATAACTTTCCTTTGTTTTCGAAATTTGTGATCAATTTAATAATCAAAAGTAACAAAATCCCACTACATTTTATCACTATTTAGCGTTTAAAAACGTAATTGACATGTAAAAAATAAGAAAATAACAAGGGAGCTTACCTTTCCGACAACGTGCCTGCCACAGAACCTAACCAAGAAAAGATACAATTCTCCGTTTCTTGTTCAGTGACTGACGTACTTCCGTTTCCCGTTCGTTTATGGAACCGAGGAATTAAAATGGCTGACGCGGGATATTTGATTTAAAAGTGCAATTCCTTTTTGGAATTATTCTCTCATAAACGAGTAAACACAGAAAATACGATTTTAATCAAAAATATAAAGTATTATTTAAAATTTACGCTTTAAAATAATATTAGTTAAAATTAAGGAAATTAAGTGAAGGAAGAGAACAGCTGATACGTAATATGAATTTGCGCGTGCGCTGTATTACTAGAAAGAGATAATATTACATTCTCGCGAAAAAGAAAACGAGATAGAATGATAAAATCCCAGTTGTATGAATTGTATCACTTACGAAAATTTCAAAGAATCCACAGCAATGATGGGGGTTCCGTCTGAGCAACGGTATTGGACGCACGTGTTTCTTTAGCTTTTAAAGTTTCTTTGTGTTTTCCGGGCTCTTATATTCAGAAGTGCTTTCGTAGATCTCAGATATTTCTGTGATCTCTCTTTTTGAATTAAAATAGTGTTCGTTCAGCCTATTTTACAGGCACCGCGTCTTTTTTCTGAGTGTTTTATTTTAGGTTAGCGCCAGCCACAGGGCTGTGCGTGCAGAGTGGACATGTCGGACATGGATGTTGGCGACACGGATACTTTTGGTAACGATCCGGATTTGCAAAATGCCGCGAATGATTTACTTTTTTATCAAAACAATCAAAAAAATTCTAGATCGCGTCAAAATTCATTATCTTTTGATCCAGCTGCAAAACGCTTGTGCGATGGAGAAAAAAGCGCTGACAAGGTAATACCCCCAATAGATCAGAGTAAACTTGTTTCCGGCACCGAGAAAGGTCACACGCGAAAACCCTTGAAATACGAGAATTCAAATAGAGACAACTGTCCAGTTTTTATTCAGCGCGACCCCAAGTCGTCGGACGCGTCTAAAGACTTGAATCACGTATCTGTCGGTAAAATACTTCACACATTCTATCCCGGAAAAATAGTCGGAATTCATCCGAGCGGTCGCGGTAAGGTTCGCGTTGTCATGAACAGCGGCAGAGCTGCAAATCAAATCGCATTCGACCCAGCGTTAAAATCGAGAGGCTTAATCGCCATAATTCCGTCTAGTTTCGTGACATGCCAAGGCATTATTAATAACATCGGTCTGGACATCTCCACCGAAGAGATTCTAGAAAACGCAGAAATAATTGGTAATTGCAGCAAAGACTGCAAAATAATTAATGCCCTACGATTTAACCGCAAAAAACTTGACGAAAAAAACGGTATCTCATATGAACCTTCGACAACCGTCCTTCTGACATTTCAGGGTACAAACCTCCCAGAACGCATCGCAATTTTCAAAGGCTCGAGCCCAGTTCGCCCGTACATCCCAGATCCTCGAATGTGTCTCAAATGCTTCCGTTTTGGACACATTGCCAAACATTGTAAGTCTAAACCGAGGTGCAAGCAATGTGGCAGCTTAACTCCTCACGATGACTCAAATTTGTGCACACACGCCTCTGGACCTCCAAAATGCGTGAATTGCAACGGTTCTCACAGAACTTCCTCGAAACAATGTCCGGAATATATTTTCCAAAAAGAGGTTCGGTATTATGCAACGACCCACAAAATGTCTTTTGAAGAGGCAAAACAAATTATCCGACCGAGAAAAAACACAAATCTCTCCAGCACTTTCAACTTTTCCAACTTTCCCGATCTGGGAGATTGCCCAACAACACCTACTTCACATGTACAAGATGATTCTCGCTCCAATAGACTTTCTTTCGCTAGGGTAGCTTCTCCAAAAACCCATGCACAGTCAGCCTTACCAAGAGACACTAAACACTCCAAAAACACCAAAAACACAACATCATCCTTCTTTGCGACCACCTTTAACAACGGCAGATCACCAAGCCTTTTACCTAATGGTTTTGCTTTGGCCAAATCTGCTCTCAATTCCTCGTCTACACAACCTAGTGCCTCACCCTCACCTTCTTTCTCTCCAAATTCTTCAGAATCAGACACGGCTTTCTCCTTTGCTTCCTTCCTCTCCTGGTTAAATAACCATGTCACAAACATCTCATCCAACTGCACCCCTGACACTGTTGTACAAAACAAAGCGCTCTTAACAACCGTTACAGACAATCTTCTCCTTTTACTAAACTCCACAACCAATAATAACAATGGACAATCTCCCTAAATTAAATATTCTTCAATGGAATTGTCGTGGTGTCTTCAACAAGACACACGAAATTCTCAGACTTTCAGGTAAATTCGACATACTTCTTCTCTGCGAAACATTCTTGAAACCAGACAAACGCGATAACCTTCACATTTTAAAAAATTTTAATATTATTAGAGTAGATCGTACCGTTAATAAAGGTGGCGGTCTTGCTATCGCTATTCGTAAAAACTTAATTTTCAAACAAATACAAACTATCTTCTCTCAGGAGGATGTGTTCGAGACACTAGCGGTTTCGATCGACTCCTCTCTGGGTGAAATCTTAATAGTCTCTGTCTACAGAGTTCCGGGAAAACAAACACCAGTCAACCACTGGAAACTTTTTTTTTAATTCTATCAAAAACTCTGGTTTCAAGACTGTCTTCGTGGGTGGTGACTTCAATAGTCACAATACCCTATGGGGTAGTCTTCAAACGTGCACCAACGGACATAACTTATGTGATCAATTAGATACATCAGATCTCATTCTTTTAAACAACGGCTCCCCCACTCATGTCGGTCGTCCATCGAGTCCTGGTTCACCTTTGGACCTCACATTTGTCTCCTCAAACCTCTACACAATATCTTCCTGGTCAATTCATGATGACTTGTTAGGCAGTGATCATTTTCCTATTTTTACATCCTTGGGTATCTCCATACCCATATCAAATTTCTCCTCCCATAAATACAACCTTAGAACAATAAAATGGGCAGTTTTTTCAGAAAAACTAAGTTCTTCAATACAATCCAACAATGAACTCCTAAATACTGACGACCCAATATCTGACTATAATTACTTTACGAAACTTGTCGACGACTCAATTAATTTTGCTTGCCCTCAACGAAAACCATCTACACAACACTCCTCTCGCACCCCCAAAAAATCATTTGTACCAGCGCCTTGGTGGAACGGTGAATGCGAGAAAGCAATTGAAAAACGCAAACTAGCACTAAGAAAATATAAAAAAGACTCTAACTATCAAAACTTTCTTGACTTTAAAAAATCCGAGGCAATAGTTAAACGTACGGTTAATGAAGCTAAACGCGAATCTTTCAAAGACTTTTGTAATTCTTTAGATAGACATACTCCAATAAAAAAAGTTTGGTCTGTTATCAAGAGCTTCAAGCATCGCTTCACCCAACCACCAATGGCTTCATGCTCGGCTGACAGGGAGGTAGTGGACAAATTACATTCCTTAGTCGATGAAATGTACCCCCCTACAGTATTTCATGAGAATTTCCCTAACAACTTTAATCCCAACCCATTTTTAGATTCTCCCTTTTCTCTCGAAGAACTTTCAATTGCCATTAATTCATGCAAAATAAAATCATCTCCAGGACTCGACAAAATAGACTACAACATCATAAAACACTTTCCAGATGAAGCCCTTGCCACTCTTCTATCAATACTTAATCGAATTATTTCTAACCGCGTATTCCCTCCCACGTGGAATAATTTTCTTATTTTTTTCATTCCAAAATCTACACCTGGCAAATTTCGTCCAATTTCTTTAGCTTCATGTCTTTTTAAATTAACAGAAAAACTTATTCATAATAGATTATCCTGGTTCGTGGAACGTAACCAAATTCTTAGTCCGCATCAGTTTGGATTTAGGAAAAGCAAATCCTGTACCGATAATCTGACACTTATCTCCACAGAAGTATGGACCGGTTTGGCGAGACGCGAGTATACCGGTGCTCTCTTTCTCGACCTGAAAGGTGCTTTTCCAAGTGTAGTTCCTAATATATTGATTGAAGATCTTCGCTCAGTAGGCATCTCTGAGAACATAGTCCATTTTATATATAGCTCTATTAAATGTAAAAATATGTTTATTAAAATCAATGGCGAATTAATTGGCCCTAGAATAAGTACTGTTGGACTACCTCAGGGAAGCATACTAAGCCCTATCAACTTTGCTGTCTATACAAAAGATCTTCATTCATGCATCCCAATGGATTGCATCTTATATGAATTTGCAGACGACTTAACGGTTACTTGTCGCTCTAATGATTTAAATATAGTAATCTCTTCTCTTCAAAATAGTTTAAATTCTCTCTCTGTATTTCTTGCAGATAGGGGTCTGGAAGTCTGTCCGGAAAAAACGAAATTAATCATATTTAGTAATAAAAAACTTGATCTTGATGAACCCTCTCTCTCCTTATCATTAAACAATGTTACTATCAAACCATCCTCCTCAGCTACGTACCTCGGTATCAATTTTCATCAATCTGGCTCCTCTGACTCCCATTTTAATTATTTATGCGATAAAAGCCGAAAAATCTTAAATGTTTTAAAAGTTCTTAGGGGTACGTGGTGGGGATCCGACCCAAAACTTTTACTTCAAATATTTGACTCCTTAATCGGAAGCAGTATCTACTATGGATCTGCTTCCTCTAATTTTAAATCTCACAAAAATTTCTCTAGACTGGAAAAAATCCGTAACCAAGCTCTCCGACTAGCCGTAGGCTACAGGAATAGCACTCCCATTAATGTAATGCTAGCTGAATGTTGTATACCCCCTTTAAGAACCAAATTTAACTTTCTTGCAAAAAAATACCTTCTAAAAATTTTTTCAAATACCAACCATCCTTTAACGGACAAACTCTCAGACCTCTTGCGCCTCACTCATAACTCTAATGTTAAATATAATTATCCACTTTTAATTGCTTTTGAAAAAGCGAAAAATTACAGCGAACTAATAAGAAGTAATGACATCGATCCTTATTTCGAATTCCTCTATGAAGATCATATATTCACTCCCCAAATCTGTTTCGATTTGGGACAATCACTTAAAAACTCCCCTAATCCCTCAAACTTATTTAAAGACCTAATTAACCACAAATTCCCTAACCACACGTATTTTTTCACCGATGGCTCTAAGTCGGAAAGGGATCTTTTGGCGGGATGTTCCTTCGTTTCTCCAACATTAAATATTTTTTCTAAAATTAAAATTTCTCACCATGCAACTATTTTTTCTCTTGAAGCATTTGCTATTTTATTTACTCTTGATTATATAATTGACTCTAATCTTACTAACACTATAATCTTCTCAGATTCACTTAGTGTTCTTAAAAATATAAACTCTAAATGCACATACAAAATCAAATCCTACATCATTTTTGCGATTAGAAACCGCCTTAAGGTCCTTTCTGATTTGAATCGGCCGACAATGTTGGCCTGGGTTCCTGGTCACTCAGGAATCGAGGGCAATGAATTGGCTGATAGAGCGGCAAAAGAAGCGTGTTTGAATCCTGCTGAATTAGACATACAACTCCCATTTTCAGATTTTTATACCCATGCGCGAAAACAGCTTGACGATAGCTGCAATTCCTTTTATACTGAGGTCGGTAAAAATAAAGGTGTCCACTACACACAACTTTTTTACAAACCTCAAAGAAAACCGTGGTTCGCGAATTTTGTAGCTCGTAGAGCGTGGATTGTTTCGCTATGCCGTGCGCGTTCAAATCATTATAATTTGGGTTCTAGCTTAGCCAGGAAAAATTATATCCTCTCTGGTGACTGCTCCTGCAGTCCGGGGGTAGAGGAAGATCTTGATCACATCCTCTGGGCATGCCCTAGATTTGACGTATTTCGCCCAGAACTTCTCAAAGCTCTGTCAAGAGCTCTAAAATGCCCCCCGCCTTTTTGTAGTTATCAATTTCTAGTCAATCCTTCCCCTAGAGTAGTTTACCATATCTTCAGATTTTTAAAACGAGCCAACATCCAGATTTGAATACTCTGCATGCACCTGCGCGCTGACTTGCTTCCGCTGGCGTGATCGGGGGTTCTTGTGCCCCCTGGCTGCGCACGCGGGAGTAGGTTGGCGCTCGTGCCACCGTTCTTTTGTTCACAGATTCAACATGAAGCTCCACTCATATACCTGGTCATGGCCGAATATACACAGCGCAACGCCAGTATAAGCGCCAATGCTAAATCTACTACTACTACTACTACAGCAATGATGTTATGTTTACTGTAATGTTTCTCTTTGAGAATATTCAATAATAGTGGTTTTTATAAGGTTTCCTAAGTGTATGCTAATAATTTTCTTTAAAATACAATGTAATATTGATAATTAATCAGAGTGTACATCAATTATATTTGATTAAAACACTATCGCAACTGCAAAGAGAGGTTAGTCAGCTAATAAGGACATTATTTAAAAATTATTTTACACTACAATTTTGTTAAAGTTAATTTTATCAATAGTTCTTACCGAACTATTATTGAGTATAAAGAAATATTCCAATATTACTACTATTCAATATTAAGAAATAACTGAGTAATTATAAGTAATAATGAGTAAAATAAATAATATATGCAACATACCAATCAGGTAATATTACCTTGATATTACTGTAATATAACATTGACATTAATACTGCCATACTGACGAAGAAAGTCACTATCTACATTTTTTGACGAAAAATGAGTTTTTTATACCGTTGAATTCGTAATAAAAATTGGAATTTAACTGTGCTTTAATATTACAGTCGAATAATAATATTAGCTCAATATTACCTTAATATTGTATTACGTGCTTAAGTATCATTTCTATTTTTTCAAGTAAGTAGATTTTTATTTTTTTAAAATCGTTGCAGTACAGCTTCATAAATTAAAGCATTGAAGTATCAACTTAAGTGAAATTGTAGGTTTCTAGATACCTATTGTGCTCTCTATAGTTCACTGTTTGTCCGCTGACATTCCCTAGGTAACAACATTTCGGGAGGTAATGCGTAACTGTCACTTTCTGTTTTAGCAGCAAACATATAAGGTATATGAGTTTTTTATACCGTTGAATTCAATATATTGCGTGAGTCGATACATTTTAGTAATCAGTTATCAAAAATGTCCCAATTATGGAACGCTTTTTAAGCTAACTAAATTTTTATGATGAATTTCTTGGAATTAGGGAGTGTTCAGACCTTTCCATGCAGGTTACCATAGTAGCGTTCAAGAGTGAGAGAGATAGAATAAAATTTCCTATCTCTCTCACTCTTGAACGCTACCATGGCAACCTGCATGCATAACTTTTGCATGCGGAGGTCTGAGCTGACCCTTAGGAGTGTTAATTGAATAATTTGGGTATAGATTGAAAGGTTGGTAATTAGTGAACAGTATTCCCTAAAATGTTTATTTTTTATGAAATAAAAATATTATTAACTAAATTGTAAATCCCTGCAGAAGTACCGATTATAAAACGATGGTTTCCTGTATATACGAGTGTTCCAAACAGTTCCAAAATAAATGTCCCAATTATGAAACACTTATTTTATTTAATAAGTAATTAAAATTGTATTATCTTATCTCAACAATTTGAATATTAACTATAAAGAATTAAATACCAAGAACAACTTCTATTTAAACGGATAATTATAAAACCAATGTTTTTTGGAAGAAAAGTAATGGGGAAAATATTGAGAATTTTTGAGGTTATGTTTGATATATAGTTTCTATTTGTTCCATCAATCGGGACATACAAATAATAATATTAATATCAAATATATTCCGTGAAATTGAGTGCGATACAGCGTTGCCACATTTCATGGTAGGTTGGGAATATTACTAATTTTATTTCACTTTTTTAAATAAATAAGCTTACAACACTATATATGAAGAGCCTAAAATTCTGAACGTTCAAATGAACAAAATTTATTTATTACCTGAAAGAATAAATTTTTTATTGCAATTATTTTGCGTTACTATCTAAAAAATTAATTACTGAATTTCTAAAAGTAAAATTTCAGTTTTTTATTTTTTTATGATTTGAAATTTATTAAAATATCTCCAATAAAAAATATTTCGTTCATTTGAACGTTCAAAACTTGATGATCATACTATATGAAATTTTGTTCATATTTTCTTGAATATTTAAGTACAACCTACTTGAAAATCAATAATTTTTGTTCATTATTATTCTCGCCGAAAAAAGGAAAATTGTGAACAAGTACACGTCAAATTTCCGATAAAAATGCTTATTTCCCATAAGAGTATGTTTTAACTTTAAACTTTTTTTTCTTTATAAACAATTTCATAATACCTATTGAAACTTCGGGAGGTTATTTTTATTCACATTCTCTGTTGATTTTTAAAATTTGATAAAAATCCTTTTCAATTTGCGGTCGACCTTTCTTAAATGATTTGAAAGAAAAAAATATTTTTAAGATTTTATAAATTTTGTATTTTCTCGTAAATTTATACTTATAACATTATTATTATTTATTATTATTATTATTATTATTATTATTATTATTATTATTATTATTATTAATAATAATTGCATATTTGAAAAGTTCATTAAATTTTCGACAAATTTCATGTAGCATTTTATTTTCTAACATGAAATATTGAATATTTAATATTGAAATATTAAATTTTAATAATTAATAACTTCCGTAATTTTCATCAAATCATAAAATAAAAAAATTCGTATTTATATTTTTTCGATACAAAATAAAAAAAATTCTAACGAAATCAAATTTTTGAATGAAAATATTGTTAAGAATGCCCCATATATTTAAATAATAAATATTTACAATAATTGTTTAGAATATATATTTAAGAGAGAGGGAGAGAGTGAGAGATAGTGTTTGCGAAGTTATATATTTATTATTAATAGTCGAGTGACTGAATAATTATTCATTGTATGCTAATCGGATGAAAATTTCGGAGAATATAAAAAAGTAATGAAATTGATCCACCTGTTCTACCTATTCCCACATAAATTGTTCTCTGAATTTTCATTCCAATTGCTAATGCGTACGTCCAGGATGATATGCGAATGCAAAACTACGATTCGAAACGCTTGTGCAACTTCCATTTTAATTAAAAAATATGCCACCATCCGTTGAATAATGTTTTCCATTTCCAATTGGGAGTTTCGTTTTTTCCAGCACTCCAGGACAAGTTGATTGACTGTTGTCGAGCGCATCGCGGTGTCGAATATTCCATATTATTGAGGTCGCGAATCACCAAATTCTGCGTAGTTTTTATTTTTACACCTCTTTGCACTATTTAATTACTTTATGTTAATTATAAATTTTTGGTTTTAATTTTTCTTTTTTGTTGAGCAGCATTTTTTTTCACTACAGTTAAATGATCATCTGTCTGGATCGTCTATCTTGCTGTAAACGTGAACATGCAGGCCGTACGGTCTAATTAACGTATTGCTTTTGAGAGGCAGCTTAGATTAAGTGTACATAGGGCTTAGAAACGGCCTCGCTCTACGATGTGCATGAACTGAAATTAGTGTCTCTGTCAAGTACCAGTCGACAGTCAATCAAGTTTGACATGACTTTAGCAACATCGTTTGCATGTTTCCAGGAGATGGAAAAGCCAAATTCACGGTTAGAATTGATTCATCATGAATTTCTAATATTCGTTAGTAGATATTCAATTTTCAAAATAATTTTTTGCGATCTTTAATATTTCGTAGCTGCTTATTATACAATTTGTATACTTTTTTCATAAACTGAAAATATAAATTTCTACGAGATTTATCCAAAGTCCGTAGAAAAGCAGTTATCCTGAAGTTGAGCAGTAAAACTTTTAACTATGAACGAAATTTTATTTTAAAATAAAACACCAAAAACAAAGATTTGTAAAAATTCAACGAATTTAGCTTCTCCAGGGAGAATAGTAAGTTGGTTACTAACTTAGTTACCAACTTACTAACTAACTTAGTAACATAGTTACTAAATTCATTTGTGTTTAAAAATTTTTAAAAATTCTCGTCAAAATTTCAATTCTCTTTATAAATAATAAAATTCATCTCTGATATAAAATTATTTTACAAAATTTTAATCAATTTCTTGTCAAAATTTCAATTATTTTCAAAAGTTTTCTAGAATTCCATAATTTTCAATATCTACTATTTCAATAAAATTTTCCAAAAGAATTACATTATTAAAAAAATTTGAATACAATTCTACGCAAACATTCAATTATTTTCATAAATAATACAATTTTTTACAGGAACTAAATTATTTTCAAATTTTTTTATAAATTTCTTCTCAATAATTCAATTATTTTCATAAATAATAACATTTCCACAGGGATTCAATTATTTTTATAAATAATAAAATTCTTTTAGAAATCATTTATTTTCATAAATAATAAAACTCATTGCAGAGTTTCAATTATTTTTAATGCAATTTTAATCAAATTCCTCGATAAATATAATTATTCTTAAAAATCTTATTAAAATTCGTCCAAAGAATTTACTAATAAAAATGGTTTTAAAAATAAATTTCAGTTAAATTTTTTAATTATACTTATGTATTAAAAGAATTATAACGTTGATTTTTAGAAGTAATTAAATTTTGAAAAAGTTTCAAACTAAAATCATTAAAATTCTTAATTTTTCATATTTTGACAAAAAATTCTGTAGAATTCATTGTTTTTAAAAGTTTAATAGGAATTTTATTGAAATTATTTCAAGTTTTTATT
This sequence comes from Leptopilina drosophilae, assembly GCA_032873175.1. Classification (NCBI taxonomy): domain Eukaryota; kingdom Metazoa; phylum Arthropoda; class Insecta; order Hymenoptera; family Figitidae; genus Leptopilina; species Leptopilina drosophilae. The sequence goes on from CM065483.1 coordinate 22,730,370, forward strand.
TTTCAATATATATTTAATTGCAGAATTTTCGAATAATTGAAATTTTGTAAAATTGAATTGTAAACGAATAAATTTGAAAATTCTCATAAAACTCATCGAAGCGTTTCAATTATTTTTTATACAATTATAATTGAATTCCTTGGAAAAAGTAATTATGTTCATGCAAGTTTTAATAGAATTCGACAAAAGAATTTCAATTATTAAAAAATTTGTTACTAAAATTCTTAATGAGAATTGCATTTTAAGAAACATTCAGTTATTCAATAAATTATTTACTTTTGCATTTAAATAGTTAAATTTTTTAATAAGAATGAATTTCAGTTAAAATTTTAGATTATAATTGAATATTAAAAGCATTATAACGCGGATTTTTAGAAATAATTAAATTTTGAAAAAGTTTTAAACTAAAATCATTGAAATTCTTAATTTTTGTCAAAAAATTCTGTAGAATTAATTCTTTTTAAAAATTTAATAAGATTTTTATTGAAATTATTTCTTGTTTTTATTTTTCAATATATATTTAATTGCAGAATTTTCGAATAATTGAAATTTTGTAAAATTGGATTGTAAACGAATAAATTCGCAACTCATCGCAGCGTTTCAATTATTTTTTATACAATTATAATTGAATTCCTTGGAAAAATGTAATTATTCTTAAAAATCTTATTAAAATTCGTCGAAAGACTTTAATGAATTAAAAAAAAAATTGTTGATAACATTTTTTATGAAAATTTAATTTCAAGAAATATGAAATTAATAAATTATTTATTTTTGTATTTAAGTAATTGAATTATCGTAGAATTTACTAATAAAAATGGTTTTAAAAATGAATTTCAGTTTAAATTTTAGATTATACTTAAGTATTAAAAGCATTATAACGATGATTTTTAGAAATAATTAAATTTTGAAAAAGTAATTATGTTCATGCAAGTTTTAATAAAATTCGACAAAAGAATTGAATTATTAAAAAATTTGTTACTAAAATTCTTGATGAGAATTGAATTTTGAGAAACATTCAATTATTCAATAAATTATTTACTTTTGCATGTAAATAATTAAATTCTTGTAGAATTTTCTAATAAAAATTGATTTTCATTTCATAATAATGAATTTCAGTTAAAATTTTAGATTATAATTGAATATTAAAAGAAATATAGAGTGAACTTTTTGGAAATAATTGAATTTTGAAATTAACATTTTTGAAAAAATTTCATTGAATTTCTTAAATAGTATTTGAAGTTTTTATTTTCTAATATGCATTTAATTAAAGAATTTAGAAATAATTGAAACTTCGTGAAATTGATTAATTATTTATTATTAAAAATAATAGATATAAAGTAAAATTGTAGTTAAAAAGTTTTGAAAATAATAATTGAATTGAAATAATGAAAATATTTTTGAAGAAGTATAATATAAAATAATGATTTTATTACTTGGTATCTTTAATTATTATAAAATATGAAGAAACCGATCATTCTAAATCAAAGTCTCGGAGTTATCGATATCTTCATGTTTTATAGTTATTAAATAAATAAACTAAATTAACTAAACTAAATAAACTAAATTAATTAATAAACTAAAATTTTATTCATTGTAAAAAAACACCAAAATTGATTATTTTAATCGTTTTTTGGTGTTAATTTAATCTGTAACACTTTTTAATACCTCACGATTTACGGTGATTTTTTAAACAAAGTTAATAATCTTAAATCTATAAACAGCATTTATAATTTACTGATAAAAATAATTCATAGTGACAAATGAAAGATTAGTAAAAACGGATTAAATGAGTTCAGACGACAAAGTGAGTTTGTATAGGTTTAGATAATAATGTATTTTGCAGAAAACAATTTAAAAACTCAAGAGGTCGCGCAGTGCGTGGTAATTTTGAATTTTCAGGAAATTCTCATTCTCTATGCCATGTAGGGAGAAACTTTTTGTTTTATTTATAATACATACATTTATATTTTTGAAAGTAATTTTCATTTTAATATAATAAATACCACGGCCGGCGTGACGTATAAATATGAGATTAAAATTAATATTTCAAAAGTGCAATATGTTTACAAAATAGAGTTAACGCAATTATCGAAAAACGTGATGAAACATGAAACAACAGATTTTAAAAAGAGAATATTTTTTGAAGGGAATAACCAAGCCTATTTAATCCCCAGGAATTCCAATATCGAACCGTAATTTAATAATACTTCTATGTAAATCCCATATCGATGCCTCGAGGTTTTTTCTATCATTGTTACGTAAACATGGTAATACATTTTTTCATTTCTTATATTGAAAAAAAGAAAATTTTTTGTTCACTTCAGTTTTACTAGATTTTCCATTTTTCAAAACCATTAAAATGTTTGCGAAAAAGGTATTTATTAAAATTTTTTATCATATTTTTTATATTGCGCTGGAACCAGTTATAATAAGCTTATACATTTTTGTTGAGTAATAAATTATTGTAGATTTTCGAGTATAAAAATATTTTGCAATTACGAATATTCGTGAGCTTTAGTATAATGGATTAAATGTCACAATTTATTGCGTCAATGTAATTATTATTATTGATTATTATTTTGCAAATAAATTTGTAAATTTAAATTTTCAGTGAAAGTTTTCATTTAATTTACCAATTTTGTTGAGGGATTTAAAATTATTTACTCACGTTCCACTCTCGTCGTTGTGCTAACATTTCAGATTTCAGTTTAGAAGCTTATTGTCCAACAAATTCCTCGAGGCAAAACGCTTGCTTATATGCGTCAAAATCTAATATAGTTTGAGTAGATGACGAAATTCAGGAGGGAGCATAAATTCCGAAAAGTAATTTCTAAATATTTAGCTTATTAACATGTTATCCATTATTGTGATCACTATTTCTGAAAGTGAATATGAAGTTTGTCATTTTATAGAAGAAAAAAAAAATGATTACCAAGGCAATATTATATATTTTTTAATAAATGCGCAATGGCACCTGATTTTATTTTTTCTGAAATGCACTATATAGCAAACCTTTACAGGCAAGATAGGCTTGAATTCTAGGCGAACTCGAGATTCAGGACGAGAAAGAATTTGAGAAATTCCATTACTTCCACTGTAATAAGTATATTCATACGCCGTTATCTAGAAAAAAAATTTGCGGTAGTTGAGCAATTTGAAGTATTTCTTTATTCCTTATGATAATTTCTTTTCGTAGCCTTTCAAATCGTAGGAACATCAAGATGAAATTGTTTGTGTTAGTTTATTTAAAATCAGTATATTTAATGTAGTGAGGATATGGATTGAAATTACGCGCATAGTACGCAAATTGTAGAGGAACTTTTAAAAAACCGTTAGAGACGAGTCAATTGATTATGGTTTCTCTTTCTTCACTCCTCCTTTCTTCTCAAAATGTCCTTTGATAGAAATTGTTGACACCAATCATGTGCTTTAATAGAGTTTCACATGTTAGAATAACTACAAACGTTTATTTTTCCATGAACAATTTTTTAAAAATAAATCGAAGAAATATTCGACTATATACAAATTTTAATCTTATTAACTATTCTTTAAAAAATATAAATTATTGTGTTAAATGAGAATAAATGTACTTCGAATTTTCATCTCACGTGCTTGGCATTGACCAATGACGAGAGCAAGTACGTATTTTGTGGCAGACCGAGAGTCCTGTGACCGGTTGTACTCAAAGGAACGCCGAGGTTAACGCTTCCCGTTCAAGGCCAAAGGATAGTAGAGAGGCTAGTACGCTCGGTGCGGAAGAATAAGTGAACTCGAGTACAGAGCACAACATTCTCTCTTATAGCTGAACAAATTCCTCATTACTTTGTAATAAATCATCATATCCCTATATATCTCTTAATTCATAATGAAGAAAATTTTATTCCAATTTTCACTTGAATTAGAATTATTTATCTCTCCTAGTTTTTAAAACTTTTTTTTCTGAAAAGCATAATTCATAGAAAATATTAGCAGTTTATAATTTTAAAGATCTTCTTTTCTATTAATCATAAAACCATCAAAATTCGTATGGTAAAGACAGTATCTTTGCTGCTTTGTAAAAATAATGTTATAGACTCTAAAAACATTCCTACAGTATATATAGATTAAAGGACTACATTGTCGAACATGGTTCGAAGCTATAGAAAATATTGCAACTTACCATGAATATTGAGCTGAAAATTTCAATTAAAAATTCAAAACAGATTTTCACTCTAATGGGCAAATACAATTTTCCTCTTAACGTATATAGATAGGATCGTAAAATATTCTCAGCGAAGGAAATTATATCCTTTTGAGACTGCTCGTTAATTCAGTCTAGTGCAGTGTAAAATAAAGTTGAGAAATTACGAGGGTCCTAATAGTTTCCGATTTCTGGCACTTCACTCATCGACTTCCACAAAACTCATTCAAGGACGATAAATTGTAAAATTACTGATATAAATTTGATATATAAAAGAATATAATCAATTTGCCTATAGATTATTAATTCTGATTGCAACGAAAGAAATTTGATTGATTAGTTGCCTTGATTCAATCGGATGCTACGTGGTAATAATTCTACACCTTGATTAGAAATTTACAGTTAGCAGGGGAGATTACAACACACTAATAATGGGTTAAATGTGTAGATATATAAAGTGCTCACTAGAAGCAAGTATTAGGAACATGCAAAATGTATCCAGTATTACACCAAAGTACATTCGTCTCTCCTCTGAAGCAGCTTCGTCGGATATGCTAAAGCACATATGCATATTCAGTGCCATGGATGGTCGACTACTCGTTGGGTGAATTAGACTATTTGGCTCGCTCCATTATTGAAGGAAAGGGGCGAACTGGCTGTAACACCTCGTACGTATATAATACTCTTCCGAGTTATGTTTCCAACTTCGCGACCCAGTAGCTTTCACCAAGTTCGAATTGAATCACAAACCTCAGGGACAGAGAGCCAAGAAGATGGCAACAGAGTTAGAAACCACAATTATGTTATCCAGAATCGCTCTAATAGACATATCATATATTTCAAAAACCAACATTCACCAAAACTTACTAATCCTGTTAAAATATTTTCTCATTAAGCGGTAACATAACTCTGGAAGCAGAATAAAGACCTATTTCTTATCATTTATTTTTAAAAAAGGTATCCGTTTTTTTAGAGTTCATTATAAGGGAATAATGTGACGAGTTCGAAAAATCGATTTTCTTGTTCTACACATTTCGAAACTGCAAATTTCAAATTAAAGGATTATTTTATACACCAAACATAGCACATTAATGTAAATAAATATTGTTTTCGAAAATTATATAGGTACACATCACTAGCATCAATAGTATTTTTGTACGCTAAACACGATGCCGACTTTTAAAATTGCCCATCATATCAGAATTTTGAGCAATTCTTGATTTTTTACACCCACCATCTTGGATCCGCCATTTTGAATTTTTGAAAACTAATATCGGATTCGTAATCAGCAACCCTAAAAACCCCCGAATAACCATTTTCAAAGGAATCGAATGCAAGCAATTCAGACATATGTAAGTCAAATAATAGTTATTATGGAAATAAAAATTATTTAACGAAGTTAGGAGCATTTGAATTTTTAAAACTGCAATATTACAATATTACAACTAAATTTCAAAAAGAAAAAACGTTTGTCTTGAAAAATTATGTAAATATTTATTACAACTGACATTTCCATCATTAAAGGAATTTAAATTATTATTATTTTATAATTAAATCAATAAAACAAATTTTTGTTATAAAGTTTGAAAAGTTCTTTTAATACTAAATATCTTTTTTAATTTCTTTAACTGTTTTAACATTATTTTTGAAACTAAAACGAAAATGAATGTTGGGAGGAAAATGTTTTCTTCAGATCGAAAGAAGTATCCTAATTTTATGGGAATTTATAAGAAAGTAATATATTGTTCACGTGAAAATAAATTTATGAAGCTAAGAGAATTAGCTAGAAAAAAATACTAACGAAAAAATAAAAGCAGAACAAACCTAATAGTAACAAAGTAAACAAAATGCAAGTTTTATTAATTTAATTATAAAATAATAATAATTTGAATTCCTTGAATGGTAGAAATGTCACTTGTAATAACTATTTACTTAATTTTTCAAGACAAACGTTTTTTCTTTTTGAAATTTAGTTGTATATTGTAAAGGTATCGAAAAAACTTCGATTTTTCATTTTTGAAAAAACAACAAAATTTGTCATTCCTCTTTAAGATGCGAGATCCCGATAAATTTTATTGAAAAATAATCTTTAGACTTTTAGAAAGTAATAAAAAAATTGAGAGAAAAAAAACGATGGGGTTTTTGAGAAAATTTGATTTTAATTTTTTTCGAAAAATAGCCGCCATTTTGTTAAATTTAAAAAATTTTTAATTAAATACTTGTGGGACTTTAAAGAACATTTAATCCGTAATTAGGGACAAAAAATCCACTACATTATAGACAGTTGCAAGAAAGATGCATCAATTTAAATATTTTTAAAATACGTATCGTCTAAAATTGCGTGAAAAATAATATATTTCCATAGGAAACTATTATTTGACTTACATATTTTAGCCTGTCTGAATTGAAATGAAATCAACCAGTCTTTATATCAAAGTAAGAAAAAACACACATTTTTGGTGTCTTCAAACCCATTTTTGGAATAAAATTTATTTTTCTTTATCTTATAAAGCAAAAATATTTTTTCCGTGTAGAATACTTCCTTTTTTGAATATGAGGAAATTAATTTTTCGAGTTTATTTTAATGACGAGTTTGATCACAATTCATCTCAAAAACAATAAAATTGTCGAGAAGAACTTGATCCATGTTTAAATATGAATGGAATAGACAAAAGTAGTGACATTTTAAAATGGTGTCAATGTCACATAAAGCAATTACCTAATTTATCTAAAATGGCTCGAGATATTTTAAGCATTCGGGTCACTTTTTATATGTGTATAGAGCGCCTTTGTTCCATGTGCATTTGAAGTATAATTGAAAATTAAATTCTTTTTGTTTGTACCATTTGTGAGTTTGTTTTACTGAGTAATTAAAACCTATTATAAAAATTATAGTTATTGTTAATTTAATAGTTACAATATCTACTATTCTGTTATTTTTTAATATATAAATGTTTTTATATTTAAGACGTTGTATATTTAATTAAATATTATCCGAAATCTTTGAAGCATACATTTTTTAGTCAAAAAATTGAATCAAAGTCAAAAATTTTTCACTTTTTAGAAAATTAATGGAATTTGCTTGAAAATTGTTACTCGTGAAATTTTAAGGGAGCTGAATACGAAACTGGAATCAGATTTTTAAAATTAAAAATGGTGGATCCAATATGACGGTCGATTTAAAACAAAAGATTGCAATCGCTTGAAACTCGTTATTCCGGAGTTTTATGGTCGCTGATTACAAATGTAAATCAGATTTTCGAAAATCAGGCTTCACAGTCTGTCCCCTATTTCCCTAAGAAGTCCCCCTTTAAAATTATGGCTCCAAAACGTGCCTAATTTTGAAAATTTGCTCTAAATTTCGCCTATTTTTTTCTTTTATCTTTTAATTTAACAAATGTGCCCAAATTTAGCAATGTGCCGTTGAAATTTTCAATTGGAAACTTTCATTTTGAAAGTTTTAAATCTTGAAATTTATGATCGACTTAAGTTGTTGTTCTTATAAATAAATTTTATTTTTGCCTTTATTTAAAAAATTTTTATAGCCCCTTAAGAATCTCTTATTTTTAATTTTCAGTCCCCTATTTACCCTAAAATATTTTTTAAGAGCACTGTGAAGCCTGCAAAATTTAAAACGGCGATTGGTTTTTAAAAAAAGAACGTAATCGCTTGAAAGTTATTGTTTAAAAGGGTTTTTTTGGGGTCGCTGATTATGAATAAATAACTAATGAACATTTTTAGTAAGAATTTTCTAATAACCGGAAATTTTTTTTGGGGAAAAGAGTGGCGACCCTGTGCCATCAAGAATAGGTTCTTATCTGCCTCTAGAGTGACGCTACCCTTCAAAATATTATAATTCATTTTCATTTAATAAATTTTAATCATAACTTGAAAATATTTAAGAGAATATTAAATCCCAATTTTTCTAGAGAAAATGAATGGGAATGAATGGGTTCAAAAGTTGGTTATGTTATTCTTGGAAATGCGAACTTCAAGCGCAACCTTTCGATTCAAAAGAATGAGGACCGTGACATTTGTGCTGAAGCATTTCAAAAGCTATTTGGCGCTCGGTGGCATTAATTACAGAGCAGAGAAATCATTTTCACTTCAAGCTATGTACTATCATTTTCGCATTATGCGGACAATTGCACTGGGGGACCCTTTATTTTTTGGAGAAAAATATTCTGAAACAAATCAGTATTACGATTTTTAAAAAATCAACATTGTTTCAGTTTCCTTTCAGGAGACATATACCGTCACTATAATTTTCAAAAAAAGATTAAATTTTTTCTTTTTTTATTACAACAACTCTGAGATGTTCTTCTGAAGTTTAGAATCGTTCTGATGAAAATTAAAAGTCGAAACACAAACGTCCATAATCTGATGATTTCTGTCAATAACGATGGTGGATCAATAAGGACAAATAAAATCGAGTTTTGAAAATGATAATTATCAATGATTCCCGAAAGAATAAAAGAAATCCAACTATTGATGTAATTAGATTAGTTTTTATTATTCTTTTTTGTGGAGAAAATTTAGATAAACCCTTTTTTTTATTGCTTAAAGTTTTTCGGATTATTTTTGTATTCACATCTGTATCATGAAGATTTATCAGAGAAGACGAGAATATTCAGAGCGAGAGGCAACCGCAAACATGGAAGTTAGCTTCTTACTTAGCTTTAAACTCCAGCGCTAAATAAAGTCGTAGGACGTTTAATTTACATACATTTACCTAGGAGCTGATCTAACTCGTCTCTTTTAACCCCTCGTGGCATCTTCCTTTTAGCTCCTTTATATATTCAACTAGACCAAAACTTTACTTCAAACCGCGGTTAAAATTTTGCAGTTTCGTTTACGATCTAATTTATTTGTTTGACAAATCCTTTGTTTGCATATTGTTCGCGATCAGCGTACTTACTCTTAACACCATAAATTCTATCAACTTTTGATCTTCCACTAAACTTAAATACCACTCAATCCCTCTATTTTGCAAGTTTCCTCTCATCCTTGATTAATATTTAAGTAGAAACTTTTAAAAAATTATGAAACACTAATGGCAATTTTTGAAAATGAAAATTAATCTTCTCCTGGATTAAAATGCAAGCGGATTCGAGAGGTATGGTAAGATAAGAAGCGTAAGCGTCAAATTCATCTCTCAATGAACTATAATCACCGCTAAGAACCTTGTTCCCCATTATTCCCTTATCCGCATTCAATGGCAGCAACAACTTTTAATTGCACTTCCTCTCTTGTCTTACGGGCGGCACCTTGTGTTACGACAATGAAAGTCCTCTGTACAAATTATACTCTAAGGCGCAGGGAACTATTAATTGCACCAAAACTCGGTCAAAAGAAAATTGTTACAAAGGGTGTGGCTTTCAAGTATATTTTCTTACAAATTGTATTTTAATTCTTGGATATTATATACTTAAATATTTCAATGAAGATATTCCCTGACATTAATATTAAAGCTTTAATCGGAAATTAATGCCCTGGAACTTGTTGTCAGGTTAGGTGAAAGTGTCGAAATGTCATGAAAGGTTAACTATAGTTGAACGAGTTTTGCCTTAAGTTAGACTTCAATTTCAAGCTACACCATGGTCTCTGTAGGTTAATGATCTTACTAACTCGAAGGGGCTTTTCCATTATTAGTTCGCTTTGGGGCGAACCTCCTCTCACTGGTGTCCAATGGAACTTGATGCGACGTATTTTACCTATACATAAACTCGGGATTATAAAGAAATGATATGAAACCGCATGTGAGTGCTAATTTAATTCTAACGTCTACACAAGTGAACTAAATTGGGAAAAAAGGAATTCAATTTAAAAATTGTAATATTTAAATTTATCTATATTTTTTGCCAAAAAAAGTTTTGAAGATTTAAAATACATAAGTTTTAGGATAGGACGACTCCACGTTTTCCACACCATTTACTGTCGGGAGTATGAAGCTATTATTCCAACGGATTTTGACCTCGGTAAATCACTATATAGCAAAAATGACGTTAAAATTATCCAATAGTTTAAAGATGAATGAATTATGGAAGTAACTTAAGTTAGTGAATGCTAGATTTAAATTATAGATAACAATATGGCACTTAATATAAAGAAGTGTTCGGTAATTTTTTTCTCAAAAATTAAAAACATTTATTTAGAGATATGAAATTGATAATGATTAGATAGACTGTGTGACCAAAAAACTTGACCTTCGAATCACTATTGAACGATAACATTTCATAGTCCAGGGTTGCCACGCTTTTGCTCCATTCAAATTCCCTGACTTTTCCAGGTTTTCCAGGTTAAAAAACGGAATTTTTCCAGGTTTCTAAGACAATATTTTTATTTTATTAAATTAAATAACTCCTTGATTTTCAGTCAAAACTTTTACATTTTTTATTCAATTATTCGTTTCTAAAATGTTCAACTAAAATTCATCTTTACATCAATGTTCTTTTAATAATTTTTGAAAAAGTTTTTTTTTCAGAATTATCAAATTAATTTGTTTACAATTCAATTTTATGTGTAATTTCGATTATTAGAAAATTCTTCAGTTAGATATTATATGTATTAGAAAATAAAAATAAACATAATAATAAAATAAAATAAAATAAAGAAATAAAAAAAAAGAAAAATCTTGAATTCCATTAAAAAATTTTATTAAAATTCCTAACAATAATTGAATTTTACAAAGAATTTTATTAAAATTTCTGAAAATTGAATTCTACAAAGAATATTATAAAAACTCCGGAAAATAATTGAATTTTGCAAAAAATTTTATTACAATTTCTGAAAGTAATTGAATTTTAAAAAAAATTTTTAATAACTCAATTGTTTTGGTAAATTTTATTAAAGTAGTTGATAATAGAAATTATTGAAAACAGGAAAGTTTTTTAAAGTAGATGAAATTTTGTCAAGAATTTTATTAAAATTTTTGAAATAAATTGATTTTTTACAAATACATTTGTAATTTTGCAAAGAATTCCTATTAAAAAATCTTGAAAATAATTGAATTCCATTCAAGAATTTTATTAAAATTTCCTAAAAATAATTGAATTTTTTAAAGTATTTTATTAAAAATCTTGAAAAAAATTGAATTTTGCAAAATCTTATTAAAAAATCCTAAAAAATAATTGAATTTTATTAAAATACCTAAAAATAATTGAATTTTTTAAAGTATTTTATTAAAATTCTTGAAAAAAATTGAATTTTGCATAATCTTAATAAAAATCCTAAAAATAATTAAATTTTATTAAAATTCCTAAAAATAATTGAATTTTTTAAAGTATTTTATTAAAATTCTTGAAAAAAATTGAATTTTGCAAAATCTTATTAAAAATCCTAAAAATAATTGAATTTTATTAAACTTCCTAAAAATAATTGAATTTTGTAAAGCCTTTTATTAAAATTACTGGAGAAAATTGAATTTTTCAAAATCTTATTAAAAATCTTGAAAATAATTAAATTTCATTGAAGAATTTTATTAAAATACCTAAAAATAATTGAATTTTTTAAAGTATTTTATTAAAATTCTTGAAAATTATTGAATTTTGCAAAGCATTTTATGAAAATTTCTGAAAATTGAATTCTCCAAAGAATTTTATAAAAACTCCTGAGAATAATTGAATTTTGCAAAAAATTGTATTACAATTCCTGAAAGTATTTTGAATTTAAAAAATAATAAATCGTTTGGAAATTTTCATTAAAGTAGTTGATAATAGAATTTATTGAATAGAGGAAATTTTTTTAAGGTAGATGAAATTTTGTCAAGAATTTTATTAAAATTTTTGAAATAAATTTAATTTTTTACAAATGCATTTGTAATTGCTTCAAAATTTAATATTTTTTTAGTGTTTTTGTCTAAAATTCTTCTGTAAATCTATTATTTTCGATAATCAATTAAATATGTATTAAAGAATTTAACTAATTTTAGAAGAACTTGAATTATTAAAATTTTCCAAAAGTCTACGTCCCTGAAGATTTCTAATGAAATTCAGTTAAAATCGAAATTTTCTAAAATTGTAAACTGAAACCTTTTGAAATCGATCAATTTATAAGAATTATAAACGCAGTTCTTTTAAAATTGAATAATTATGTTTGAAATATTTCAATACCCAAATTTAGATTTTTAAGAATAAGATATAGAATAACTTCAGAAAACAACAATTTTTCAGGATTTAGGTCAAAATTCCCTGACTTTTCCAGGTTTTTTCAAGATTTATAAAATTCCCTGACATTTCCAGGTTTTCCAGGTTTCCAGGTTGCGTGGCAACCCTGTAGTCACATAACTAATGTTATTAGTAGAGTACTTAGACTTTCGTAAATATAGATTTAGAATTATAGAATTCTTTTATTATAAGAAAAATGTGAATTATAAAGGTGCAATGATAATTCTTACCAAATACTTACAGTTGTTATATCGGTTTGAATATTGCACAAATACTTAATACTACTTTCAAATATTTTATTGAAAGGCAAAACGTTAAGATGAGTTAAAAACGGGATTAGAACGATCCATAACAATGATTATTTTGAGTATCTCGACTTGTAAGAACTTCTGTTAAATACGGAATTCGACGGCACGAATAATTTAACAGACTATGTCTTTGGTACGATTATAAAATAATATAAAAGGGCATCTGCCTGATGGGACAAAGTCTTTGGTTACTTCGGTAAGAGAACGGAAGAAAATGACGATTCGGAAGAGGGCTTTCCGGCTTTTATGCAATAGTCCCCACTTGTGGAAAAAGGGCGCAAAGTAATGAGTAGCCAATACAGATGTTTAGAAAAATGTATGTCGTCTTCCAGACCAATCTGAAGCCGAGCTATTTTAGTTAAACAAAAAATTTAACCGAACAGGCCCTAGGTTACTGAACTTTGCTTTGAGTGGGGTCACTATGCATTGGATAGCATAGTGACCCTCTTTAGAGTCGTTCTTATATAATACATATTCGAAGAATATTCAAAGATTTACTCGAATATTATACAAGTTGAATTTTAGGTATTAACAATCTGTACGCATATCTATGTATGAATATAAACATTAACTCGTACATTCGTATTATTATCATATTGTTAGATATAAAATTTTCTTTGTTAAAGAGTTTATTTATAATAATGTCCACATAAAAATTATAAAGTGATAATTATATAATTTGTTGTAAAACTTGTCATAAGAAGTCAATTTTCTTTCTGAATAGTGAGCTAAAAATGTAAATTGTCTTTTATTTCCAATTAATATACCCTTTAATTTCCGAACTCGAAAAATGCAAAAAGGTGACTTTAACTACAGATTAAAAATGGCGAGTGATGCTAATTTAATTAGATCCTAAATGCTCTAATTAAATTAGGAAACACAATTTAAATTCTGAACGGAACAATTGGAGTTAAATTTTAAAAAACATAGAATACCTCGGAGAAATACTTATAAATTCTAAATAAAGAAGCTGTTTTAAGTTACATCATCAGATGCACTAATTTAGCAACAATGATGAGTTGACAAGGGATAACTATTATCTAAATTATTAAAGTATATTTATTTATAGGTTATTTAAATGTTGGTATTACTAACAAATAATAATATTTAAATGTCAAGAAAATTATCAATCCTCCAAAACAAATATTAAAAATTAAAAAAACACAATTTAACGTATTGATAGCCCTGCTGTCCTCATCAGAAAACTAAAAATATTTATTAAAATTAAAAAATGTAATTACATAAGTTAGATTAAAAATTATAAAACAAAACTAATGAAAGAAAATTTACCGCAAATTAATTTAAATTTTGTGCGATCAACACAACAGGCTTAAGTTGACTGACAAATATTATAAATATAAACATATAAATGTACGTAATCAAGGGTTAGTGAACTTATTATAAAACAAAGGTGTTGATTATCGAAGAACAATTAATAAGTGTCAATTAATATACCCACACATACTTGACACGGAAAGCGAGTATTTGTTTCTGAATTCAAATTTCCATTTTTTGAAAAAAGTTTTATAATGTTGATTGAAATTGTTGGTGTCATCTTTTTTATTAGGTGTTTAATATGAATCATTCCAGAAAACAATCTCTTATACTCACACTGTGTGGCCACTGGTTCATTGTCGAGAATTTGAAATTTATCATAGTCTAAATCATGTTTAAAAATATTCTTATGTTGGAAAATTACATTTAGCTGAACGATTATTACAATTTAGTATTTTGACGTAACAATGATAAAGTATCTTCATAAAAACCATTGACATAGGGTAAGCAAATCTTTTTTAATCGACGATTGTGTATTCTGAGTCTGGTCGTTTTTGGTTAAAATTGATAAAATGTATACGTTTCTTTATATGTGTGTTAATTTATTTATTTGAAAATACAAAGCCCAACAGTATAAACCAATTATAGGGCTACAAAAATGGTTTATAAAAATTATAGTAGACTATAGGCAACTAATCTGACAAACTATTCTGACTAACATAACTCCGAGCTGCATTTATAAATTCATTAAGTGACATAAAAATAAAATCAACATTGTCATCTTCCATTTGAAAGTAAAGATTGTTTACAAGAGAACTCATTCAGTATATTGGTGACTGATTATTGAGAACTGATGGCAGATAAAAAGGAGCATAATTACGTACAGTATATTGTGGAACATTAAATGGTAGCAATTGTAATATAAATGGACAGTCAATAAGACCTTAAGAAATTTAAAAATTCCTCTAAAAGATTAGCAGTTATAGCAGGTCGGATATAAACAGCAATCAAAACAATGAAAAGATCTCCTAAATAGATTTTTGTTCCGACAATATTAATAAGTTTTAATGATGGTGGGAATTGGTTGAAATCTAAAACAGAACTTAATAATGTAGTAGAAACTGCAACCAAAACTCCACCACCTAGTCTATTTTCACGATCATTTTTATATACGTTAAACAGATTAATGTCAAAAAACTCTGATGAGAGCAAATTTGATTTAAACCAAGTCTCTGTAAAAACTAATATATCAAACGTGTAAATATCTGAAGATTTTATTAAGGTTTCTTCCATGCAGAGATCAATGTTACTTGATGCTGAATTAGTGATATTTTGAGTGACAAGATTATTACATTGAGTCTCAAAAGTAGTCATACGATCTTGAATATTATCAATACGTGTTTCTAAAACTGTAACTTTGTTTGTCATACTGTCCACTTTGAGTGATAGATTTTCAACAGATTCCTCTACTTTTTCAAAGTTATTCTTCATGTCAGCTTTAAGATCCTGAATAGCAGAGTCCAACTGATGTCGTATAACTTGATCAAACATATTTTTAAGTTCGGTTAAACGTAGATTTACTGTCCTTTGATCATCTAGAGGAGTATTCGGTCTAGAACCACAACACTTAGAAAAACTGCCATCAGCATTCTTTTTTAATTTATTTGCACAGTCTTCATGAAATAGTGCATGGCATCCATTGCATTTAATAGGAACACAATCACCGAGTGGTTTGCGACATTTTCCATGTGCACAAATATCAGTTGAGATGGAAGGTATATTAAGAGATAGCTCATTCTTGTTAGAAGCCATGATTCATAATAAAATACAAAGTTTACTGTAAAAGTGTGAGAGAAATTTGAAAACATATATTAAAGTTAGTATCTGAAGACCAAATTTATATTGTGACACACACTAATACAAGAAGCACGTTTTCAGCCAAATAAAGTTTTGATAATGAATCACATACTCAATATAAGAAAATAAAATTTTCTTTAAACCATCACTGCATCCAAGTTTGTAATCCAATCTTCAAAATAATTGCACACACAAAAAAGGGTCTTTCAACAAATTTTTCAATATAATTTATCATATAAAAAAGTCATGATAACACTAGATAAATTGATAAAATCACGGAGCTATAATAAAAGCTGTTGCCTGTCGACACATAATAATAAAGTTGATAGGATAACTATTCTGTAAAAGTAGTTCTTTTACAATATTTAAATTCTCCTGATAAAAATTGGGGTTAAAAAGTTTTATGGCTCTATCTGTCAGATTATAAACAATTGCAATTTTTTGTGATATTGGATGTTGAGACAAAGAGTTTAAGAATCTACTAGAAAATGTAGGTTTCATAAACCAGTCAGTGGTTAAAGTATTATTTTGTCCAATCACAAGAACGTCAAGGAAACTAATTGAGTTATTCTTCTAAACTTCGTATGTGAATTGTAAACATTCGTCAAATGAATTAAAAATGTTTAAAATCTCGTTGACTTTATTCGCCGGAATACATGTAATTGTATCGTCAACATAACGGTAATAAAGCAATGGTTTAAAAGTCAATTTATCTAAACAATTTTTTCCAAGTCGTTCATTATTAAATCGGCAAATAAACCTGAAACTGGTGAGCCCATAGGGGTTCCATAAATTTGTTTATAGTATTTTTTATTAAATTGAAAGAATTATTATTTTATTTTTTAATATTTGACTTGGAGGATTGATCATTTTCTTGAGATTTAACATTATCTTTTACCGAGTGATAAATTCTACTACTACATAAGTAATAATATTATTTCTCCTATTGCTTTTCTTTGGTTATATATCAAACTCAATTCTTATCTACCTCGTGCTTCTTTATACACAATCATCTTCAATGATGAATTTTATAATTTCAAAATAAAATCGTTACGAAAATGCATTGTAAAATTGTAACATCTAGTAAAAGTAATCAATTCTCATGCATGTGGGAAAAATCGAAATTTTGTCGAATTGTGAACTCATTAAATTCTTTTCGTTTTATATTATGCAATAAGCCATGATGATGGTAATGTGAAAAAGCAATATTGATCCTATGCTAATTTCGCTACTGAGTTATGAAGGGCTTGCACTGAATAGGATAATTTATGCTCTTGTTAATTCCAACGATCGAGCTGCGTACACACCCGCGGCCACTTGGAGCATGCGCTCTATATTTTCATTGCGTCGAGAAAATCATATTCACGAATATTATGCAAAATGAAAATTCATTCATGACGTTAAAAGATATATATTTCATATTACCTGTATATGATGAGAAATTAACATCTTACGTAGACCAATTTACAAGAAATATCTACCTGCTTTATGCTCCTCTTAATAAAATTTACCTCTATAAATAATTTTAAAAATACATTTCTTCCTTTTTAGGCGTTTTTAAAATTAACTGAACAGCAATAATTGACAATATATTTTTTTAAAAATGAATTAAAATTTTAATTAAAAATAAACAAAAACATTGAATAGTAAATTTCTAACTATTTTCGAATTGTAGTTTAAAGTAACTATTGTGTTTATTTGTCAAGTCGACTAAGAGGATATTTCCAATATACTTTACTCTATTCTCAAAGGATCATAGAGAATGAATCTCGATCATATAGACATTTGGAACGTTCAGTAAGTCTCAAAGCAATAGTTCGATCCTATTCGTGTGTTTGAGTTCAAAAGTTGTCAAGTCATTCATCAAAGTTCTAGGGGTTGAATAAGCCCGCTAGGGAACTTCTCTAAATGCCATCAATGTAACTAAACTATCGGTGTAGGTGCTCATGGGATTAGTGAAAGATGAACTGGACACTCCTCTCGACAGTTCGAGACCAAATTTAGTCGATTTCCGATTAAACTGTAATCGTAAGCAAATACATTAATTCTGGAGTCTCTTGTTATTGACACAATTGCTCGAGGAATTGTGTTTGACGAATCATTATTTTAGTTTTATCGTTTTCTTTTGTGTTTCTGTCGAGTATAAAAAGATGATTTTGGAAATTGGTAAAACTTTATAATTTAGTTAAAAATTGAATTAAACAAAAGACATGCTTTTATATCTATTACCTATTTTATAGAAGTGATAAGGAAATAATAATTTTGATTAATTAATTGTTGGGATTTATTCGAATATTAAATATTTCCCCAAACTTCCACTTTACAGTTTATCAATACATTTTCTGTCGCAAGCATTAATTTGCCCTTCAAATTCTTGAAAACAAAAGTCCCATTCTATGTTTGATAAACGGGTATAATGAGTTAGGTGACGGGGGAAATGTGAGAACTAAGGGTGCTTAAAGAAGACCTGTTGTTACAGTAAGCAGGTTACGCTTCAAATTAGTTAGAAGAAAAAGAATTTATCATTGTGTCCACGTAGAATTGTGCCGCAGTAGTTAAAAGTTATCAAAATATGAATTATCTTAGAATGATCAGCAGCAACCGGACAGAATCAACAGATCTCTCAGTAAACATCTTCAGGAGTATCAACATCGATATTTTTGAAAATTGTAAATTTTTTTTCAGACATCGCATAGCTTGAAGGCAAAAGGTTACCATAACAGCTAAAATATGTCATATGAGGAAAAAACTATCATCCTTCCAAAGATTGAAGAATCATGTGATAACATTAGCATCAATTCTCTAAACGATGATTGTCTCATATTAATTTTCCAGCGTCTTCCAATCATCGATAAAATTAAAATTGAAAGAGGTAGGTACTTTGGAAATTCTTCTATTAATTTTATTTTAACTCGATTTGGTCATGTTTCCAAATCAGGGTTGCCATAAATATTTAATTTTATTTTTCCCTGACTTTTCCCTGATTTCCAGACAAAATTTTCACTTTTTCCCTGACCCTAAAGAATATTCTGATTCACTCTAAAAATTATTAGATAATCAAACAAAAATGTTCTATTACATTTATTTACAAATTTCATTAAAAATTCATATTTAATTTATATTTTTATAAATTTTTTTTTTAAATTTATATTTAATTTATATTTTTATTTTTGAATAATTTTACAATTGTAAAATTATTCAAAAACATCAATAACTTCTTTTTTAAATAAATATTTAATGATTATTATTTTTCTGTAGGAATTAAAATTCTTCAAAACATTAAAATCCAAACCTTTTTAAATTAAACAACTTATAAGAATATTATTACAAAGCATGACGAAGGCGATCACTCCGAGTCACTCTTCGACTCGGAGTGATCGCCTTCTTCATATTTTTAAATAATTTAAATTACCATAAAATTTTTCAGAATAAGTTAATTATTTACAAAAATCCAAAAAAATCCTTCACAAGAATTCAGTTATTTTTACAAGAAGTTAAATATCTCAAAAAAATTAAATTATTTTTAAAAAATATAATAAAAATCGTGGCAATAATTCAATTACTTTCATAAATACTAATAAATTGATTATCCGTTAATCCATTTTTAAATCAATTTTTAATAGAAAATTCTAGAAAAATTCAATAATTTAAATTAAAAAATAAATAATTTATTAAGTAATAGAATGTTCTTTGTTAAAATTTAATTCTCATAAAGAATGTTATAAATAAATTTTTAAATATATGAATTTAATTTGACAAATTTTAATAAAATTTTTAAGAATAATTACATTTTTCGAGGAATTTGATTAAAATATATATTGTATAAAAAAATCATGAAAATTCTGCGATGAGTTTTATTACTTATGAAAATAATTTAAATTTTCTTAAAATTTCAATAAAATAATTGAATTTTGGAGAAGAATTTTATTATTTATAAAGTTACTTGGAATTTTAACAAGAATTTTTTTTTTAATTTTCGAACACAATTGGATTTCTGCGAAGAATTTTATTACATTTTAAAAATAATTTAATTCTTCCAACGAATTTTATTCAAATTTATAAAAAATAACTGTACTTATATGAAAAATTTTATTATTTATATAAATAATTCAATTCTTACAAGGAATTTTATTCCAGTTTATAAAAATAATTGAAATTCTGTGAAGAATTTTTTAAATAACTTATATTTTTCGAAAAATTTTATGAAATTTTGTATTTTAAATAATTGAATTCCTATGAAAATTTTATTACTTATAAAAATAATGGAATTATTTTGAATTAATTCATTAAAATTGAATTCCTACAAAATTTTGCCAAGAATTTTATTAAAATTTCTTAATATAATTAAAGTTAGATGAAGAATTTTTTTATTTATAAATATAATTCAAATTTTGAAAATATTTTTTTTTAATTCTTGAGAATAATTGAATTTTTGCGAAAAATTTTATTAATTTTGAAAATAATTTAATTCTTCCAATGAATTTTATTCAAGTTTATATAAATAATTGAATTTCGGTGAAGAATTTTATTTTTTATAAAAATATTTTTATATAATTGATATTTTTCGAAAAATTTTATTAAATTTTGTATTTTAAATAATTGAATTCCTGTGAAAAAATTTAATTACTACTTATGAAAAAAATTGAATTATTTTGAAGAAATTTATTAAAAATTGAATAATTGAATTTTTGTGAAATTTTGTCAAGAATTTTATTAAAACTTTTAAAAATAATTGAATTTTAATGAAGTATTTTATTATTTATAAAAATAATTGTAATTTTGACGAGAATTGTTTTTAAATTTTTGAACATAATTGAAATTCTGCTAATCGAATTTTTGTAACTTTTGAAAATAATTGAATTTCTGTAATCATTTGTAACTTTTCCGAAATATAATTTTTTTAGTATTTTTAACTAAAATTCTTTTATCAATCTAGTATTTATGAAAATTGTAAAAAATATTCATTAAATAATTTATAAGTCATAATTTATGATAGTTGTTATAAATTTTATTTAATTATTATTTATTTATTATTTATTATTAATTATTAATTTTATAATAGTTTTTGAAAATTTAAATTACAATGGAACCTCGATTATCCGAACTAACCTAGGCAAGGCCTGATTCGGATAATCGAAAATTCAGATAATAGAGGTTTTAATGTTTTTCATAATTAAAGTAAAAAAATTGGACAGTTGAACTATATGTATTTAATTTAATAAATTTTTTAAAGATATATAAGTATATAAATGTAAATATATATTAATTTATAATAATATATTAATAAAACACAGAATATATGATTTTTAAAGACTTTTTTGGCATAAACATAAACATAAATAATAAAATAAATAGAGAAAATAAATTTAAAAATTCGGATAGTCAAAAAAAGCTCGCATAATAGAAATTCGGATAAAATGATTTTCGGTTCGGATAATAGAGGTTTCGGATAACAGAGGTTCGGATAATCGAGGTTCCACTGTATTTAAAAAGAAATTATTGTCAGGAATAGAAAAAATTGAAGGTTTTGTATTAAAATTTGTGGTAATTTCATAGTTTACGAGCCAAAAAGAAGAAAATTCAGTTTTCTCATGAATTTTAAAAATTCAATTTTTTCCAGTACTTTTAGTAAAAAATCCCTGACTTTTTTCTGACTTCCCTGACCAATTTTACTTTCCCTGACTTTTCCCTGAATTCTCTGACTTGTGGCAACCCTGCAAATATTAACCTAATAGCCACTTAAAAATTCATCTGATACTACGCAGAAAACGGTTGTTATTAAAAATATAAACTTTCCTTATTCTTTATTCTGTAACTGAACTATCAAAATTGCTATAATACCAATACGTATAGGTCCATAGTCCCTGCTCTCTGTGGGGAAATTTATATCGAGGTCGGTTCATTAAATTAGATTATTTTAGGCTTATTTGAACCCTGAGTGACCATTACGAGTTAAGATCAAAATTAATATTTCAATTGGATTAAAATCCAAACTATTAGATTGATTTGTGTTTTGTTATTAAATTACATTTATTTTTAGTTTGCAAACGTTGGCAAAGATTAAGTAAAAAATCATGGTACTCCTTTAAAAAGCTCAATCTTCAATCCTTAACATGGGGTTGGTCAGCTGATAAATGCCAAGATAAAATATTCATTTGCAACAAAATAATGCATAACGTATTGATGCGTTGTGGTAATTACTTAACTGAAGTGGATCTAAGTAGACAAAACTTCCATCTTATTTTATATGGTGTATCGATGGGTGATATTTGTAAACAATGCCGAAATCTAAAAGTATTAAATATATCCGATATATCTACTGCCAGACAAAGTTTCTCAACATCGTTTTCAGTACGTACTAACTTAACGTCTTGCCTTTTACTACTGAATTGTGAAAGCATTATTAAACTAGGCTTTGAGCCGTGGCTCAATGAATTTGAAGAATCAAACTTAATGGAACTTTTTAATCGAATGAAAAATCTGAAAGTTTTAAGACTGGGAGCTTTTGGCAGATCATTACGTATAAGAGGAGAGTGTCTCTTATATTTGCCTAGTGATGTTATAGAGGAAATAATTCTTGTTAATTGTCGATCTATTCAATCTAATTTGTTTCATAAGGTAAGCGTTAGAATAGCTGAAAAATTAAAATTCTTGAGATTGCAGAGGCCCCCTGACAAAAAAAGATAAAGATGACATCAGTATCTTAAGACCGAAATTATAATAAATCTTTTTTGTTTTAGGCTTTTGATGCATTTACAAATTTACACACTCTTGCCTTATTCGAATGTCATTTCAGTATTGAAGTATCAGAATATGATGTAAAAATTTTATCGAATCTAAAAAAACTTAAACGTTTACATTATGTGGGTAATTTTCTAACTATAAACATTTTACGAGAAATTTGCAGAAATTGTAAACTTACTTTTTTAAATCTTTCAGGTAATTTACATTTTGTTCATTCTTATTTAAAATTTAATGTTTCCTAATCTTTTTTTCCGTGTGTGCATTAAAATGTCTGTTTGAAACAAATTTTTCAGGTTGTCAATGTTTACATAGTGGTCAAGAGTTAAGCGATTCTTTAGAAATGTTAACAAATCTTGAATATCTTGCCTTATCGCATGGAGGACTAAGTGATCTACATCTAAAGAAGATGAATTCATTAAATTGTCTTGAACTGGATACTTGTCACAATTTGAACACTGATAGCTTATGTGATCTAATTGAGCATAATTTAAATCTAGAGTTTTTAAAATGTACATCATGCACTTGTCTGAATGAAGAAATATTAAAAGTTGCTGAGAGAATTACAAAAACACGGGAAAATAATATAACTTTGAATATGTGTTTCTATAAAACTGGTATTCGGAATGAAACTTTAGAAAAATTTCCATCATCAAGTTTTTTAAGAATATTTAAAAATATAAGTCACGGTAAGGGTAAAAACAGTTTTAACGACTTCTTTTTTCCTGACCAAAGAAATTTTCAATTTTTAGAATATGATGTTGCTAATCATTAAGCATCATGGATTTATAATTGTTATAAATCAGACTGTTGGTTAAATTTTGAAGGTTTAATGCGACTTTCCAAGACGGTCAGTTTTTGGTTGTCTTTTTTTTATTGACAAATCAAGAAATATCGTCTTTAATGTCAAAATATTTGATTTATTAATTAATTTATTAAAAGTCTTGACTGCGATCGGCCTATGTATTTAAAGTATGCCAAAAATGTATCAGTAATTAACAATGGAAACATTGTGATGGAACTAAAGAATGATACAAAAAGTGATATCTTCTGTTGTTTTACAGCTTCAAAACTTTTGAAATAAATAAATTTATATTTTTTTCAAATCTCAGAAATGTTATGTCTCAGAACGAAATCTAGATATCCTAAAATTATTTATTTAAGTTGGTTGGTATTGGTGATTTAAATCTGATTTATTCACAGAGCGGAAGGCTCTGATATTAAGGGACAGGTTTTAAGAAAGAGTAACTGTTAAATTAGAATTAAATTATTAAAGTTTTTATTTGACTCCTTTACAATTAGAACTTTTGTGGGTTGTAAAAGATTCCATGTCCAAGTGTCGATGTAAATTAAATGAAACCCTACGAGTGGCCGAATTTTGATTTGACGTTGATGTCGAGATAATGCAGTTCTTAGAAAAATAGGATATATGCCTTGTAGTAGAAATTATATCCTTGAATGAACATCACTAAGACGAGACACGAGGATGGCACTTGGTGGGTATAAAACATCGTTTATACTTAAAGAGAACAACACACAAAATCTAATGTGGAATTATAATTTTTTATTCATTTTGTCATTGTATAAAAAAAGGGGAAAGAAAAATTCCTCATCTTGAATTATCATTATGCTCGAGCTGTTTGATTATTCATTCAAAAGGAGAAATTTCAACTTTCAGCAAAAGAAGTAATAAAAAAAAATAAAATTTCATAAAAGTTTCTTAATCTAGGCGAAGAAAAAGTAATTAAACTTTTGGTTGGAGAATTGAATTTTTCAACGACAACGGATTCGCGTATGATGCGCGAAAACTTTTGAGAAATACAAATCGATTGTTATATAATGTCCATGGGAATAAATTTTATCGATTTAATATTATTCTAAGCTTAATTCTATATTACTGTTAAATTCAATTCTTAATTTCTTTTTTAAATTCAGACCTGCGAAAAATAGAATTATATTAAAAAAGAGTAGTTATAAATTTCTTCTTTTCCACTTCCTTTATTTTTTTGTCTTATGCATAAATCTGAATTTCGAAGGCTTGAACATTTGCAGTTGAATTTGAAATCGAATTTCAACTTGCAGTCAAGCGTTCGACACTCAGGTCGGTAGACCGGTTTTAATTGCTTGAGAAGTGAGGAACTTTTCCGTGGGTTGATGTGGCAGAACGACAACTTCTCCAGGCAGGAAGTACCCGAACACAGTTCTGAGTTGTGTGGCTCGATTCTCCGAAAATGTGATTTGCAGCTCTTGTTGCTTCTTGAAATATTTGAAAGGGAGAGAAAGAGAGAGAGACAGAGCGAGATGCATAAATATTCACCAAATTCAATTTTTAGTTCAATTATTTCACTTTTTGTTTAACAAGTTAACACCAATAATATTCTTAGTGTTTTCCTTTTTTAAATTATTTTTCAGATTTCAAATTTTTAGATAAAATTCTTTATGAGAATTTAATTTTAAGAAACATTCAATTATTCAATAAACTAGCAGAACTACAAGCGCGCATAAAATTTCTTCTTCCTTCTTACTGTCAAAATTTGCTTTTCCAAATAAAAATTCTTAATTTTTTAAAAAATATAATTTTTCTTACGGTTTTTCATTAAATTTAATTATTTAAACAACTCATACGAGTTGTTTAAATAAATAAATAAATGCCAAAATATCTCTAACAGCATCTTGAATTAAAATTCAAAATTTATTTCAAAAAAAGTTGGCAAAATTTTCAATTGTTTTAATTTTTTAAAAATTTTTTCGGAAATAGAAGTATTTTTAAAAAATTTTAGTCCCATTTTTTTAAGAAACAATTTTACGAAATTTCTGAATTAAATTTTTCAAAACTTTGATACTTTTTGTTAAAAACAAAAATTTAAAAACTTATTCATATTTATTTATCCCGAGGAATTAAAAGTTCAAATAATTTTAATGAAAAATCTCATGAAATATAATTATTTCTAAAATTTACAACTGTAATTCATCCAAAATTCAATTATTTTTTAGAATTTTTGAATAAAATTATTGAAAAACTTTAATAATTTTTGCAGAAAAATAATTTTATTAATAATTTTTTGAAATGCAAATTTATAGATTTTTAAACTTTTTCTTCCGTTAAATTTTCAAGGAATTTAATTTAAGAACCTTTTAAAATTTAATTAATTCTTTAAATTCCTGTTACAACGGTTTAAATATTTAATTATTTTTTTAAATGTTAACTGAAATTTTTGTTAAATTAATTCCTATCAGAATTCAACTTCGAGAATTGAATTATTTAAGTAGAATAATTTTTGTAAATTCATAAAATAATATAATTTCAAAATTATAATTGTATTTATATTTATAGACAATTTTCAAAGAGGGAAAAATAAAATTCTTTAAAATATCAAATTTCACAGATTTTCTAATTGTTTCAATTTGTTAAAATTATTATTGTTTATCAATTATAATTGTTTATTATTATTATTATTATTGTTAAAATTATTATTCATTAAAAAAACCTTAATTGCTATTTTTCAAAAACCTAACTTTTTAAAAATTTTCAAACTAAGTTTTCAAATTTTAATAACTTTTGTAAAGTAAATATTTAACTGATTATTATTCTTTATTTGCTTAAAATTTTAAAACACATAAAAATTTGAAATGGAAGTCTTCCAAAATTCAATTAATTTTCTAGAATTTTTGAATAATTTTATTCAAAATTTAATTTTTAAGAAAGCTAGCAAATTAAAACATTACACATTCAACACAATTTTCTACAATTTAATGGTAACATTTTTTACGATCAAGCTCCCAACTTTTATATTCACCTAAATTTGAATTATATAAAATCCATTTAATTAATATTACCCTAAAAACACACTGAACATTATTACACAAAAACATATTAATTTGTAATATCGATACTCATAAATACAGCATGAAACAATTTCTCAACAACCTACTTTTTAATCGGGTATTTAGTACAAATAATTAAGCAAGATAGAATTGTCTTTATTCTTAATATTAAAAGCTAAGATGTTTCTGAGTTGATTTCAATTGTTTCTCAATAACAAAGTGTTACATTTTAGATGTTGAAATTGCCAAATTCTGCAAGCTGTTAGAATTTCACTTAGTAACAACTAAGTGCAAAAAAGACTTTAATGAGGATTTCCCCACTTAATTGTCATTCTATAAAAACAATGAAAATGGAGAAATCTGAGCAGTTGCCCGCGTAAACTTGGCGAGACTAAGTCAAAAGGCAGTTTAAGTCAGGCAAGAGTACCTGAAATTATTATATATTTGACAGTCATATAAACTTGCTTTGATTAATTTTTGTAAGACACAAAAGGTGGTCTCAATTTATAATACTAAAATTGACATTTAAGTTATTTAAATAAAGAATAAAAGTTTACATAGAGAACAACAACATTGACAGCATATTAATATTAAAGAAAACAAGCATTTTAAAAGTGAGTAATAAAAATTGACAAATACATATACACATACACACAAATATATTGAAATTGCATATATTATTCTGGCAATACTTTTGTCAGATTAAAAGAAATTGTTGTATTTAAAAATACTAAGGGTTTTTGAAAATATATATTATAAATATTTAATTAATTGATTTTTATTTATTCCTATTTCCAAACAGTTATTTATTACAAATTCTATTTTTATTTATATGACACAATTGTCACGTAAATGAAATTAATATTTACGTATAGGGAAAAATCCACTACCTTTCTTATTTGCTGAAGAGCATTTTCGTTATCTAAGTGCAATTCGAATTAATGATAAAATAATTTCTTTTATTTTAATTATTTATTTAAATCGTTTCTTAATAACATTATTGCAATATTTAGAATTGATATTTGTTATAATTTATTTATAATCTAATTTTATTTATACACTTTCTGAGTATTATAATACTCAGAAAGTATATATTAATATTAATTACAATAAGTCTCAAACTATAAAATTGTACGTATATTAAATTTTTTAAGTATAATAATAATAATTTTTTTTATGAATTCTGTGAAATCTAATTATAAATTCACATAATTTTTAAATGGTGAAATAGAAAGTAATATAAACGTCAAAAATATTCTAATTTTTATTGCACATTATTGTTATTTAATATAATGTTTATATATTTTTCATATATATTAATTTTTATGCTACTGAATACCGAATTCGCAGAATATTTGACGAATTAATAAAAGATTTTCATTGTTTTAACATTAAATTTTTTTATTAATTCGTAAAATATTCTACGAATTTAGTCGGTGGCATAGAAATGAAGATTTATGAAAAGTTTATAAACTAAACATTATATTAGATAACAATTCTGTGCAATAAAAATTATAAGAAATAATTATTATGTTTTTAACCATTATATTATTTTCCATTTCTCAAGATAAAAATTATGTGAAATAATAATTAGCTTTCATAAAAACTATGAAAAATAATTATTATATTTAAAACATTTATTATACGTACAATTTTATAGTTTGAGATTTATTGTAATTAATATTAATAATACTCAAAGTCTATAATAAAATAAAAATTAAATTAAAAATAAATTGTAACAAATATCAATTCCAAATATTGTAATAATGTTATCATTAAATTACAGAAACTAACCCTTCGAATAAATGATTATTATTAAGTTTAAAATTCCGTTATATGACAATTATAAATATTATAATTTGGCTGAAATCATGTGCTCATTAATGTTTCTTTTTTTGACATATCAATTTAAACTACAAAACAAAACATTGTAATAAAATAACGCCAACTTCAGGTGAGGACAGATTATGTCGATTATTATAATATAATAATTATTTATTTTTGCATTTAACTACTTGAACTCTCGTAAAATTTTCTAATAAAAATTGAATTAAAAAGTAAATTTTAGTTAAAATTTTAGATTAAAAATAGTTCATAAAATCGTCCTTATACAGAATTATTTTCACTTATACTACTTATTATTATTTTTACTTATATTACGACTGTATTACTAAAACATTGCCGTAACATTACAGTAAAACAGAAACAACTTTTTAAGAAAATAAATTAATTTTTAAATAAATAAAAAAATTGTACATTCAAAATTTTTATTTATTCTTTTTTAAATTAATAAAAGGAAAATGTATTGTTATCTTCCATGGTGGATGATTCTGAATAATTCCATGAATTGTGTCTATTAGTCGACCAAAACTAACCACCGTATTTCTAATCTAGTTTCAGTTTGCCTTCGGTCATCGTTGTTCTACGATCCTGCTCGAGTATGCTCTATCTATATATATATATTGCGAATATATAGTTGCAAATGACCTGTCTTGCAGTTTGAAGCAAAGTTGAAAATATCATTGGTTCCTGCATGAGAAATACGATGGAATACGTTTTAGTGGTCGCTATGCAAAATTCGCAAAAAAAGTTTACTCTCTCACTGTTAAGTTAAAATTTAATATTAATGTTGATTCAATACCGTGTTGATTGAATTAATTTTTTTTTCTCTTAATGAACACATAAATACTTCATATTTATACTTGTTTTTGTCATTTTTAAGAAATATTAATAACTATACATATTTAAACATCATTTTACTGTAATTGATGTTAAGAACTAAATTTTATGCACTGTTTTTAAAAAATTGTATTATAATGCTTTAAGAAATTTCGGTCTGCATTCGATTAGATGAAATGTAAATTAAGTGCTACTACTATTGTTACGTAACATTATTAAACATTTTCAATTTTTTTAAATTTCCGAAAATAATTTTCTATTGAGAACTATTTTTATTCGAAAGACCCTACATAATGATTCTTTTTGTATTTTGCTTATATAGCCAAAATTTAATTTACTCTTTGATTGTTAAACGAACAGAGAAAATTAATTGTTTTGTGAAATAAAATTAAATAAATTACAATTTCCTTTGTTAATTATGCCCGAATAAATAGTCGATATTTCTGTGTTTGTCACAAGAGAGGCGAAAAACCAAATTAAGTGAGCGTCTGTGTCAAAGGAAATAAATAATTAAATAAATAAGTAATAAATAAATAAATAATATATATATATATATATATATATATATATATATTTATATATATATATATACATATATTTATACATATATTTATATATATATATATATATATATTTATACATATATTTATATATAATGAATAAATAATTAATAAATAATGGAAAAACAAACAAAACTTATATGTGTATATAGCATTTGCATTGGACATCGCATGAATAGCCATCAATCTATAGATATACAAAATAATATAATCTCGTACCTAGCTATAATAATTATGGTTCGACGGACATTTTTCAGTCACACCTTCGTTCGCTCACCCGATCATTCGACCGGAAATCGAATGAGTCTCCTCTTCCCACACCTTCCTTCGATTTTGTTCGCAATTCCATTGCATAACGATAGTCAATTCAATTTTAATCGTACCAAAACTCGACGGGACAGTTAATTCCACTTGAATGACGGCTTGGCTTCGCGGGGGCATTTATATGATTCCGTTCAAGCGCAACGAATTATAAAGGTTTTTCAAATATATACAGTTTTTTTCAATTTTCAAGAGGGGGGAGTGTATACAATAGAAGCTCTCTTTTTTTAAAGAAAAAGACGTAAGAATACTCCGTAACAAGTATGTTTTCATATCAACATATCAAAATTCGTATTAATAAAATAAAATTTTCTGACGTCAATAATAATAATAATAACAAAACTGATATATACAGCCAAATTCCAAAAGTTTGCTTACCATTTAATGAAAAATGTTTTTTCATGTTGTCAAATATTCTCAAAGAATTCAACCTGTACTTCTATCCCTCTTATAAACAAAAATTCTAGTTCTATCATCAAACTAGGTAAAGATTCGACGAAAAAGTGGGATAAAACAAATGTTGTATATAAATTTGATTGTAAAAACTGCCCTGCAACATATATTGGCGAGACGAAACGATCTTTACTAACTCGCATAAGCGAACACAAAAAAGTGAATGACAACTCTGTAGTCTACCGACATTGTACTAATTTTAATCATGATTTTGATTGGGAAAATGTAAAAGTTTTGGATAATGAACAAAATTTTATAAAACGACGAATATCTGAAATGATCCATATAAAAACAAATCGTTCCACTATTAACAGAAAGGAAGATATTCTCACTCTAAATAAAACGTTCTTTCCTCTTCTCAGACGTATAGACTCATGCCTGTAACGACAAAACAATAACATCTTAATAATAATAATATAATTTTAATAATATAATTATAATAATTAATTAAAACTATAATATAATCTTAATAATCTTGCTGACCACCTGTGTTTACATATCAGTTCATTGACTTTTCTAGTTTTCACCATTTTGACTTTCTTATATCAGTTTTAATTTTATTTCAGTTGACACTGAGACAGTGGAGAGGAATGTCTTCCTTTTTAATTTATGATTGTAATTTTATTCCTATTTGTGTGAATATGTGTAGTGTTTGTTTTTTAATTAATTTATTTTTATTCCTCATGACGAACCTAAAGGGCGTATTTATGTTTTAACGAATTAGGTAAAATATTATTAGTTGTTTACTACTTTAACGAACAATAGTATTTAAGACCTTTATAAATATTGAAGTGCCTTTTTATGTTTTAATAAATTTAGGCTGATGAGGTTGGCAAACCTCAGCCAACGAAACGTCGCACTATTAATGAAACACATTAGATTTTTGTATTCAATTGCTACCTTCCCATGATCATTTACTTAACAAATATCAACTGTGTTTTCAATTGTAAAAATTACACAAAAGAAAACTACAAAAGATTTTTTTTTATTTTAGTAAATATGTTCGTCTATGATGTTTCGTGTTGCAGATTTATATATTTACAGTATTACTTTTCAAATCGGTGATGCGATTTTGTAACTTAACTTTAATCACATTTTATTAACACTTTAGCTTCACCTCATTTTCACTGCACTTCATTTGCACCTCATTTTACTCTCGTTTCACTTTCACTTCACTTCCAATTTAACATCGATTCTATAACTTCATTTCAATCTCTCTCCACTAAAACACATTACTTTGACCTCGTTCTCATTTTACTTTCACTTCACTCTTAAATCACTTCATTTTCACCTCATTTTACTCTTACTTCACTTTCAATACACTTGACTTCACTTTAGTATCGATTCTGTAACTTCACATTAATCCACTGAAACACTTCATTTTCACCTCATTCTGAAATTATTTTCAATTCACTTTCTCCTCATTTTACACTTACTTCACTTTTAGTTCAATTCACTTACACCACATTTTACTCTCACTCTATATTTACTTCACTTTCACTTCAACATCAATCTCACTTTACTGTCACATCATTGTAAATGGGTTAAATAGAGTCAAATTCAATAAAAATAAAGTGCAAGTGAAATAAGTTGTTTCTAGCCAAGAATAAACATATAATTTCTAAATTCTTTTATATTTGATAGAAACATTTCTATTGACATTGGCTAGAATATTATTATATATTATTCATCTCATTGATTCTGTTATTGAGTGATGATCTTGTCCGTTATGTAATGCCCCTACTTCTTAGTAACAAAATGCGCGCGCACATTTCTTATGCATTGCGACGTTGCCATATACTATGCAAATTTCTAATGAAGATGCATCATCCCCACTTATGTGTAACAGAACGCGTGCGCAAAAATATTAACCAATAAGATGTAAATAATACCCCCATTAGTCCCAATATGCATATATATAGTATTAAAGCTGTTTATAAAAACCAATGGACCACTCCCAATTTCGTCACTTATTTTGGGCAATTCGAATCAATTGTTTCAACCAACTTAGACAGTGTCCCATCAGGCAGATGCTATAAGATTGTATTTTGAAATCAGGCTTTGATTTCATTCTTAATAGTTCGTCAAATCGAATAAGACTTTTCTTGACGAAATCAAACAGTCTGAACTACTCAGAAACATTCTGAGGCAGCTCGATGTAAAACATTTAAGTCAAGAGGCATTAATTTATTTTTGAAGAAGTTCGAGATTCGATAACATATCAAATTAAAATAAGTGTAAGACTTCCAAACCAAATCAACCTTGAACGATTCGATTTCTCTGCAGAGAAATCACCATTGTAACTGGTAAGAATATTTATATTAAACCAATCATATTATTCTCATTTATATCTTTTATTTTTTCCCTGTTTTCATTTTATATAAGAAAAATATCAATAACAGCTTCCATAGAGCTGAACATTACAACGTCCCCTACTAAATTTTATTTATCTTTCAATCAAGATTCTTTTCTTGTTCGAAAACTTTGCTAACGACCTCCGAATTTTCAAGTAAATTACTAATAACGTAAACACGACTGCGGCTATCAATTTATAAACGAAACAAGAAAAGTGAAATAAGTTGAAAGTGAGATAAATGTTAGGAGACTGTAAAGCAAGAGTGTTTATGCCCCAGTAGCACGTAATATTACAGCAAAATTGAGAACACTGCCTTAACATTACCAATATTGCCTAAATGTTGTCAATATTACTGGAACATTAAGTGTTTCTAGGATGTATTATCAAAAAAATTATTTAAATAATAGAATAATTTTTATTCATGTCAACTTATTAATACTGAAACATATTAATACTGAAATATATTAATAATGAAACTATTGATTCAAATTTAGTTATTTCACTTAAATGAAACTTATTTGATAGACAAGTAATCGGTTATTTGAATCAAATAATTTTTTTCAGATATTTTTTCAGACATTGAATTGAATATGCAAGAAAATTTTTAGAGGATGAGTGAGAAAAAGAGAGAGACTTTTTCCTTAGCATTCACATAAAACAGAACGTAATAAAAAAATGAATAACGTGAAAGAGAATGAAATTTACTAAGCAGTCTACTGTTTCTTTACTGAGAGCGTAGTTTTAAGCAAGGTTCTTCGGAATTCACGTGATGGTGCAATTAAGACAAATTCTTTTTAAGTTTAGGAAGAAGAACGCACTGAAGTCTATATATTTCCCTAAATAGAGACTAAAACGAGCAAAAAGTATACATATATATGTTTTATGTAATTAGAACATTCCTTAATTACGCTTTGACTCTAGATTATCCTTTCAGAATTCCTCTTTCATTGGAAATGTTTTATTGTTTCGTAAAAGAGTTTGATTAAAACTATAAAGTGGAAAAATTATTCTTAAATCAGAATATTTAATAAGTTTCATTATACGTAATTTTATTATATTTTTAAATTTAAATTGGAAATATATTACATATTACATACATATTATACATATAATATTTTAAAACATAATAATATCAATAATATTATCAATAAAACAATAACAATAATAAAATAAATTAATTAAATAAAACAATTTTGTCGAATGATTATCATTCAACGAATAATAATTGTCGAGTAACACGCGATCATTCTAAACGCACTGGGAGAATATTACACATATATGATATTGTTATAATGGAATGACATAATATTCATAGGTACCATAGCTTGTCCTTTGAGTCTTCTAATCAGTTTGATTATTCTGATATGCTTATATATACGAATATTGCAGACGCATCACGATTACTCGTAATATATTTCGTCTTGGTATGGGTGTATATATATTGAAGCGAAATCAACATCAAATGGGCTAACTTAAATTAGCGAGAACCATTAATATGTATTAGAACTATTCCAACCTGGATATATTTGGCCAAGAAACACAGTATGCGCATACGTGTTAATGGCAAATAAATAATAATCGTCTATAATTTTATTAACTATCAATAAAAATTTGTATATATTCGATTATTTGAATTTGTTAATACTCTTATATTTCTGTAAATAATCTAATCTGATAACTGAGATCGAGCTGGATTTTTTAAAAAAGGGGATAGTATCGATAGGTTGCTCACCTACTTTGGGTCAATAATTGCTAGGCCCCAGATAGAAAGCATGATCCTAGCCAATGCTGGTCATTCAGATAATATGTGAGTCGAACTTTCGTTGCTCGACTCACAAAATCTGCCTATGATGAAACTTGTCCCCCTATTTTATGCTGATGGTAATTCAATAGCCCATGACCCGTAGACGAACTACGACGGTTCTAACTCTAATCTTATCGAGTTTTAGGGCTGCTTCTACTGAGAAACCTGCTGTATAAGCATGTTGTCCCGGATGCAAAGGATAGTCCCTTAAACATTTTAGTCTAATAAAATTATCCACCAGTTTCTCTAATGCTTTTAATATAAAAGAAGTTATATTAATTGGTCTAAAGTCCTTTGCAGCAGAATAACCTGAACTATTGGCTTTCGGAATAAACCCTCGTCTTTTTCCAAGATTCCGGCGTGTAACCAAGAACTATACAAGCTCTTATTATTTAACACAGGGTCAGCCTAATACGTTCCAGTCCCTTTTGAAAAAACTCCTCCAGCTGAAACCTCGTTACTTCTCTACCTCTTTCTTATAAGAATTATCAGCATCATGATATAGGATAGCAGCATGGGATATGCTTGCTAATTCTTACGGTTCTTGGCTTTATTGAAAAGCTTCCTTACTGTTTGCCTATGTCCTTCCAAAAAGGAGTTCCACCACTTATTATTCCTGCTGCAGTCCAATTTTTTGGCTAGACCGCTTCTTTCAAATGAACCAATAATCGAATCTCGCAGATATTCCGCCGCGAGTTCCAACTCTTCCTGTGTTCCATAAGAGGTGGCTAAATTCTCTGTAGAAGTCTTCAGGTCTTCAATAAATGAAGCCGTATCGGTACTCCTAGGATCACTTCCCCACCTATGTTCCCTATATTTCGATTCCAATCTGAATATAATAAGTCTATGAGCCGAATTAAAGTCATCAGGCACCCTTCAGCCCCTCACACAAATGTGGAACAATTCGTAATATTCAACACCTTTTTTCTGTCTCACAGAGAGACCTTATTATTGACAGTAATCGACCAACTTCTTCACCCTCACTGGTGGTTTACGTTCATGTCCGTACCCCGGAGAGTAACCAGAAGCTACGACGACCTACACTGAGAGAAGTCCGAGGCGTAATAGTTATCTCTAGACGTCGCTATAAGCTGCTTCGCTTGTCGTATTTGTGATGTTTCGAGTCTAGGGCTCAGACGCCTCGAATCTGTCAGATATTGTTCCTGCATGTGACAGAATAACTCGTGGTCGAAACTAACAGTTGTAAGTAATGCCGCTTCGAGACGTTCCACATTTTTTATCAGAGTTTGAGATGTTCCGATCGAGGTTTCACATAACAGCATTCAAAATTATCACTCAAGTCTCGCGCGGGACGTAATAATTCCCAGACTTCTCTCAGTGTACCTTTTATCGCCTTTCTTTTCTGAGTACTCAACTTTTACAACAGCTACGTCCCTAGTAGTAAATTCCAATAGTGGAAAAGCATCTAGACTTTTATAGATCAAGCATGTCCTTGGAATTGGTTCCTGTGATGAAATAACTAGCTCTCCACAGCCATTTAGTCCTCTGATACTACTCTTGAAAATCCAAGCTTCTTGAACAAAGGCTTTTAAAGCTGTCTGAATCTTTGTCAAGCTCTTAGCTAAAATCGCCAAAGCGCCTTAACAATGATGCAAATTAATCTGCTTACTTTGAATAGTGGAAACAGCTATTTGAAGACTGACTCACTGTCTCCGTGAGTCCTAGTCCTAGCCACTTTGAATGTGACTTGGCCCAATCTAAGGCACAGTTTAAAGTGCCGAGCATGGAGAACTTCTATATTCTTCAATGTCAAGAAAATTATCAATACTCCAAGCCAAATATTCTTCTATTTCATTCTCCGGCACCCCTAACGCGAATGTCCAGCCCATAACCCATGCTTGGTCCGACCCCCTCTCGACACGCGAATACAACCTCCAATCGGCTGTATCTCAGCATTTTGTCTT
Source organism: Leptopilina drosophilae (assembly GCA_032873175.1). NCBI lineage: Eukaryota > Metazoa > Arthropoda > Insecta > Hymenoptera > Figitidae > Leptopilina > Leptopilina drosophilae. Next base: position 22,766,819 of record CM065483.1, read on the forward strand.
CTGAGGTTGCCAAGGAATACAGATTTGTTCACACTAGAAGCGGGTACCGAGGCCACAACCTTTACTAGCTTAATCAGCTTCGTCTACCACTCTAAGGGTGAGAACATATGCACTGCTTCCCTAATGAGACGAACCTCCACAAAGTAAGGATCGGGTCCTATTTCATCCCACGATGAATCGCCAACCTGAGTTGGTCGAAATATTTTAGCGTCATCTCGACCCTCGGGGTCCATTTAGGTCCCGAGCTTTACGATAGCTAAGTTATGCCCAGTGATGGTCGTCTTCCACCCGCACCACTCCCAGGAAGAACCGGAAGGATTTCATAACCATGGACACGAGTTGATCATGGATTGGATTGCAGAGACTCACTTCCAAATCGCCATGGCTCAGCCAACAAAAACCATGGAAGGGTTTCTTCTTAGTCAGACTGCGGCCAGCAGGAAATCTTCTGAATGAAGATGTTAAGCCTCTGTCCATCCTATCTCTCTCGATGACCCTTCTAATTCGCCATGCCCTGGGATAATAGGTACAATGATTGGCCCCTTTAGAGAATTTTTAGCTTTATCTCATTGCCATATTTACTGTACCTATCAAAAATGAATTATAAAAACACAAAGTGGAAGCAATATTATTCTACTTTTAATGTTGATAATGACACAGAACTAAGAAATTGTAAATAATTGTTAGAATTTAAATTTTCGTAGTTAACATATTTTATAATTCCGGTGTTCCTAGTTTATTTTTCAGAATTTGGAGTTTATGCGGGATCTCTTAATGGTAAGCGAGGAAAAAGTAGGCTTGATAGTCTTTGGCGGGCAGAGCCCTTTTGGATAGCAAAGAGTTTGGTCGTGCGAAACAGAATCCAAATCTTGCAACTTGTAATAAGCGTCAGTCGAATTGTGAATTAAATAAGTGAGAATTTTAATGGCATTATACTGCGAGTTATTTTATTTATTAATTCAAATGTGAATAATTTTACAAGCTAAATTTTAATAAACTGTATTTAATATTTTTAAATTCAGTGGAATAAATTTCTTTGTCACCTTAAGCCTGAAACTCAGTTGCTTCAATGATAACTAAACTTAACCCAGCGGGCACAAAGACAAAAAACGTTTGAACGTCTGTAGAACGTTTAATGTCTGCCAATTTAAGTTTTAAGAACGTCCGAACGTTTCAAAAATGTTTCGGAACGTTCGGACATTCTTAGAACGTAAATTGGCAGACATTAAACGTTCTACAGACGTTTAAACAACTTTTTTGTCTTTGTGCCCGCTGGGAAGTTAATAAAAAAATCTCTAACATAATAAATATTTAAATAAAATAACACAACTGTCAAAAAATACATTCATTGACCCTAAACACATAGTTTACAGTGTTTAACAGCCTGTTAAAAATCATAATACAGTCCTATTTAATGTTGGCGATTTTCAATGATTGGCCTCTGCACTTGTACAATCATTGGCAGTGGCAAAAATTGTACTTTGAGGATTCTTAATTTCTTTATTTACAAAAATGTATTTTAAAACATTTATTTAAGTGTTATAAAATATTCTTTTTACTATTTAAGAATATTTTTGAAAAATACTGTCCTTGGCCTTTCAAACAAACCTGGCTAATCATTGTGTTTTTATACAATTGAAAGAGGGTATTATTGGCCTACTTATAAATTAAGAAAATGAAATATTTTTTAATAAAATACCATTTATCATTATTTTTAATTACCTTCAGTAAGTATACAAAAATTTTTCAAAAAAGTAATTTTGAAATTTAAAAAATGACTCTGTGAGTATGCACTACTTACCACCATAAGATTCGCAGTTGTCAAAGCTGTTCTTTCGAAACACTGTTATTTCGAAACAAAATTTAATATTTTACAATTCACAAATAATTTAATTATTGTTAAATTCTTTGAATAACTTTTATGACAAAAATGTCCTTAAGTCAAAGAAATTCCCAAACGATTCTAGATTCTGATTTTTTTTTAATAAACAATATAGAATTAATTTGTTTGTTCCTTTTTCATTCGTTTTATGTAATTTTCGAGCCAACTTTATGAAAATTGAAAATTAACAAGACTAATTCTGGTGATTGGGCAATAATTTTGGATACATTAAGTTAACCTGAATTTTGGAATTTAGATTTACATCTTCTGACGTACCCATTTGTTTGGATTTTTCTTGAAATGTTAATTATTCTCAAGCTCTACATCAAGTATCTAGAAAATAACACTGACTTAATTCCCTGGAGGAATATTCAAGAATACTCTACTTTTGGAAATTTTCATTATATTTTAAGCTTTGCTTGAAACTCCTTTTGCTGCGTGAACACAAGGCCCATATTATTTGCAACTGTTCAAGATTTTATGTCAGTTTGGAACTGGAAGATCGTCATAATCCAGCTTTTATTGCATAAGTGGTTATTAGTCTTTTTGAATTTCAATATTAATCTCTTTTTCATCAAGTAATTCTATTGGAGGAGAAAAATAATGATCAAGTTTCTGCTTTTCAAATTTCGTTCTATTTCCAATCACCATGAAGATTCATCAGAAGATTCCATTTTGAAACATCAACCAATCAGAAAACTGTATTATAATCGCGAACTATTGTACACTAGAGTAACTTTCATTTTTTTTGGTGGCAACAAATCTCTATGGGGAAAACAAACTATAGTGTGTTCATTCTTTTTCTGGGTTTCTTGATCGAAGAGCGTTTTATCTTGTCAAAAATTTATTTTTGCTTTTATTAATTCAATAAATTTAATAATAATTAAATAAAAATAGTAACGGATTAAAATCAATTTTACTGGGCCATTCAATTGAAGATTTCAATTTCATTTCCTGAGGGATATATTCCTGAGGAGGGAGTTGTTTGGCGTTTCACGGAAAATTTGTTGTTAACAATTTTTCAAGTAAGATTTCTTGATGATTTGTGATAGTGTTTCTTAAAAAAATTCTTCGTTTAATTTCATAAAGAGAAAAATGGATATCAACATCTGAATATTTTATTATCGATCAATCATAACCTTACTTTTTTCAAGTTTATTTTCACTAATCAGAACTCGAATCGTGAAAGGAAAAGAATCTTTTTTTCTTTCTTAATTCTTTTCTTGTTAAAAATCATGTTAAAATCATTGTTTAATTTAATAGATATTTTTTTATTAATAATATGTGATTATAGAAATTTATTTAATTTGTCTTTTCTTTCTTGAATGAATAATTGAATCTTTGACATCGAGCTACCCCGTCTACTATTTTCCATGGGACTGTAGTTAGCTTGGACACTTTTTAGGAAGATTAAATTGGTGAATTGAATTATTATTGTGAGACAAATTAATCTAATTAATTAATTAATCTGTTTTGTCAATACTTAGTTTGGTAGCCATCGTGTATCGCCAATCAATCTGTCTTAAAAATTTTGATTATTTTTTTTGTGTATTTATTGATTGACACTTAGCCTGGTGGCCTCGTGTGTTGATGATAAATTAATTTAAATAATTGCTGGTAATTAGCCTGGTGGCCTTCGTTTATTCGGAATTATTCTAAAATCTGTTTTGTCCCTTTGTTAATTTTGTTTAGTGTCTCTTTAAAACAGGCGCCCAACCTTTTGCATCATATTTAATCGTCCCTAAGTAACCTATGATTTTGTATTTACTTCTGTTAAATTTTTTTTATTATTTTGGAAAAGAAATTATTATTTGAGAAAATATCAAGGTTACAACGTAAATAAATAATTTAATTAAAATTAATAATCATAGACAATATAATTTTGATTGTCAAAATGGTTGTTCGATTGTATTAAGTTTATTAATTACGGGGACCCTATAGTAATGATGCCACAATGTTGTACATAACCTAGGAAATAACATTATTTTTAATATTTAGAGAATTGCTCAAAATTTTGTGATAAACTCAAAAAATTCATGATTGAATTGACTCTGATTTCAATCTCAGATTCTCAAAGTGGCTCAAAATTTTTAGTTCAATCAAAAGTGCTTAAAAATTTAAAATAAACACTAGTGTATAGTAGTGCAAACAATTTAAATTTTTTATTTTAAACCTCTCTTTTTATCAATTTTTTAAATCTCAAAATTTTAGAGCAATTCTCTCAGTTCTATCTTTAAATTCAGATTCAGTAAGAAATATTAGAATCAAGTAGTATAGTGTCATGGCAAAAAATTAAATTTTTTCATTTTAAATCACTCTCTGTATCAACTTTTTAAATTTATCTCAAAATTTTGAGCAATTTTCTCAATTTTGATATTGAATGCGAATTCTTGGTCAAAATAAGTTTTTTGTGTGCCTGCGTTTTTATTTATATTAAATATCCAATTAATTTAGTTAAATAATTTGAATTATTTTAAATAATTTTTTTCCAGTGTGATAGTTCGTTAGCTTGTTGGTTAAGGTCTTTAGTTAACAACTGTGTTGAACTCGGGTTCAATTCCCAGTTCCCTCGAATTTATTTTCAGAATATATTTCTTATTACTATAAAGTATTCCAAAATAATACAACTAAGGCATAGTAAATGAGAAATGGACGTCAAGGAATATTTTCAAATTGAAAAATAAGATTTGTTTTAATTTCGGAAAATTTTTTTCCAAACTTGCATCAAATTTGGCCACAAGCTTGTATAGTAACCTTGCAGAAAATAATATATACAGGTAATAAAATATAGTATTATACAATAAAATTCTATCTAATAATAAATATGTGACACGATCTGAAGAAAGGGACCTTAGAAGCAAATCACTTTAAGGTTATGTTAGTGCTACTTTTTTGTTGATTATAAGTTTCTTTTTACTTTTTGCAAATTAAAATCAGTGTTTATTAAATATTTCAGTTATAATGAAAACTTAAACATTAATGATTAACATTAACAGTTAATCATTTTTTTGTATATTCATTTCAAAAATTGCAAACATAACCTATAATTTTTTGCTTCTAAGGTCCCTTTCTTCAGATCGCGTCACATATAGAATGTTAAATTTATAAAAATTATATTTTTATAAATATAATATAATGGAACTATTTTTCTATAATTTGCAGCTCTCTCACAACCAAGTTGACTCTCAAATTATATATGTATATATATAAATGCAAAGTTTTAAAGTTCGTAAAAAATATTGACACAAAGAACAAAATTTATTTTTCATTTTGATGAATCACATCATAAACGTTACGTTTCTTTCAATAGAAAAAAGCCCCCGAGTGTGACATCCGCAAAAACCGGAAGTGTTCACCAAAAGAAATACGTATACATGCGATCCTTTTCTCTCTTTCTCCTCCTTGTTTTTCAAATCCTCCATAATTGATCTTGTCGCATTCTAGTGTTTATATTTCAAGAGTTCCATTTTTCTTCCTCCTCTTATTTTTTGCACCTTGCTTCAAAAAAAAAAAAAAAAAGAAAGAAGAAAAAGAACACAACAGTCGTTCGTTTTTGGTTGCTTGCAATGACGCGCGCTACTTTAACATTTACGGCGGCATGGTGCCGGATTGGCTGCAAGGAATGCGGCGCCACGCTGATTGGCCGACTCTTCGGAGATGCGCTCAATAGCAAGATTCGACTTAAACCCCCAGTACCCGGCAGAACTTCGAACCGGAAAGTTTGTTCTGCTTGCGTGTCGGTATTTCAAACAGAATTTATGTATATCATTAATTCCAAAAAGAAAAAATTTTAATTCTCTCCCCCTCTCAGCATTGTGTTGTGTCTATGTGCATGTGTGTGTTAACAATTTTTTTTTCATAACAATATTTAGTCGTTTTTATCATCATCATTATTATTATTATTATTGTTATTAATAAATAATAAATAAAACAGTGGTCCCCATAAAGTAGAAAATTAAATTTTATTCGTTAATTTCAAAAATTCGCAATTATCGGGCCACGGGACCCAAAAGTGTGTGAAAGAAAAATTTTCTTCTTCTGTTTGGAAATTTTTAATAATTTTTTTGTGTTTTGTGTTTAACAGTGACAAGTTTCTTATTTTTGGAAGGTTTTATTTATATCAGTGGAAAGGCGCCAAAAGTGATTTTCAAGTAAGATTTCTAGATCCAGAACTATTATTAAATAATACTGATTCATCAATAATAAAAACGATATTAATAAATAATATAAGGGAAAAATATCAATAAATTAATAAAAATTTTATTAACAAAAGAACAAAAATATCACAATAACGAAAGTAAGAGACAACATTTATAAAAATTTGCTAACAAATAAGTAATTTGTAAGCAATTTGTTAACATTAAATAATAAACAAATAATAATATTTATAATAATAACAATCATGTTTATTTTATTAAAAATCATATTGGCATTGGTGAAATAATATTAATAATATTAATGAATGATAATAAATAAACAATTGTTATTAATTATTTAAATTTTGTTTAAGTAAAAAATTAATATTTTATATCATTAATGTTTTCACTACATATAATATTAAATAGTTTTTAAATGTAAAATCTATGTTTATAATTATTCCACTTAATATTTTATGTAAATATTTTTAAAAAATCGGTTTTGCTAAATATAATTAATTTAAATAAAATAAAGTATGATTTATTATTAAATATTATTATATTATTTATTATTAATAAAAATTAGGATAAAAAAAATATTTTCAATCGAACGCAAAAAATTTGAAGATTAAAGAGCCTAAAGTTCTGAACGTTCAAATGAACGAAGTTTATTTATTACCTAAAAAAATTAATTTTTTATTGCAATTATTTTGCGTTATTATCTAAAAAATTAATTTTAGAATTTCTAAAAGTAAAATTTCAGATTTTAAATTTTTTTATGATTTGAAATTTATTAAAATATCTCCAATAAAAAATATTTCGTTCATATGAACGTTCAAAACTTGATGATCATGAAGATTACAAATGTCGAATTGTAAATGAAGGAATTTTTTATTACTGTTTAAAATGTATTTTTATAAATAAAAATACATTGGCAAAAAAAGCATGTGAGCTTTAAATATAAAAATTTTAAATTCAATTTTAAAAAAAGGAAATAAAATACGTTGGAATTTAATTAAAAGAAATTTGTTTTAATTTGCCAAAAGGATGAATTTGCGAGAAAATTAGTGGATGTATAAAGTTATTTTTCGTTAGCTCCTCGTTTGCTTTGAAGTGATATGTCGCTTCAGAGTGACACCTGCAGCATGTGATTTTCTGCCGCTCCCGCGGTTACGAATGCAAGCACACAACTGCGAATATATATAGTATATATATATATATATATATATATATATATATATAATAGGGGTACAGAGCCCTACCCTACGGAAGTAACGTTTTAGAATTTACATATACATACATATAGATAGGAACAAAAACACAGGTCAACTACATTTAATCAATAAATTCTCAATTATTATGCAAAAAAAACAATGCGAATCTAATTTTATTCGCGTAAATTTTATCACAAACGAATGTTAGAATCTTTAGGTTGATTCCAATTTCAATTCAGACAGGCTGAAATATGCAAGTCAAATAATAGTTTTCTGTGGAAATATATTATTTTTCACACAATTTTAAAATACACGTATTTTGCCGATTGGCCAAAAAAAATTATTTAACGAAGTTAGGCGCATTTGAATTTTTAAAACTGCGAAGTCTGATTTCAAGAAAATGACGGTCAAAAATATTTAAATTGATGTATCTTTCTTGCAACTGTCTATAATGTAGTGGGTTTTTTGTCTCTAATTCCGGATTAAATGTTCTTTCAAGTCCCACAAGTTTAATTAAAAAAATTTTCAATTTCAACAAAATGGCGGCTATTATTTGAAAAAAATTAAAATCAAATTTTCTCAAAAACCCCATCATTTTTTTCAAAAAGAAAAAAACGTTCATCTTGAAAAATTAAGTAAATATTTATTACAACTGACATTTCCACGATTCAAGGAATTTAAATTATTATTATTATTTTATAATTAAATCAATAAAACTTGCATTTTTAAAGTATATTAAAGTTTTAATTCAACACTTGAATGCAAAAAACTTTTAATGTTTTGTTTTTTCAAAAATGAAAAATCGAAGTTTTTTCGATATCTTTAGAATATACAACTAAATTTCAAAAAAGAAAAAACGTTTGTCTTGAAAAATTAAGTGAATATTTATTACAACTGACATTTAAACCATTAACCATTAAATTCCTTAATTTAAATTATTATTATTTTATAATTAAATCAATGAAACTTGCATTTTTAAAGTATATTAAACTTGTAATTCAGCATTTGAATGCAAAAAACTTGTAATGTTACAAAAATTAAAAAATTACATGAAATACATATTCAAGAAAAAATAAATTTCCATGGAATTCAAAATTATTTTACCCAATACCTTTAGATTAATTCAATACACTGAAAAAAAGTTCATTGAATCAAGTAAATGCATTTTCTTGACCTAATTTACTTGAAACAAACCCATATTTTCTTATTCGAAGAAATTTATTTTCTTGTTTCAAGTAATTTTGAGCATTTGGCAAATCATTTTTTTTTGTTTTCTTTAAATAACTATTTATTTCATCCAACACCCATAGTCTTGAGCCAAGAAAGTATGGGAAGATTAATGTGAGTTAATAATTGTTTCAACTCAATTAAAATTTTCCCATAAAATATTCTAATGGAATTTGGCAAAATTTTGAAACTAATTTTTGAAAAATTGAAATAATAACAAAAAATATCTAATGCAATGTATATTATTGAAATTGAATGGTGGAAAGTAAACGAAAATGGAGTGAAAAAAATTGTGGAAAAGGATATTGAAAAATTGTTGAAAGGGAAGAAAAGCATATATATGATGTATATATGTATACACAAACAACAAAACAGACAAAGAGAAAAATGCACGTATAAAGTAAAAGAAGTAATATTTTAGCAAAAATGCTAAAAATACGTCTGAAAGAGGAGAAAAGAAAGTACACGCAGATTTAAATAATTCTCGAGATGAAGTTTTTTTCTGTAAAAATTATTACTAATTTTTCTATTAATTATGGAGAAAAGTAGAAAAATTCTATAGAGAGAGAGAGAGAGAGAGAGAGAGAGAGAGAGAGAGAGAGAGGGAGGGAAATTATATAATCACTGTTTATAATTATAATAAGTTATAATTGTTATGATAAGAAGAAATTTTAAACAAAAATAGAACTTTACGACAATTAATGAGCAATATAGTCAATCTTCGATATAATTAAACTGCATAATAAAACGTAATTATGCTAAATTAATTGGATTTCATAATTAATGACCTCTCTTACTCTTTCCTTTTTCTCTCACTCTGTCTGTCTTTTATAACGAAAGTGAAAAATTTTTTATCGAATTTATAACTAAATTTACTCTACTTAGTATTTTTTTAAACCGCTAATATTTATATATTTGAATATAAAAAAAAATTCTGACAAACAGTCGAAGTAAAAGATTAAAATATTTAATTCAAAATATTCGTATTTTTGAAGTAAAACTGTTCTCTAAATTTGAATTAGTTAAAAATAATTAATTTGATAGTAAAAATAATTAGTCACCAATTCAAATGTATTATGTAAATAAATTTACAAAAATAATGGAGTTAATAGAAATATTTTAAAATTGCACTGAAAATATGTAATTAAATTTGTTAAAGAATTTTATTAGAAACTTTTTAACATATATCATTTTTAAGAGTATTTTAATTTAATAACTGATTAATAATTGAATTTTATAAAAAGTCAAATTCTAATGTATTCATATTTCTAAAAGGCGAAGATTAATAATTAAAATTTTTATTAGTTAATTTAAAAAAATATACATTCTTAAAATTGTTTAATAAAATTGAACTTTCGTAAATTTTTTTTTAAATCTGAAAAATAAGATTGTTTTAATTTTTCAATTATATTGTTTTAAGACAATTGAATTTTTATAAGGAAATAATTGAAAATTTTTGAAGTCATTGAAAAATTACATTTTTTGACAACTAATTGAATTCTCTTAAAGAATTTTATCTAAATTTTTTGAAAATAAACAAGGGAAGTTGGTGATCGTAAATATAATTTTATTTTTTAAATTTAATGTCCCTCTGAAAGTTTTAAATGAATTTTTTGCTTATAAAAATTATATTATAATTATTATTATTATTATTATTATTATTAATTACAATTATTGAAGTTCCCTTAAATTTTTATAATTTCAAATTTCTGAATGTTTATATAAAATATATTTATTTATTTCTTGAACAAATTAAATGTTTATTACTTATTAAATAAATAATTAATTATGACTGTTTTATTATTTTCAAAAATGTTTATAAAATTCATCACTAGAATTTAATTATTTTAATAAATAATTGTATTGTTTGGAAGAATTGAATTACTTTTATAAATAGTAAAATTCTCTGCAGAAATTCAATTATTAATATAATTTTAATACAATTGCAGAATCAAATTTTTAATTATTATTATATAGAGACAAGTTTATTTTCAACAAATTGAGAAAATGCTCGGTTTAATTAAATTATTTTGCCAAATTATCAATTAAAATTATTAAGAAAAAGATTATTTTCAAAAAATTTAAAGATTTATTTATGTTCGAAATCAAATATAAATTTAAATTTGATGAAAAAAAACTGGGGAAAATGTAGGACATAACCGAAAAAATCGGGAATTTTGTTGAACAAAAATAGTAGACATCCTGAATATTTTTGTTTTTGGATATTTTCGGATACTCCAGAACGGAAAAAACTTTTGCTACGATTATTTCTTACTGCATTTTCTCTTTAAAATTTTCTTCTAAAGAGAAACGTAGAAAAAAGTTTTTCTTTGATAAATTTTACGTTTTGTTTAAAATAGAAAAATTTGAAATGGAATTTAAACTGCGGTTTTTTTTGGTGAAAAAAAATATATATATATATATATATAAATTTTGAGGGAAAAATAACGCATTCGCGGTTGTTCTGAATGATATGAACGAGAGAGGCATTCGGGTAGTTCGTTGAACCTCGAGTGACCGGTTGAGGCTGTTCGGTTTCAACATTGCGTTCAAACTCGCCGATTTAATGCCAAATACCTGGATCAATTTCTATGCATTATCAAATTTCAAGATTATCCGATAAGTCCAAATAATATACAAATTTTGTCTCAATATGTATACAAATATATAAATTTTTAAATAATATCTCACATTCTACGATGTTCAGTTTTTTGTAAATCTTTTTAATCTATTTAAGCCTTTGAAGTGATAAAAATAACATGAAAATAATCCATAACAATTATAATATAATAATAATTATAAATTTTTATATATTTATATTTATATATTATTATATATTTATATATATTTTATATTAATAATAATAATAACTATAATTTATTAATAATTAAAGATAATATTAATTATTATTATTATTATATTATTATTATACTTGAAATAAATAAAATAATAATCAGAAATTTATTCTGTTCTATATACAATTATTTTTGGCCTAGAAATTATAAAAAATAAAAGTTAAAAATATATAGCTATAGCAATAGATAATTTTTCCTTATAATTATCATTAATTTATTGATATTTGAAAATTTTCCAAATTTCGAGAATTCAGCTGTTTAAACAAAGTCAATGGCTTATGGGAAGTAAACGGCAAAGACTTAAAGCTTCCGTTTTGTCAAATCCCGACTACTTTTTAGATTACCATCGATGCAGGTATGGATAGGAAAAAAAATTGTATAAAGATTCTAGGGTAAAGAGAGGATATAAAGATGTTTAATGGAAACTCATTAGTCTCAGTTGCTTTGATAGCAATCTGCTTTTTCAAAAGATCCTTTACAAAGCAAAGCAAAACAAAAAAAAAAAAAAAAAGAAAATTTCGATTTTGGCAAAATTCCAATTTTTGTGACATTTTTACAGTTATTTCAATTTCATGAAATAAATAAAAGGAGAAAATATATAAACAAAAATGTGTAATATCGATAAAATTTATGACTTGAGATTGTATATACATAGGCAAAATGTATTTTCAGTAAAACTTTTATCTGTAATTTTATTTTTAAGCACTAGCCACATGATTCGCGCGCGGCATACTTTCTGCTCACTTTTTAAAATAAAATAATTATTAATTTTTGAAATAAAAGAATTTCAAAATTTTTAACTGAAAATTTTTTTCATATAAATAAAATGTAATTGGAATGTACTTTTAATACCATTATAGGTTATAACGAATGCAGAAATTCATTTATTTTCAAAAGTAGTAAAATTCTTCGCCATAATTCAATTGTATGTTTAAAATTTTTTTACAATTCTCGTAAAAAATTCAATTATCTTTGTAAATAATAAAATTATTTCCTGAAATTCAATTATTGAAAAAAAAATTTTTAATAAAATTCCTGTCAAAATTTCAATTATTTTCAAAAGAATTCAATTATAAAAAAAAGGTTGATAAAATTCTACGCAAATATTTAATAATTTTCAAAAATAATAAAAATTTCATACAAATTCAATTAACCCTTTGAATTCCATTAAGTAACCAACCATTGTATTAAAAATGTAACAATTAAATTCATTAGCACAATGTAAAAAATATACATCTGTCTTTTTGTTTTCAATTTCCAATCGTATAACAATAATTGTTTAAACAAATTAATAAACAAGTTGTTTATTACACGAACATTTAGCTTCTTGAATATAATCTACACCAATTTTTTAATCTTTTATTGAATAGTAATTATTTAAAGTAAAATTTTAACAATCTCAAGAAATTCAAAATTTTACCTTTTTTTTGAAAAATATAAATAGCGATTTCTTTTATACATTTTGATGAAATATCTATAATGTAGTGGGTTTTTTGTCCCTAATTACGCATTGAATATTCTTTCAAGTCCCACAAGTTTAATTAAAAAATTTTTAAATTTAACAAAATGGCGGCTATTTTTCGAAAAAAATTAAAATCAAATTTTCTTAAAAATCCCATCGTTTTTTTTCTCTCAATTTTTTTATTACTTTCTAGTAGTCTAAAGATTATTTTCAAATAAAATTTATCGAGGTCCCGCATCTTAAAGAGGAATAACAAATTTTGTTGTTTTTTCAAAAATGAAAAAACATGAAGCTGAAGTCCACAACGTTTTTAAAAACGAAAACAAAAAAATAATCGTACGGTATTTTTATTTTTGATTGTACATTGTGTTATTTTTTAATAATTTTATCCTTAGTGACAATTAATTTCTTAAAAATTAAGGCAAATGAAAATTAGAAATGAATTTAAATTGAAAAAAATTATTTTTTGATTTTTCGTTTTTAAAAACGTTGCGGACTTCAGCTTCGTGAAAAAACGAAGTTTCTTCGATGTCTTTACAATATACAACTGAATTTCAAAAGAAAAAATTGTTTGTCTTGAAAAATTAAGTAAATATTTATTACAACTGAGATTTCCACCATTCAAAGAATTTAAATTATTATTATATAATTAAATCAATAAAACTTGCATTTTTTAAGTATATTAAAGTTTTAACTCAGAATTTGAATGCAAAACACCTTTAATGTTACAAAAATTCAAAAACTACATGAAATACATTCAACAAAATATAAATTTCCATGGAATTCAAAATTATTTTACTCCATACCTTTAGATTAATTTAATATGTCAATTTTCTGTTTTAATGTATTGTTTTACTTTGTAACTATTAGGTTTGTTCTACTTTTATCTTTTGGTTAATGTTTTTTTCTAGATGTTTTGTCTTCTTCACAAACTTTGCTGAAAAAATGATACAAGTAGTAAATATTAGTAGAAATTTCATGGAATCAATGTTTAGTAAACGATCAAATTTTTGTTATAAAGTTTGAAAAGTTCTTTTAATTTTAAATATCTTTTTTAATTTCGTTAACTCTTTTATAATTATTTTTTAAACTAAAACAAAAATGAATGTTGGGAGGAAAATGTTTTCTTCAGATCGAAAGAAGTATCCTAATTTTATGGGAATTTATAAGAAAGTAATATATTGTTCACGTGAAAATAAATTTATGAAGCTAAGAGAATTAGCTAGAAAAAGACTAACGAAAAAATAAAAGCAGAACAAACCTAATAGTAACAAAGTAAAACAATACATTAAAAGAAAAAATTGAAGTACACTGGAAAAAAAAGTATTGAATCAAGAAAATTTTTCTTGGTTGAAGCAAATCGTGAGATTGAATACGGCCAAGACTATTATAGTATTAATTCAAGAAAACGATTTTCTTGACATAATAGATTTGGGGGAAGAAGAATTTTCTTGGATCAAGAACACGTATTCTTGATCCAAGAAAATGTGGAATTCGACCAAGAAGTTAATTTTTAATTGAGTTGAAACAATTATTAACTTATATTAATCTTCCCACTTTCTTGGCTCAAAACTATGGGTGTTGGATGAAAAAAATAGTTATTTAAAAAAAACAAAAAAATGATTTGCCAAATGCTCAAAATTACTTGACACAAGAAAATAAATTTCTTCCAAAAAGAAAACTATGAGGTTTGTTTCAAGTAAATTAGGTCAAGAAAATGCGCATTTACTTGATTCAATAAACTTTTTTTTCAGTGTATTAAATTAATCTAAAGGTGAAATAAAATAATTTTGAATTCTATAGAAATTTATTTTTTGTTGAATGTATTTCATAAAATTTTTGAATTTTTGTAACATTAAAAGTGTTTTGCATTCAAATGCTGAATTAAAAGTTTAATAGACTTTAAAAATGCAAGTTTTATTAATTTAATTATAAAATAATAATAATTTAAATTAAGCAATTTAATGGTTTAATGGTTAATGGTTTAAATGTCAGTTGTAATAAATATTTACTTAATTTTTCAAGACAAACGTTTTTTCTTTTTGAAATTCAGTTGTATATTGTAAAGATATCGAAAAAACTTCGATTTTTCATTTTTGAAAAAACAAATAAATTTGTTATTCCTCTTTAAGATGCGAGACCCCGATAAATTTTATTTGAAAACAATCTTTAGACTTTTAGAAAGTAATAAAAAAATTGAGAGGAAAAAAAACGATGGGGTTTTTGAGAAAATTTTATTTTATTTTTTTCGAAAAATAGCCGCCATTTTGTTAAATTAAAAAATTTTTTAATTAAACTTGTGGGACTTGAAAGAACAGTTGCAAGAAAGATACATCAATTTTTATATTTTTGACCGTCATTTTCTTGAAATCAGACTCCGCAGTTTTAAAAATTCAAATGCGCCTAACTTCGTTAAATAATTTTTTTGGCCAAAGGGCAAAATACGTGTCGTCTAAAATTGTGTAAAAAATAATATATTTCCATAGAAAACTATTATTTGACTTACATATTTTAGCCTGCCTGAATTGAAATGGAATCAACCTATAATTAATTCAGAAAAAGTGACAAATAGAAAATTTCGTCTTAATGCATTGAATCCAGAATAGTTTTATTGTAATCGAATTAACTTGCAAGAGAAAAAAAATATATAAAATCCTTGGTACAACTCGAGTCTCTCTTGATGTCTGGTTTTTTTTATTCTTTCTCCCTCATCTCGTCAGCAGCATCGAGGATCAATTTTGGTGTCTTTTTTCTCTTCTTTTTTTGATGGGTTCGTTTTGCTCGAGGCGACGAGTCGTTTTCGTGTGGTGTATGTATCCCTATATATATATAAGTGTATAGTGTCTTCCTCGGAGCAATCGGCAATCGTTGAGAGAATTTTCTCATTTCTCTCTTTTGCGGATATTCCCGAGGCCATCCAATCGACGTGTCTTAAAGGCTTTTGCAGTCTGTGGGTGAAAGGTTTCCACGAGAATAGCGTGTCTAGGTCCCCTGCTTGCGCGATCGCGTGTCCTTCGAAATTTATGGCTCTGAAGAATTGTAAGTTTCTATTTAAGTTTCTGAATAGGAACCGTGGGATTGGCATATATGTATACTGTATAACTATATGTGTTGAGAATAAAGGTGATTAGAGATTACAGGGCGAGGAAAAACCGTTCATCAATTATTCGGTCGACGTTGTTTTTTTTTTTTCGACTGTACAGGAATTTATTTGTTTTTTTTACAGTCGAAAATTTTATATTACCACGGTAAATCGTTATGTATTAAAATAACACAAAAATGGATTAAAATAACACTAAATTGGATTATTTTAATCCTTTTTGGTGTTATTTTAATACCTAACGATTTACCGTGACGTTATCTTATAGATAATTGCTTTTAATTGTCTAGCTTGCCGTAGAAACTTGTCACAATATTGCACGGTAAGCTTGCTTGTAAGACCATTTGGGGTCTGAGAAGAATTTCAAAAAAGTTTGTCTGGAAATTAGAGAAAAGTCTAAAAACGAAAATTGGACTCTATTAGAGAAATTGGACTGTACTACTTACTAGAGAAATGGATTGTTTGTTTATTTGAAATTTTTCTTTTTTAATGAACATTGCAACCAAAATATTGTGCGCCTGGTGCCAAACTATGAGTGACGCGTGTGGCCGAGGCTTCATGTTCTATGAACATATATATATATATATAGCAGAGTGTAACTCTCGAAAGCCGAGAGTGCTTCGAGTGCCGGAAAACAGGACTCGAGAAACCCGGTGAAACCTAATTTGAGGACGTACGTACAAGATGGAAGGAGGGGTGGTGAGGGGGAAGAGATTCATGCATATTCAACGTATTTGTATTGTACTCGAGACCATGGCCCAAGCGTTGAGGAAATTGCGAGCAAGTAGCATGAATATGATCGCCATATCTTAGATTAGAATATGTGTGACAGGTGACAATTACTCGCATTCTTTGGTAACATGTATCCATTACAGATTCTTCAATTATTACCAGGAGCCAACTATTATCTAAATTGAGTATTTAATCATTTTCTTAGTTATTTCAGTGTTATTCAGAGTTCGGTATATAGATTATAATTAAATCTTCTCTCAAATCAGTTTGTTTTTTTTAACAAACATTTTTTCTATTCTTGTATCATTTTTCCCTTTTTTCGTATTTTGGAAGAAATAAATGAATGTTTTTATGCGCAATTCTTGGATTTGCCAAGGAAAGGAGCTAGAAACGTTTGGTGGAAACCAGGGCCGTAACAATGTAGGTGCAAACTGTGCGATGCACCTGGGTCCCTAGCTGTAAGGGGTTCCAGATATCAAATGAAATCTTAAAGAATCGTCTTGAAAAAAAGCTTCTTTTTAGTTTTACAACTTTGCTAGAAATAAGGTAATGAATTCAAAAACTCTGGTGATGTTTCAGTGATTTTAGCCTTGTAAAATTTTTTTAGTGCAGAAAAAAACTATAAACAAAATCTTATTATTTTTGAATCACTTTTTAGTGTAATCACCTAGGGTAGAAGCACCAGTTTTGGCCACTAGTTAATAATTATTGTAATTATTTATATTATAGTTTATTTATATATTTTAAATACTTAAAAAAATACTTAAAATACTAAATACTAAATACTAAATACTAAATACTAAATACTAAATACTTAAATACTAAAATACTTAAATACTTAAAATCTTGTAGTACTTTATTATTACAATGAGAAATATTAATTATAGTAAAGAATTAAATGGAAATTTTATAAAAAAGGCCACAACCGGTACAGTGGCCACAAACGGTACTTCTACCCTATGTAAAAATTAAAATTGACTAATTTTTCAGAAAGTTATGTTCATTTTGAATAAAACAATGTCCTTTAAAGTCTAATTTTTCTTTATTGGTTTAAGTGTAATTGCTAGAAGTGGTTTTAGTAGATTTTTAGAGAAGTAAAGATAGTAAGTATCCTTTAGAAAGTATAAACTTATCGGCTTAGGGTATATAAAAAAGCGAATAATGTTCACCTATAAACGATCTCGTACATGGTATACGTATTTTTTATTTTGCAATTTCGTTAAAGTTTTTTTTTATATACCTTGAAGAGAAGAATAAATATATAGAAAAAGTAAAATATAAGTAAAATTTTCTAGTTTGCGCGTCAGAAAGGAACACTAGGTCAATTATTTTCATTTACAAGTGTGTATACATATATACAGGTCGAATCGATATGTCGGAGTTTCCAGTTAGTTTCATATACTTATTGTTAGAAACATTTTGAATGTAGATATATATGTATATAGAAGGCAGAAATCTTGCACAATCTCGCATTTGACAGAACTTTACTTGGAAAACTATGCCCTTAATTTCTCTACATACTGAAATAGTTTATGCTTTATGCACGGAACACAATTTGCATTAATACATCACTTTGCACTTGAGTTATATATTCATATGCATTGGGAGAATTATTTCCAACTAAAACATTCACTTTCGTTATTAATATTATTATTATTTACATTATTATTATTTACGTAAAAAATTCTACATATAAGAAAAAGAAGGAGTTAAAAAGAAATCTTATCAAACATTTAAATTCTTTTTCCATTAAAATATTCACTTTCGTTAATATACTTTATACCCTTAAAGAATTTTGCATACGAATGACAAAAAGGGGTAAATAAAAAAATTTTTGTTTATTTGTACGTCTCTTGTGAAATGCGCAATTGATCACAAGTTCTGTGATATCTATTTCTCTCTCTTGAATTTCGTTTAAAAAAATTTTCTTTTTGACTCCAAATGTTTGATAAAAGGCTTTTTAGTTTTTTTGCTATTTTTTTTATTATTTAGAAAGAAAAACGAATAACAACGGAAATAGGGAATAAAGAGGATGGCATGTATAGAGATGGTCCTAACTTTTGACATATTCCCTTTTAGAGTCTTTTCCAATACAGGGGAGGAAAGTCCCCTTTGCAAGTAATGACTGCGTGCAAACATACACCCGAGTGTAATTAAGTTTAACCGAGTAAACCATCAGGGTATATAGGAGGAAATTCAATACATATAGCTATAGAGAGGAACGTAATCGTTAGGAATTTGATACTCATCAAGAGAATATCACACCTGAAATAAAATTTCATTCATAAAATGGTTTTCTAAAACTGAACAAAAAAAAATTTTTTAATTACATATGAACGTTTTAATATATTTTTTCTGTAATTTTGGAAAAAGATTTAATTTTGAAAAATGTCACAAAAGAAAGTTAAGAATAAAAGATTTTAGAAACTTGAATAAAATCTCATTATTATTGTCTTGGAGGCACCAGTGCAAAAAAGACCCAGAGTCTCTTTTAAGTTGAAGGTTAACTAATAAAAATGATCTTTACTTCGATTTTTAATATTCTTTTTAAGGTAAATTTTTAATATCTCCAAAATGGTCGCATAAATTTAAGTTTATCAATTTCCCTGACAATTTACTGACATTAAAATTATTTTCCATGATAAAATTCTTTTTACAGAAAGATATTAAAGCGACAGTAAATCGTCGGGTATTAAAAAGCGTTGCAGATTAAATTAACACCAAAAAACGATTAAAATAATAAATTTTTGTGTTTTTTTTTACAATGAATGCAATTTTAGTTTATTAAATTTTTTTATAACTATAAAGATTACCAAGTTGTAAAATCATTATTTTATATTATAAGAATATTATACTTCATCAAAATTATTTTCATTATTTCAATTCAATTATTATTTTCAAAAATTTTTAACTCAAATTTTACTTTATATCTAATATTTTTAATAATAATTAATTATTCAATTTTACGAAATTTCAAATGTTTCTAAATTCTTTAATTAAATGCATATTAGAAAATAAAAACTTTAAATAATATTTAAAACGTTCAATTAAAATTTTTCCAAAACATTAATTTCAAAATTCAATTATAATATAAAATTCTAACTGAAATTCATTATGAAATGAAAATCATTTTTATTTCAAAATTCTACAAGAATTTAATTGTTTAAATGCAAAAGTAAATAATTTATTGAATAATTGAATGTTTCTCAAAATTTAATTCTCATAAAAAATTTTAGTAACAAATATTTTAATAATTCAATTCTTTTGTTGAATTTTATTAAAACTTGCATGAACATAATTACTTTTTTCAAGGAATTCAATTATAATTTTATAAAAAATAATTGAAACGCTGCGATGAGTTTTATGAAAATTTTCAAATTTATTCCTTTACAATTCAATTTTACAAAATTTTAATTATTCGGAAATTCTGCAATTAAATATATATTGAAAAATAAAAACATGAAATAATTTCAATAAAAATCCTATTAAGCTTTTAAAAAGAATTAATTCTACAGAACTTTTTGAGAAAAATTAAGAATTTCAATTATTTTAGTTTAAAAGTTTTTCAAAATTTAATTATTTTTAAAAATCCACGTTTTAATGCTTTTAATATTCAATTATAATCTAAAATTTTAACTGAAATTCATTTTTAAAACCATTTTTATTAGTAAATCCTACGAGAATTCTATTATTTAAATACAAAAATAAATAATTCAATAACTTCATGTTTGTTGAAATTAAATTCTCATAAAAAATGTTTTCAACAAATTTTTTAAATCATTCAATTCTTTGGATAAATTTTAATAAGATTTTTAAGAATAATTACATTTTTCTAGGAGTTTGATTAAAATTGCATTAAATATAATTAAAACTCTGCAATGAGTTTTATTATTTATGTATTAAAATTATAATTATAATTATAATTTTTATTAAAATAATTGAATTCCTAAAAGAATTTCATTATTTATAAAAATAATTGAATCCCAGTAAAAATGTTATTTATGAAGATAATTGAATTATTGCGAAGAAATTTATAAAAAAAATTTGTAAATGATTTAATTCCTGTAAAAATATTTATTATTTACGAAAATAATTGAATGTTTGCGTAGAATTGTATTCAAATTTTTTTTAATAATGAAATTCTTCTAGAAAATTTTATTGAAATAGTAGATATTGAAAATTATTAAATTTTAGAAAAACTTTTGAAAATAATTGAAATTTTGACAAGAATTTGATAAAAATTTTGTAAAATAATTGAATATCAGAGAAGAATTTTATTATTTTTAAAGAACATGGGAATTTTTACGAAATTTTAAGAAACTTGTGAACACAATTGAATTTAGTAACTTTATTACTAAGTTAGTAACTAACTTACTATTCTCCCTGGAAAAAACTTAATTCTTTGAATTTTTTCAAATCGTTGACTTTGGTGTTTTATTGAAAATAAAATTTCGTTCATAGTTAAAAATAACACCAAAATAGAATATTTTAATCCTTTTTGGTGTTAATTTAATCCTTGAGCGATTAAACTGGTGCAGATTATTTTAATACATTCTAGTGTTATTTTAACACCTCACGTTTTATTGTAAGTTTACGGAAAGTCAGAATGAATTTTAATAATTTTTAAAAATTACAATATTTTCAAAAAATTATAATAAAGAAATTCCTTCAATTAGGTTTTTAAAGAAAATTTTTTAAATCTTTTAAAATATAACAGTTTTTAATGATATATACAATTTTAAAAGTTCCCAAACATTTTTTTTTCTGAAAATTAAGGATAAAAACACAAAAAAATGTAGAGTGCTTTTATGAACTTTTTCCGCTAAGAACTTGAAATGGAAATTCAACAATGCATCACGAATATGTAAAATAATAAAAGGATATGTACCTATGAATGAAATAGGGTCTAAATTTAAAAAAAAAAACTACTGGATAGTAAATGTAAAAATTCTGGTTTTTGAGCATTACTTCACCACAGTTTTTGAAAAAGTATTTCCTTTTACTATCAGCATATTTAATAGGGTGAATATTATTCGCAAAAGAAATGGTTAATTTATATATGAAACATTCCTATATCTTTAGTTAGTTTCCGAATCGATAAATCTCTAATTCATAGTGAACCATAAACGTTCTAAAACGTCGTTGCACATCCGGACTTGCTGTAAGTGTCTGTGTGTGTACACATATAGCAGAAAATAGAGAGGTGATTGAACGATTCAAGAAGGATGAGTTATTTTAGATCGTCACTTGATTTCTAAATGATCGTCGCATTTGCATATCAATGCTAAATATTTATGACACTTTTTATCTCTCGTAAAATTTTTCATCTTTTCTTTTCTTTTGACCGCCTGCTTTATATATAATATTATATACTCTCGTTTTCGATTTATTTTTCTCTCTCATAATTATTTACTAACCTTTAATTGAATTGAATAATAAATCGAATTTTCTTTCTAGATGTAAATTTGATCAATTCGTTGGTCTATAAGTTTACCCAAGGATTTTTGGGGTACATTATTTGCGGAAAGTTGGTCGACTGTGTAAAAGGGATTTTTAAACATTGCAGTCACGTTCAAATCGCACGCTTCTCTTTCTGTTTTCGAATTCTTGGCGCAGTGTGGATTTCTCTCTGTGTATGTGTGTGTGTGGTCAAAACCTTATCGTGTGCTTGGCGGTGGGATGTGAAATCATTTCTGACAAAAATAAATATTGTGATGATCAATCAGAAGTTTAGAATTCAATTTTTGTCCCAGTTCAAAATATGTACAATCGAGAATTTTATTAACGAGAAAGGGTATTTTTTTATTTTTGCGATTATTGGTTTTTTTGAATTTCCCTCGAAATTCTATATAGAGGGAAAATTTTTATGTTGAGAGAGAAATTTTCCAGGATTAGTGAGTTATAATTCTGTGGATGATCCTACACATTGTTGGAGATAAATTTATATTAATAGTGGGTACGTTTACGGAAATACTGATTATTTTTTTGCTAAGTTTTTACCCGAGGTTGTTCCAAGCAAAAGCGGTATTACTTTGATGTGTTCTAATAGAAGTGGAATTTTTATTCCGAAACAGATGAAACATAAATTTTGGAAGTAGTTTTTTAGTGTAAGATCATGTTTACCACTATTATTATTATTATCAACATCATCATCATTATCATTATCATCATTAGCATTCGGACTATTAGTGAAAGTTTGTTACTGCTTCTCCGTTTGGTCGTTACAAGTAATTATGGATGTCAGAAACAAAAGGAGTTTTGTTGAGTAGTCAGATTGGTAGTACCAACAAAATTAAAACTTATCTAAAGTATTTCCAATTCTACAATTTTCGATATTTGGAGATATCTTAACGGAACCATGTTGCATTGCTATGGCTTGTTAAATACTTTTTGCTCCAAAAACAAAGATTAGCATAAACTTTAAACAGCAGTAGAATTTTTAGAAAACAGTAAAAATTTTGGTAGTTCTAATAAAACTAAAAGAATGATTTTTAATTCAGTATTTTGGCGGAAGCATAAACAGTAATATGTTTGCGATGCTAAAATTCTTGGAGTCCTAACAAAACCAACTGTAAGGATTTTTTATTCAATATTTCAGCGGAAGCATTAACAGCAGTATATTATTTTGGATAGCAAAATTCTGGCCGTCCTAACAAAATCAAACGTGAGGATAATTTTTAATTCATTGTTTTAGCAGAAGCATAACCAGCAGTACGATTTTTTAAGAGTAGCAAAAATGTTGGTCTTCCTATAACTATTCAGGTGTTGGTAAATTAAAATTTATACTCAAGTTTAAGCTTTTGTTGGAGCGAAAAATATTTAACAAATCATGACATTGCAACGTGGTTCCGTTAAGACAACACTTTCAAAATAGCAAAAAATTTAGAATTGGAAATACTGCTTAAGCTGTTACTGAATTAAACTTTAGTTAGGTTTCTGTTTTGTTGGTACTGCCAAACTGGCTACTCTACTAAAACTTGTATTATTGCTCCTTTCGGTCCTACCATTAATTTACTGGTAACGACTCAAAGAAAAAGTAACAAACTTTTAATAATAGTCTGAACTGGTAACGACTCAAAGAGAAAGTAACAAACTTTTAATAATAGTCTGAAAGTTGCTGATGACAATAATAATTCAGTAACAGCATCGCAGAAGCATCAGTGTTGGATATATGTTTTTAAGAATAGTCAGATTTCGGATTGTACCATAAATAACCAAACTCTAATCAGCAAACACAGTTTGACAATTTTGAATTAAATCCTTACGTTTCCTGCTATCGCCCCCAAAGTTTATCAGTCTACCACATATACACCATTGTTGTTGCAACCAGACAAATTTGTTTTCTATCATCCTTACGGATGCTATGGCTAGAAGTCTACTACCTTCGTTTGTCAACATCAGTGATAAAGAAAGACAAACATGATCCCACTGACACCTCAAATTTATCAGTTGTTGACAGTTCTTTTACAAAAATGTTTCTCTTTCTTACTTAATGAAGAAATTTTCAATACCATGATGTTACTTCAAAAATACAAATATATGACAATAAAGTATATGTTTTAATTTTTCAACAACACAGTCACATAGTCTCGACAATGATTTACAAGGCACACAATATTTGCAATTTTTACTGTATTCGGAAGCGGAAATGTCGTTTTACTGTTTACGGAGGTGCAATTTAAAAGAATTCAAGCGACAGGTAAGTAAGGGTCTAAAGATCTGGAATCAAGATTCCTAGAGCGGCTAGAGAGGGAAAAGGGAAGGAGAGAAGAAAAAGAGAGAGGGGGGAAGAAAGAAATATAGAGAGGGAAGAAGAGTAGAGAGAGAGAGAGAGAGAGAGAGAGAGAGAGAGAGAGAGAGAGAGAGAAGGAAAGAAGAATCGATATAGTATGGGCACAAAAGAGAAGAAAACAGGCGTGACTATGGAGGCATAGGAGACGACCGAGAGAAGATCCCTGTTATTTGACGTAATGATCCCTTCGGAATGCGACGAGTAAGACGACGCGACGCGCCATCAGGACCGCGGCATGTACATTTTTGACCGTATATTCCACTTCTAAGGCTTCTTTCTCTCAACAAAAAAGACGTATATTTCTTTCCGATTTCTCTCTCACTATCTTCATCCTTTCTTTTTGCAATACTTTCTCTTTTTTCTTCACCATTCCACCTTTACCTTTCGCGTTTACCTTCCTCCCACACCTTCTCTCCCTCTCCCCACCCTCTTTACCCCCTTACATTACATCCTGTTGCATTTTCATCCCCGGATGCATATATATATAGACACCAAGTTGGAAAGAATTGCTCGTGTGACTCTATGCTTCGTTGAGCTCCCTCATAGTAAAAACTACGCGAAATTCAGCTCACTATATAGTCATATATATATATATATATATATATATATATATATATATACACAATATACGATATACAAAAGTATGTATACATATTGACTATACAATTCTTTTCTCTCTGAAGTAGGCTTTCAAACATCATCTCTTTGCCCATGGATGTCAGAGAGAAAGAGAGGGAACGAGAGTTTCGCCTGTCAAATAAAATGTAATTTTCAACAAAACTATATTTTCATCTAGCTATATAATACTCTTTTACGCTGCAGTCGTAGCATCATGCAAATATAGAATTTATAGTATATATATGTGTGTGTATGCAGAAAGGGAAGATTCGCCGGGAGATTTTGCATAACATAATGGCATAATTTTGCATAAGAGAATAAGCAAAAAAAAAAACGAAAGAAAAGCAAAGAGAGTATGAGTATGCTAAAAGGAGGTTTGTTGCCTTTTTTTTGCAAACAACTTTCATAAAAATTAATTAATGTACTCGGAAGAATGGCCGTACGGATAAAATGAGTTCATTTAACTTTTATTTTCTTTTTTATCGCAAGAAAGTGTTTTTAATTCATTTTCGAATAGTGGTGCGTACGTTTTTTTTCTACATAGTGCACCTTTCTTTTATAACTTAATGCACTGGGGATTTTTTTTATAAAATTTTCCGAAAGAATATTGCTATGATTTTTTCCGAAAATCGTTTTAATTTCTGAAAATTTTCATATAAAATTATACATTAAAAAAATTATTCTTGATTTGATGTGGATTCCTCTAAACTGAATGCATATTTTCCATATATGGTATCAAAAGTAATATACTTTGCTTTAGAGGATTTTCATCTCCAATATTATTTGCTAATTATGGTTATAAGATAATAAAGAAAAGATATTTTTATGCACTGAATTAAGCGTTTTTAATTAAATGAATATAATTAGTTATTAGTAGTTAATTACTTACGTTAATTAACGTATTTCTCCCCTTGTTCTCTCTAAATCTGAATTAGTAGAATTCTACTAAGAATTAGTAAAATTTTACTAATTTTTAGTAGTTTTCATGAACGACTTTCCACCTTTTTAATTAGTAGAATATTACTAATTTTTAGTAAAATTCTACTAATGTTTTAGTAGAATTCTACTAATTGAAAGTCACTTTTTCACTAAATGAATTAGTGAAACTGTTTTATCGACTATTAATAAAACTGTTCTATTAATTGTTAGTAGAATTCTACTAATTAATTAGTAACGCTCTACTAACAATTAGTAAAGTTTTACGAATTGTTAGTAGAATTATTACTAAATCATTTATTGGACGACTTTTCACCATTTCATTAGTAACTTTCTACTAATTCAGATTTAGAGAGTTTATTTCATTTAAATTCAATGTTTTTGACGTTTGAACCTCGAAAAATGGTTTTGTTTTTTTCTTAACCGCCAAAGAATAAAAATAATATACATTCAAGTTGAATATTTTTGTTTTGAGAGGAAAACGTGAGAAGATATTAGAAGAGGATTTTTCCTCAAACTATAAGATAACTTTTTTAGGGTGTATATTTGTTATTCCGAGAAATTTTATATAGATTTTTTTTTAATCTTTGGGTTTTCTGGAAAGAAAGTTTTTCGAGTAAGTTGTAGCTATTCTGGAAAATTTTGTTTCCTCGGGAAAGTTTTTTTGAAAAATTGATTATTTTCTTCTGGAAATCTTTATTTTTGGTAATTTTCTAAATTTTTTTTGAAAAATCATTATGTTTTTCTAAAAAAAATCATTCTATAAATTTTTTTTTAATCTTTGCGGGTTTTCCGGAAATAAAGTTTCTCTAATAAGTTGCAGTCATTCCGGATGATTTTGTTTCCTCGAGAAAGTTTTTTTTGAAAAATTCATGATTCCTTCTGGAAATCTTTATTTTTGGTAATTTTCTAAATTTTTTTTTGAAAAATCATTGTGTTTTTCGAAAAAATTTTTTGGGAAATTATTATGGAGATAAAAATCTATTTCATAATAGATAAGTTTAAATTATTATTTATTAGAATTAATTAAATTTTTTGTCTGTGTACTAAATGGAAATGATCGAAATTTATAAAAATTTAAACATTTTTTTAAAATACGAGAGTTTTCAAACATTTTTAATTACCAAACATTTCATTACCAAATTACCAAATATTTTTTATGAAGTGCAAAACAGTTTTCTTATACCATTTTAAACAATTCTTTAAATTTTTGAAAAGATTTTCTAAACTTTGAAACATTTTCTAAAAGTTGAATTATTTCTCATAAAATTAATATTCTAAAAGTTTAACCGTTATTCAGAAATTTTAAGGATTTTTCTAACATTTTAATCACTTTTATAAAATTTGACAAATGTAATTTTTTTAAAATTAAAACTATATTTTCCAGTTTTAAACCTTTATCTATATAAATTAAAATATTTTTTCAAAAATTGCAAAGAGTTTTCTGAAAATTTTAACTCAGATCGAAAATTAAATTTTTTTTCTAAAACTCTCTCAGCATTTCTCTCACGGTAAATCGTTAGGTACACACAAAAAAATATGTGTTAAATTTGTTGCTTGTAGTTTTCAAGATGGTGTTATTTTAACAGCCATTAAAAATATGCATTAATTTTAACACACTCATGGCGTTATTTTAACACAAAATGTAGGTTAAAATCACATTGTATGGGTTAAAAATGTTGCGTGTTGTTTTAACACTACTTTTAGTGTTAAAACAACACTTCTTTTTTTCTGTGTATTAAAATAACACCAAAATGGATTAAAATAAAACTAAATTGGATTATTTTAATCCGTTTTGGTGTTATTTTAATACCTAACGATTTACCGTGCTAAAGTTTGAAATAATTTTTTTAATAACATTTTCTAAAATTTTAAACCCTTTTTTAACATGCGAAACATTTTTCTTAAATGTATAACACATTTCTCTTAAATTTTTAAATGCTTTTCTAAAATTTGAAACCTTTTTTCTGAAATTTTAACCATTTTTTTTAAATTCCAAGCCTTTTTCTAAAATTTAAAGTACTTTAAGAAGAGGGTAAAATTTCCAAAATTAAGTGTCACATGCTTTATGTATTTTTCAGAAATTTTAAACATTTTCTATTTCAAGTGTTTTTCTATTTTTCCGAATAGTCTTCTAAAATTTTAACTTATAGTTTGAAAATTTAATCTTTCTTCTGTCATACAAAATGTCTAAAATTTCAAATGCTTTTCAAAAAATTTCAGCATTGTCCTAAAATTTGAAATAATTTTTTAAAACTTAAAATACTCTTTAAGAATTTTAATTTTTTTCTAAAATTTCAAATCATTTTCTGACACATGAAACCTTTTTTTAAAAGTTCAACATATTTCTTAAACTATTGAACTCTTTTCTAAAATTGAAATCTTTTTTAAATTCGAAATATTTTTCTAAAATTTTAAGCACTTCTTTAAAATTCAAAATAGTTTTCTAAAATTTAAAGTGTTTTTCAAAAATTGGCATTTTTAAAAAATTTTTGAATACTTTTCTGAAATTTCAGATATTTTACTGAAATTCAAACAGTTTTTAACCAAATAGAGAAGAAAACAAATCCTTTTTTTAAATTTTTAATTTTCCTTGAAAAATTCTTTGTTTTTTTGGTATTTCTTGTTGGAGGGCAAAATTTCATTTGAGTGGAAAGTATGTTTTTCTTTATTTTTGGAGGGGCTAAGGAAAAGGTGTTATAGCGTGAGAGAAGAAAAAACATGAGTGCAAAATGCATATCGTGCGTCGCACTGAGGTCTCTCAATCATGCCAAGTACCTCCATCTTCCCGCCTACAAACATTCCTCACGAAAGGAGAGTTTTCAAATAGCGGGTTTATTGTCTATAGTGTATATATACATGTACATATCTGCAAAAGGAAACACACAAAGCATCCTCTGCTTATATTCTGGTGCGATCAGCGTCATCTCCTCTATAACGCGCAAAGGCATATATGCACCGCACACATAACTATTATTCGGCAAGAAAAACAATAAGCTTCCTTAAAAAAAAACATGAAAAAAAGTTCCAACCCACTTTTTCTACATTTTCCAAACAGAAAAGATATGGGAAACAATAGCGGGCACATTCTTCTTTTTTTTTTTTTTTGGAATCAGTATACAACTTTGTAATCATAGGAAAAAGCCGATACAGTTTTTCTGGAATAAAATAAAATGAATAATTATAAAATTTTTTCAAAGTTCTCACTCTTTAAAACAATTAAAATTCATAATTTTATCACAATAGGGTAGAAGTACCGTTTGTGGCCACTGTACCGGTTGTGGCCTTTTTTATAAAATTTCCATTTATTTATTTACTATAATTAATATTTCTTATTATAATAATATAGTACTATGAGATTTTAAGTATTTTCTTAAGTAAAATACATAAATAAACTATAATATAAATAATTACAATAATTATTAACTAGTGGCCAAAAGTGGTGTTAAAGTGGCCAAAACTGGTGCTTCTACCCTATTTAGTCTAGCAAAGGATGATAAAATTAACTTATGGTTTTTTAGAATAAATCATTATTTAGCATCACAGCATCACAGTCCTTTTTTCCTTTCTTTGAACTATTTACAAAATGCGATAATAATTTATCCACTATCCTTTTTAGAAATGCTTGCAATGACAGAATTCCTTCAAACAAAAATAAAAAATTTCTAATAGAATTCTAAAATTCATGACAGAATTCTGAGGATCGAAACTCATAAAACTCTAAACCAAATTTACAGAACTTTAATTAACACACTCTACAAATCTTTTTTTTAAGTGAAACTCTTACAACTTTAAAAGCTCGACGAGAATTCAGAGAATACTTATGTCAATACATCCAGAATTCTGAGATTCAGAATTTTATAATTAACATTTACAATACTCTTAAAAAAGTTAAGAGGAAAATGCAGAAACTCCTATGGAACATTGAAATTTTTTAAGAGAATTCAGTTAAGCACAATAAAAGTTCATTAAATTTCGGAACATTAAAGCAAATCCAGAGAAATTTAATTAAAACTCAGAGAATTCTAAAATTCGCTTTAAAAAATATAAAAGAACTTCAATTAAAACTCATGAAACTTTGAAACTCTCGATAAAATTCTGGGAAATTAAATTGAAACTGATGGAACAGTTGAAAGAATTCGGAAAAATACACTGTAAAACGTGAGGTGTTAAAATAACACCAGAATGGATTAAAATAATATGCAACAGTTTAATCCTTCAAGGATTAAAGTAACACCAAAAAGGATTAAAATAATCTATTTTGGTGTTATTTTTAAATATGAATGAAATTTTATTTTAAATAAAACACCAAAGTCGACGATTTGGAAAAATTATACGAATTTAGCCTCTCCAGGGACAATAGTAAGTTAGTTACTTACTTAGCAACATAGTTACTAAATTCAATTGCGTTTAAAATTTTCTAAAAATTCTTGTCAAAATTTCCATTCTGTTTATAAATAATAAAATTCTCTGATATTCAAGTATTTTAAAAAATATTAATCAAATACTTATCAAAATGTCAATTATTTTCAAAAGTTTTCTAAAATTCCATAATTTTCAATATCTACTATTTCAATAAAATTTTCCAAAAAAATTGCATTATTAATAAAAATTTGAATACAATTCTACGCAAACATTCAATTATTTTTATAAATATTAAAAATTTTTACAGGAATTCAATTATTTACAAATATTTTTATAAATTTTTTCACAATAATTCAATTATTTTCATAAATAATAAAATTCTTTTAGGAATTTAATTATTTCATAAATAATAAAAGTCATTGCAGAATTTCAATTATTTTTAATAGAATTTCAATCAAATTTCTCGAAAAATGTAATTATTCTTAAAAATGTTATTAAAATTTGTCCAAAGAATTTAATGATTTAAAAAATTTGTTGACAACATTTTTTATGAAAATTTAATTTCAACAAACTTGAAGTTAATGAATTATTTATTTTTGTATTTAAATATCTGAAATCTCGTAGAATTTATTAATAAAAATGGTTTTAAAAATGAATTTCAGTTAAAATTTTAAATTATACTTAAGAATTAAAGGCATTATAATGCGGATTTTTAGAAATAATTAAATTTTTAAAAAAGTTTTAAATTACAATCGTTGAAATTCTTAATTTTTCGTATTTTTGACAAAAAATTCTGTAAAATTAATTCTTTTTAAAAGTTTAATAGGATTTTTATTGAAATTATTTCAAGTTTTTATTTTTCAATATATATTTAATTGCAGAATTTCCGAATAATTGAAATTTTGTAAAATTGAATTGTAAAGGAATAAATTTTAAAATTCTCATAAAACTCATCGCAGTGTTTCAATTATTTTTTATAAATTATAATTGAATTCCTTGAAAAAAGTAATTATGTTTATGCAAGTTTTAATAAAATTCGACAAAAGAATTGAATTATTTGTTACTAAAATTCTTTTTGAGAAACATTCAATTATTCAATAAATTATTTACTTTTGCATTTAAATAATTAAATTCTTGTAGAATTTTTGAATGAGAATAGATTTTCATTTCATAAAAATAAATTTTAGTTAAAATTTTAGATTACAATTGAAAAATAAAAGAAATATAGATTGAATTTTTTGGAAATAATTGAATTTTGAAATTAATATTTTTGAAAAAGTTTAATTGAATTTTTTAAAATATTATTTGAAGTTTTTATTTTTGAATATCCATTTAATTAAAGAATTTAGGAATAATTGAAATTTCTTTAAATTGATTAATGAATTATTATTAAAAATAATATAATAGATATAAAGTAAAATTGTAGTTAAAATTTTTGAAAATAATAATTAAATTGAAATAATGAAAATAATATTGAAGAAGTATAATATTCTTATAATATAAAATAATGATTTTACTACTTGGTCATCTTTATAGTTATAAAAAATTTAATAAACTAAAATTTCATTTATTGTAAAAAAAAACTCTAAAATTGATTATTTTAATCTTTTTTGGTGTTATTTTAATCTGCAACACTTTTTAACACCTGAAGATTTACTGCGTATATATAACTGAAATTTATGGAACTCTGAAACTTTAAAGAGAATCTTGAATTAAAATTATTTAATTTTAATCATTTATTTTAATGATTTAGTCTTTAAATCTTTAATTAAATCTTACAGAATTATAAAATTTTTGATAGAATATAGAAAACTTTAATTATAAACCTCATGAAATTCTGGAAGTTTTAAGGGAATTTAAAGAACTTTAAGAACTTTAAATAATGCACAAAGAATTCTGATAATCAACTGTTTAAAAAAGTCTCAAAATTTTTCTAAAATTTGAAATAACTTTTTAAAATTTAAACTATTTTTTTAAAGTTTTAAACATTTTCTTAAATTTCAAATCTTTTTCTAACACACGAAACATTATTCCTAAATGTTTAAACATTATCTTAAAATTTGAAATGTATTTCTAAAGATTAACACATTTTTTTAAAATTTTAACTATTTTTAAATCCAAATCCTTTTTTTTAAATAGTAAGTTCTTTAAAATTTTAAATAATTTTTCAAATTTAAACTGTTTTTCAGAATTTTAAACATTTTCAAAAAAATGTCCAATTTTTTGTTTAAGTTTTCAAATTGTTTCCTAAAATTTTAACCATTCTTTTTAAATTTAAAGCCATTTTATAAAATTTAAAGCCCTTCTTTAAAATTCAAAAGAATTTTACAAAATTTACGAAGTTGAAGTCCACAACCTTTAACTTTCGAAAAAAAATTGTTTAATTTATTCCAAAATTATTTTTAATTTAATATTTATTTATATAACATAAACATTAATTTTTTTTTCTAAATATTTTTATGGCAATATTGATGCTTTATTTTTTTTTTTTTAATTTATTAAGTGAATAATTTTTTTTTCGTTGATAAACGTTGTGGACTTCAACTTCGTCAAAATTAGAATTGTAAAAATTTATATTTATTTTATTTTAATTATAAAAACTTATATTTCACTAGTACGAAAATTTCTAAACGCAATATCAATTAACTCCTATAAAAATGAAAAACATCATACTTAATTTCTTCAAAAACTGCAAATTTCAGAATTAATTATATAAATTCGGACAATAGGTCTGAGAAAAATTAAAATATAATTTGATTCAATACATTTTCATTTGTATGATAATAAGATAATATTCGATTGTGCGCTTTGCATAATTTGTAATTTCACGAATGAATATCACCAATTGAGTATATATATATATATATATATATATATATATATATATATATATATATTTCTTCAAGCGATCATAATGTTAAAAGTAGATACATATCAATTTGATTTAATGCAATATATAATTATTTTGTTTCAAACATGTGCGCGCATTAAATTTACATCATAATAAGATTATTAGATTATCCTTTAAATACATTGATTCCTGTTCGTTTTGCACTCATTGAATATGTATTTAATGTAAATGGCAATTAATTTTAATAGAGATTATTATAAACCAATAATTCACAATTGTGTAATTGTTATTTTCATTTTACATTATTCTCAAGAAAAAGAAACAGGAATTAATTTTTTTTTCAATTTAAAACACTTAATTTTCAATAAGTTTAATACAAAAAAAGTATATAATTAGACAAAAAGAAATATGTATATACAACTGTCTGTTAATCTTTCTTTGAAAAGCAGGATATAGAGAAGATGAGAACACGAGTTTCAAGTGTATAATGAATAATGATAATTAATGAGATTGCGTCACCTTTGCCTCTTTAACTGTTGTCCAATCCTTTTTTCGAGATGCTGCTTGCTGGTCTCTTTTGAAGTAGTTTATAACGAGAGCATATTCTATTCAACGTTCTGTTGAGGGAAAAAAAATTGCATCCAAAGCAAGAAATGAAAATGCATTGTCATCGTAATAATTTGAAATTTCCCTCTTAATAAAAAGAGAGGACTTTTTTCTCTTAAATAGTTGACAAATTGAGATTATACTTTATAAAAGTGGTTGCGTGGTGGGGGGAATCAGAAGCGGAGTGGGGAGATGGGAGTGAGCGAAATAGCGTCGAGTGTCTATTTTCTTCTCTTTCCTCCGTACTCCACAATTTTCGCCTCTTTTAGTAAAGACTTTTGCTTTGTAAAAGTGAAAAAAAAACAGTAAAAAAAGAAAGATTATAAATTCAAATTAACTTCAGATAGTGGTTTCGGTATTTGGACGCTGTTTTAAATTTCAAAAACAGTAAAACAAGAATATAACTAAAAAGAAGCAAAAGAACTAAAACAGTTTTAAGAGAAAAAATACTTATTCGACACGAAAAATCGCTTATGACGTCTCTCTGAGTAGGAAAAGAAGCTTGTTTTCACTTGGCAGTTAAATGCTAATTTTCAATTTCTTGCCAAAGGAAGTTAATGAGGAAAAACAGGGAACGTTGTTAAAGAAGCTTTTGTAACAAGGAATCTGAATGGCGCATAAAAAGAGGTAACATGCTTGCGGACTAACCGCGAAATAAAGGGAAACAGTGTTTCATGTATAGAACTCTGGGTGAATTCTGTTGGCCGAGTTGCGCAACTTTCAAGTTTGCTATATAGGGGTCAGGGGTTACGAGGTTTATTGCTGGTGAGCCGCATTTAAAGGGAATGAGATTACCCCATCGCAAAAGGGGTTGTATTGTTGTGGAGGTTAATGTGAATAGCTCGACGGCAAAGCCAAACTTGGTAGCGCAAGAAGCAGTCTTACTCCTCTGACTCGAAACAAAAAGACCCGGTCGTTTACGTTATACGCTTAAGCGAGTGTTAAAAGGGTAGACGAAATTTTGAATTTTGGCCAATTTCTCTCCCCACTTCTCCTCCCCCATCCTACTCAATAAATTGACCTGGGGAAATTAATTTCCAGTCCTGGAATTAAAAACTATCTGCGCAACGGAGAATTGAAAATCGAATCATTTATTTTTTATTAATATTTCATATTTGCTGAATGAGCTTTTAAATATCCCAAAGTTTATAGAATAGAAATTTCGTTTGCCTTTATTCAGAAAAGGACAGTCGTTAGTTTTCTTTTCTTTCTCATGTAAAGATCGCTTGCCCCTGCTTGCCCTACGACGCGACGGTCACTTCAGGTACTTATGTAATAGACGCAAATTACCGACCACCGTCGGTAACTTATATAACCAAACATTTTTCGCCACGTAAGGTCCCTTTCACCGAAAAGCGTCAAAACGACTTCATAATTATCATGGGTCAGGGAAATTAAATATTATTATTATTATTATTATTATTATTATATATAATAATCGTCGTGATTCCAGATCTCAGTTCACAGTTGAAGTTAGTTATAGTTATTCTTTTGTTTTTTATACGTTTTGATAGAAAATAGAAATATACATATAAATAAATACATCATAATAATCGTAAGTTTCCTTTCCGTCAGCAAATTATCTGTTTTCATTTGTTTTGCTTCCTCATACTGAGGAAGTATTGTAATACCAAAATTTTTCGACTTCGATTTTTTGACATATCTTTATGTTATTTGACCTCAGGAGTTCAAAAATGACATTTTTACAAAATGTCATTCCGTATGTGTGTGTGTGTGTGTGTAAACATCACATTTTCATAAATATCTCCAAACTATGAAGAGCTTTTGGACTGAATTTTTTTTTAAATTGTAGGTCTCATCTGCGGACATAAAATGAGAACACTTTGAGACAGATTAATAAAGTTTTACTATATATTATTTTGATTTTTAATTTTTCAAAAAAACGTTTTTTGCCCATAACTTTAAAAAAATGTCAGGACACCTATGAATGTTTTTCTGTAATTTTGTAGAGTTTTTTTAGACGCATCTTTTGAGCCCTCAATGAAAATTTTTCGTCCATATTCACTAGAGATATTAAACTTTTAAAAATCAAAAATTTTGGAAAATAAGACTTTTTTGAATATTTTGTTGAAAAATGTAGAAATAACTTTAAATCTATCATTGTCATCTTGTAAAGCATTAAAAAACGCTTCAATTAACCTATTTTTGAAGCTAATTCGATTAGAAATAAAGAAGTTATTCATATTTTAAAAAACAGAAATTGTGATGGAAACTTAAAAAAAATTTTTTTAATGTGGAACTTGAATTTTTAATCAAGTAAAGAGAAAAAATTATTACAGCAATTGAGAATAATTGTTTAAAATTTATATTTTATTTTTATTAACATCTCTATGAGCAAGCAAAGTGTTCATGAAATGATCACCAAATTTATAACAAAAATATATATAACTTGGCAGCGGTTTTTTTTTTGAAAATTCATTTTTGTGGGTTATTGTTATTTTTTTAATGTAAAAAAGAACCCAAAAAATAGTTTTATTCACTTCACAAAATTGACAAAAATTCCATTCCATGTTTTTTATTTTACTGACATTTTCCTAATTTCCATCAAAAATATTTACTTTTTACTTATCCTGCTAATAAATTGAATTTATGCTACAAATTTTATTATTTATGAAAGAATTTAAAATAATTTACTTCTTGCGAAGAATTTAAAAAAATATTTGAAAATAATTGAATTTTCAATGAAAAATATTAATATTTATCAAAATAATTGAATTTTTCAGGAGAATTTTATTATTTACAAAAATAATTAATTTCTTTAGGCAAATTTTGTTATTTATGAAAATAATTGAATTTTCTTGAAATATTTTATTATTTATTAAAATAATTAAATTCTTGCGAAGAATTAAAAAAAAAATTGGAAAATAATTGAATTTTTCTGAAAAATTTTATAAATTTTGAGAAAAATTGAATTTTTTGAAGAATTACATTTTTTTCTAAGGATTTTGAAATTTATGAAAATAATTGAATTGTTTCGAGAAATTTTATTAATAATTGTTGAAAAAATAATTTAATTACTTCCGAAGAATTTTATTATTTACAAAAATAATTTAATTTTTTCAAAGAATTTTATTGATTAGGTAAATGATTAAATTCTTGCGGCGAATTTTATTAAAATTGATCAAAATAATTGAATTTTTACCTAGAATTTTATTATAAATTTTTTTGAATAATTGAATTCTGTTTGGTTATCTTATAAAAATAGCAGATATTGAAAATCCATGAAATGTTAAAAGTTTTTAAAGATAATTAAATTTTACAAAGAATTCTATTAAAAAATTTGGGAATAATTGAATGTCGGTGGGAAATTTTATTAAATTTTCTTAAAAATAATTGGATTTTCCAAAAAAAACATTTTTATTATTTATGAAAATAATTGAATTCTTGCGAACGATTTATTAGAATTTTTTAAAATAATGGAATTTCCAAGAAGAAATTTATTACTTTTAATAATAATTGAATTATTGTGATGAATATTGTTATTTATGAAAATAATTGAATTTTGAAAATAAGAATTTTATTGAAATACCTCAAAATAATTGAATTTTCGGGATTAATTTTTTTTTAATTATTTAAAAAATTTATTTATTATTTTTAAAAAATTTTATTAAAATTATATTTACATAAAACAATTAATTTCTTTCGAATAATTTTATTAAATTTTTGAAAATAATTGAATTATTGCGGAAAAGTTTATTAAAATGTTTAAATAGAATTGAATTTCTGTTGAAAATTTTATTACTTTTGAAAGGAATTGAAATCTTCTTAAGAATTTTATGAACATCGCTTTAAATAATGAATTTTTAAATGTTATGAAAATTTTATTAGTTTAAATAATTGAATTCTTGTCAAAAACTTTATTTGTGAAATTCAATTTTCCTCGTACAAGAAAGTTTAATTATTTTCAATTTTGCAAATTTGATGCCAAATTTGAAATTAGTATCGAAATTTGTTAAAGTTTTTTTATATAATTTGTGACACGATCTGAAAAAAGGGACCTTAGAAGCAAATCACTTTAAGGTTATGTTAGTGTTACTTTTTTGTTGATTAAAAATTTCTTTTTACTTTTTTTAAATTAAAACCAGTGTTTATTAAATATTTCAGTTATAATGAAAAGTTAAACATTAATGATTCACATTAACGGCTAATTTTTTTGTATTTTCGTTTAAAAATTTCCAAACATAACCTATAATTTTTTGCTTCTAAGGTCCCTTTCTTCAGATCGCGTCACATTTAAAGTTTAAAAATATAATATATTTTGAAAATTTAATTCCAATTAGTTTTTCAGTTATGTTTCATAATAAGTATTTCTTTAAAAATTCAAGAAAGAATTAAGCGCAGAGGGCAAAGAATTAAAAACAAGCAACAAATTTTCAAAAAAACAAACTTGTTGAAAGACTGAAAAATAGACACTCGATGTTAGAAATATTAATATTAATATTAAAAATAAAAATTTGCAAATTTTGATCAAAGGAAAAATGGAAAAGTTCTCTCGCAATTGGAAAAAAACGATTCTTTTCAAAATCGTATATTTTCAAGTATTGAGAATACAATAAAAAAGTGGTTTGCGCTACTCAAGAAAGTAAGAAGCATCTCAGTGATGTGAAAAAGAAGTCAAGGAGGCAAAAATAGAAAAAAAGGAGGAAAAAAATTCACCCTCTCTCTCTCTCTCTCTCCCTTGCACAGTGAAGAAAAATATAGGTGTGGATGCCGCGACAGGAAACTTTCATCAGATGAAACTCTGAATTCCGTCTCCACAAATTGCGATCCATTCAGGATTATTTGAAATTCGAAGAAACTTGTGCGCCGAGTGGTTTTCTTCAGGGTGTCGCGACTAAGTTCAATCAAATTGAGACTTTGCTAGTCTTCCGTCGTTGACTCTTATTCATTTCCACTTTTACTTCATCCTCTCACCCCTCTCCTTACACTTTTTTTTCTTCTCTACTTTTATTTCCCTGTTTATTTTCATCTTGTCCTGTATACAAACTCATGAAGAAAAAAAAACGCACAGAGAGAAAGAGAGACGCACATACCAGGCTCAATAATCTTGTTCTCTTCAGAAAGCTCCCTCCGACATCTAATTTCATTTAGCTAATGAAAAACCAATAAAAAAGCAGACAAGGTCCCAAGTGGGGTTGAGAAAATATTTTTTCTTTTAAAGAAGGGTAGTATGAGTTTTAACTGTATTTGGTTGTAGAGAAGAAGAATATTTCGGTTACCATATAGGCTTCGTATTTAACTATATAATATTTATTTATATAGAAATAAGACCTATAATATTTAACTAGTTGAAAAATTAATTTTTTCTCTCACAAGCGGTATTAATTTCATCGTTTTTGTACACTGAAAAAAAAATTTATTTGATTCAAATCACCGATTATTTGACTATTATGAAATAAATATTTACTTGAATCAAATAATTTTTATTTGAATCAATTACATAATATTTGCTACAAACACTGAAATATTTGAATCAATTAAATAATATTTGCTTCAAATACAATTTATTTGATTCAAATAAAAATTATTTGTTTCAAGTAAATATTTATTTGATAATAGTCAAATAATCGGTTATTTGATTTAAATAAATCTTTTTTTAGTGTATTTAAGAGAATCCAAATCAATATTTAAATGTATTATATTTGTATGTAGTATTTATTTATTTGTGTCACGCTCTGAAGAAAGGTACCTAGAAGCAAAAAATTTGAGGTTATGTTTTTAATTTTTCAAGTAAAAATACAGAAAGAAAATCAATTATTAATTAAAAATTATTATCGATCTTCAAGTTTTCATTATATTCAAAATTAAAAATAAAAATTGGTTCCCAATTGAAATAATTTTAAATTAACTTTTAATCAACAGAAATCTAACACGATCCTAACCTATAATTCGTTTGCTTCTTAGGTACCTTTCTTCGGAGCGCGTCATATTTATTATTTTTTTGATAATAATTCTAATATAAATTAATTTCTTTTCCTTTTGTTTCAGGTGAGTTTAAAACAACATATATTTCATGTCGAGTTAATTTCGTAAGTAAATATAGATTTAAACATAATAAGGTTTTTATTAAATAAGTTATATCCATTAGAAGTGAAATATATTATTATTAAAGAAATTATTTCAAAATTCATATTCATTCATTAGACGACAAATATGAGGTTTGCGATATTTTTATGAAATTCATAATAATTAAATGTAGCGAAAATTGTTTTGAAATATTTATAAACAGTGTAGTCTAATTTTAATTTAATTTCATTTCATATTATCAGAGTGGTCACAAGTTTCAGTTTATGAATTTCCCTGCGAATTTACTGACATTAACATTTTTTTCCCTGACAAAATTCTTTTTACAGGAAAATATTAAAGTTTACCGAAAATGAGTAAAATTTATGAATTTTAATAATTTCTAAAAATTACAATATTTTTCCAAAATTATAATAAAGAAATTCTTACAATTAGTTTTTTACAAGATTTTTTAAATATTTTTGAAAGATAAGAGTTTTTAATGATATACAATATTTTAAATATTCACAAACAATTGAAATTTGGTAAAATCTTTTTAGAAAACATTAAATTTCTTTTAAAAAACATAAATTAAAATAATATTATTTTCAAAAAAATTTTAATAATAAATTCCTCTTTTGTATATAAGTCTAAAAATGTATATTATTATAAATGTTTAATTACTTTATTTCAAGATAATTAAATCTTCAAAATTGTGATCAAAGACTTCTAAGAATTGATTTTTAAAAATAATTTAATGTTACTGTAATTTCTTAAAAAAATTTTTTGTATAATTTGAAAAACTAATTTTTTGATGAATTTTGATTAAAAATGTTAAAAATGTGAAATTTTATTTTTGTGTGTATTTGAATTTATAGAAATATCTAATTAAAAATACTGAAAATATTAAATTTCAATAAATTAAAAGCTAATATTGATTAATTTTCTTTTTTTAATTTACATTTAAATATGTTTCATGAAAAACCTTGAAAATTCAATTATTTTAAAAATTTTTATTGAAATTT
Source organism: Leptopilina drosophilae (assembly GCA_032873175.1). NCBI lineage: Eukaryota > Metazoa > Arthropoda > Insecta > Hymenoptera > Figitidae > Leptopilina > Leptopilina drosophilae. The sequence continues at coordinate 22,807,644 of CM065483.1, forward strand.
ATTAAAAAATTTCAATTATTTTCATAATTAACAATATTTATCACAAGAATTCAATTATTTTCGAAGGTAATAAAATTCAATTATTTTCAAAAATTTTGATAAAATCTATTGCAAAATTTGAATTATTTTCAAAAGTAACAATATTCTTCGCAAAAATTAAATATTGTTCAATATCTACTATTTTTATAAAACCAAAAGAATTTAATTATTTAAAAAAAAATTTAATAAAATTGTACAAAAACTTTTAATTATTTTCAAAAAATAATAAAAATTTCACAAGAACTTCATTAATAAGAATTTTTTTTATAAATTTCTTCGCAATCATTCAACTATTTTCATAATTAATAAAATTTTACCGAGATTCAATTATTTTCGTAAATAAAAAAATTCTTTATAAAAATTCAATTATTTTTAATAGAATTTTTATCGAATTACTCGAAAAAATTCTTAAAAATTTTACTAAAATTCGTCCAAAGAATTTAATTGTTTAAAAATTTGTTGATAAAATTTTAAATACGAATTGAATTCCAAGAAACATTCAATTATTCAAAAAATTATTTATTTTTGTTTTTAAATAATTAAATTCTGGTAGAATTTTCTCATAATCATTGATTTAAAAATAGATTTCAGTTAAAATCTTAGATTATAAAAAAATAATTAAATTTGGGAAATTTTTTTTAAATTTTCTTAAAAATAATTGAATTTTTACCAAAAAAAAGTTTTATTAAAAATTTTTAAAATGTTTGCATTTCTGCTAAAATTCTAATATTTTTTTAAATAATTGAATTCTTGGCAAGAATTTTATTAAGACTATTGAAAATAAATGATTCCCTGCAATGATTTTTATTATTTTACGAAAATATTTAAATTCTTGTGAAAAATTTTATTAAAATTTCTGAAAGTAATTAAAGGTCTGCTTAGAATTTTGCTTGATTTTAATTTATGTGAAGAATTTTATTAAGATTTTTAAGAATAATTGAATTCCTGTTAATTTTTTACAAGAATTTAATTATTTTTGAAAATTTTAATAAAACTCTTTGCAAGAATTCAATCATTTTCATAAATAATAAAATTCAATGCAGAATTTCAATTATTTTTAAAAAAATAATTGTATTAAAAATAATTAAGATGAAGATTATTTTTATCTAATTTCTCTAAAAATGTAATTATTCTTAAAAATTTTATTAAAATTCGTTAATAGAATTCTTGTGCTAATTTGTTGATAATAATTTTTTATGGGAATTGAATTTTAAGAAACTTTCAATATTCTTCAATAAATTATTTAATTGCGTTTTATTTTTATTTAAATAATTGAATTCTAGTTGAATTTTCTAATAAAAATTGAATTTTATTTCATAAAAATGAATTTTAGTTAAAATTGAAGATATAATCATTAAGTATTAAAAGCAATATAGCGTGAATTTTAAAAAAATAATTGAATTTTGTAATTAATTTTTTTGAAAAAGTTTAATTGAGTTTTTTTAATACTATTGTCAGTTTCTATTTTCTAATATTTATTTAATAAAAGAATTTAGCTAATAATTGAAATTTCGTAAAATTAAATATTGTAAAGAAATGAATTTGAAAATTGTCAAAGAACTTTTTTGAAAATTATTAAAAATAATCGATATAAAGAAGAATTTTAGATAAAAATTCTGAAAAATAATAATTGAATTGATAATGATTTAATTTAAATTATTATAAATTATTTTTATTAATAATTAATATTAATTATTGTAAAACATGAAGAAACCTTCCACTCGAAGTTATCGATTTTTTCATGTTTTATAGTTATGAAAAATTGCATTTCTAGTTTTAAGGAAAATTTTCTCTTATATTTGATTCGGTCTGATTCTATTTTTGTCAGTTGGTCCGTAATTTTTAATTTTTTGTCCGTAAAGTCCGCGTTTTTAAATACTCTCACTTCTTCGAGCCCTGAATATTGTAATGACGTTTAGGTTCTTTGGTATACAACTTGACATTTTTAGTTGTAAATTGGTAAACTAGGATTAAATAGCAGTGAAAAGTTTATGATTCTAACTTCTACATTCCAATACAAGAAAAAAAGTTAATTTTGTTGTATTAAAAATTTAAAATATTAGCTTCTAATGACACACAGTTCACTACTCATAATTCAGTACTTAACAGAACTAACAGAACCAAAAATCAACATAATTTCACTCTCAGCACGACAATTCAAACAAAATTCTCAAGTTATTTGGAAAGTATTTCTTTCACTATAATACATCTCCTATTGCTTCGTTTGAAAAAGGGATTTACAGTTTCCACGTTCTAGAATTTAGAGATCGGTATAATCTTGAGAAAAAAAAAATATAAGTTGTTGACATTCCATTCTTTAGAATCAAAATTTGTTTGAAAAAAACGAATAGAAATATAATTTACGAGCAAATTTTCTGTACCCCTTTTTTCTGCTTTTGTAAAAAAAAAGTGTGTGTGTGTGTGTGTTTACATATTATATCTTCATTCGCACCGGTTCTCGTTCGGATTTAACACCTTGTGGAACTATATAGTTACACTGCTACTCAATTCTTATTGAGAGCTACTACCTGATGTCCTCTGTATTATGTCTGCCACAAATTTTTCTTTCTCTCTTTATGGTCGACGCATAAATTACACCTGACATTTCAGCTCTTAATTCATACATCTACATATACTCACTGAGAATAATGAAGGTGACATAATCACTTCGTACTTATACTAATGTGACCAGATCCTTTATAATCGGAGACATTTAATAGGTCCAGGAGACAAGTATGACTTGTCAGAAATTAATGATCACAAGCACACACTTCAAACGATAATAAAAAGTCTTAGATAATAAAATTATATACATTTTTTCCCCACGTGGGAAAAAAAAATCTTAATGAAACTAAATTCATTAAATTCCACACAAAAAAATTTCTTTAACGGCCAATCTCTATATTTAAAACACTAAACTTTATTCCAATCTGAAGATTTTCTTCAAGTTTCGCCGTAGATACTATTTTTTTTGATAAAAAAATTCTTTTCTAAAAAAAATTCTTTTCATTTTCCAATGGAGAAATATTTATTTTACAATTCCAAAAATCTATTTATACTTTCCTAATAATTTTTCTTGAAGAAAAAAATTTTTTTTTTCTGTTTTTCCTTATCTAAAAGGATCGTATTCTCATAAAATGAGAGAACATTTTTTATGTAGCAATTTTATGGTTCAGAACGCGGTTTTTTTTCTTCTTCTTTCCTTTTTTTTCTCTCCTGAGGGCGAGCCTAAGGGTGAAACATTAAAAGTGTCACTTTTAAAGCCGGTTGTTGTTCCGGTTCGATTCCAATATAGTGGAAAATTAAACAAAAGACACCCACAAAGAGGATTCCCTGGAGTTTATACACCTTGTCCTATATGTTAGAAGAAAGTTTTCGGACCTTGGGGGCTCAGGTGATTTTCGTGGGATCGATGCAGGTATAACCACACCCCTTCACATAGTTCCTATATATATTACTATATATATATATATACGTTTTAAGGTTAAAACGCTCCATAAAAAAAGTCACACGAATCAAAATGAATTCCGTTTCCTTTCTAATTTAATACCGATAAATTGATCCAGAGCTCCTTTAATCGTCAAATCCGAAATCATATTTTATCGGTTTAATATGACACTTTTATCAGACTTTTGTCAGTTTTCCTTTTTCTCTCCCCTTTTTTCGCTAACATTTCAAAAGAACCTCCCGTCACAAAATATCCGATAGTAATACTTATAAATGACAAGATGAGCCCAGAAACTAATTCCTCTAAATCTCTTTAGAAATTCTTCTCATTTTTTCTTTTTTTTATGGGGGGGAAGTTGACGACAGATTTTCAACAAATCTCATATTGATTTCAACAAGGCTAAGCAAAAATTTTTTATTAATTCATAAACAAAAATGAATATTATTTATTGACATAAGAATTAATTTTCCAAGTTTGGAAATTTTCGTGAAGTAAAACAGCTGTTACAATTTGCTTTCTGCTGGGATTGGTCGTAATAGTAATTATTTAAAAATTCGAAATTTATTATTGGTTAAATTCGTTTAAAATTTAACTCTTATTAGACATATAGAAAGATGAAAATAATATGAGCACTAAAAATAATTTAAAGAATATTTTACATATTTGGGAAAAATAATGATTTTTTACTTTAATGAGAACGTTAGGGAGCAATAATAAAATTAGATGATGGAAAGCTGTTTTTACACTGAAAGACTTTATTTGTTTCAAAATTTCATATGTTATTAATTTCAAACTTAATAGCGCTGACTGCAAAAGCATATAGTCATATTTGTCGATTGACTTATTTGCAAGAAAAAAATTATAAAAAACTTATTCAACTAAAAACAAAAAAAATAATAATTTTAGGAATCTGTTAAAATTTAACCTATAGGAAAAGAGTTATTTAACATAATTTTTGCATTCAGCTCATGGTTGATTCCATTTCAATTCAGACAGGCTAAAATATGTAAGTCAAATAATAGTTTCCTGTGGAAATATATTATTTTTCACACAATTTTAGACGACACGTATTTTGCCGTTTGGCAAAAAAAATTATTTAACGAAGTTAGGCGCATTTGAATTTTAAGAACTGCGAAGTCTGATTTCAAGAAAATGACGGAAAAAAAATATTTAAATTGATGTATCTTTCTTGCAACTGTCTATAATGTAGTGGCTTGTTTTCACAGTAAATCGTTAGGTATTAAAATAACACCAAAAAGGATTAAAATAATCCAATTTAGTGTTATCTTAATCAATTTTGGTGTTATTTTAATACCTAACGATTTACCGTGTTGCTCTAATTCCGGATTAAATGTTCTTTCAAGTCCCACAAGTTTAATAAAAAATTTTTAAATTTAACAAAATGGCGGCTATTTTTCGAAAAAAATTAAAATCAAATTTTTGAAAAAACCCTATTGCTTTTTTTTCTCTGAATTCTTATATTAATTTCTAGAAGTCTAAAGATTATTTTCTAATAAAATTTATTGGGGTCCCGAATCTTAAAGAGGAATTCAAGGAATTTAAATTATTATTATTTTATAATTAAATATAAAATTTGCATTTTTTAAATATTTTAAACTTTTAATTCAGCTCTTGAATGCAAAACACTTTTAATGTTACAAAAATTCAAAAACTACAGGAAATACATTCAACAAAAAATAAATTTCCATGGAATTCAAAATTATTTTACTCCATCTTTTAGTTTAATTCAATATACTGAAAAAAATTCATTGAATCAATCAAGTAAATGCATTTTCTTGACCAAATTTACTTGAAACAAACCCATATTTTCTTATTGGAAGAAATTTATTTTCTTGTGTCAAGTAATTTTGAGCATTGGGCAAATCATTTTTTTGTTTTCTTTAAATAACTATTTATTTCATCCAACACCCATAGTCTTGAGCCTAGAAAATGGGAAGATTAATGAAAGTTAATAATGGTTTTAACTCAATTAAAAATTAATTTCTTGGTCGAATTCCACATTTTCTTGGATCAAGAATATGTGTTCTTGATCCAAGAAAATTCTTCTTTTTCCAAATATACTACGTCAAGAAAATCGTTTTCTTGAATCTACTATAATAGTCTTGGCCGTATTCAATCTCACGATTTGCTTCAACCAAGAAGAATTTTCTTGGTTCAATACTTTTTTTGAGTGTACGTCAATTTTTTATTTCAATGTATTGTTTTACTTTGTTACTATTAGGTTTGTTCTGCTTTTATTTTTTCGTTAGTATTTTTTTCTAGCTATAATTCTCTTAGCTCCATAAATTTATTTTTACGTGAACAATATATTACTTTCTTATGAATTCCCATAAAATTAGGATACTTCTTTCGATCTGAAGAAAACATTTTCCTCCCAACATTCATTTTCGCTTTAGTTTAAAAAATAATGATAAAACAGTTAACGAAATTAAAAAAGATATTTAGTATTAAAAGAACTTTTCAAACTTTATAACAAAAATTTGATCGTTTACTAAACATTAGATTGCATGAAATTTCTACTAATATTTACTACTTGTATCATTTTTTCAGCAAAGTTTGTGAAGAAGACAAAACATCTAGAAAAAAACATTAACCAAAAGATAAAAGCAGAACAAACCTAATAGTTACAAAGTAAAACAATACATTAAAACAGAAAATTGACATATTGAATTAATCTAAAGGTATTTGTTTTTAGTGTATTGAATTAATTTAAAGGTATGGAGTAAAATAATCTTGAATTCAATAAAAATTTATTTTTTGTTGAAAGTCTTTCATGTGGCTTTTGAATTTTTGTAACATTAAAAGTTTTTTGCATTCAAATGCTGAATTAAAAGTTTAATATACTTTAAAAATGCAAGTTTTATTAATTTAGTTATAAAATAATAATAATTTAAATACCTTGAAAGGTAGATATGTCAGTTGTAATAAATATTTACTTAATTCTTTAAGACAAACGTTTTTTCTTTTTGAAATTTAGTTGTATATTGTAAAGATATCAAAAAAACTTCGTTTTTGTCATTTTTGAAAAAACCAAAAAAATTGTTATTCCTCTTTAAAATGCGGGACCCCGATAAATTTTATTGGAAAATAATCTTTAGACTTCTAGAATGTAATAAAAAAAAAAATTGAGAGAAAAAAACGATGGGATTTTTTCAAAAATTTGATTTTAATTTTTTTCGAAAAATAGCCGCTATTTTGTTAAATGTAAAATTTTTTTAATTAAACGTTTGGGACTTGAAAGAACATTTAATCCGGAATCAGGGCCAAAAAACCTACTACATTATAGACAGTTGCCAGAAAGATACATCAATTTTAAATATTTTTTTCCCGTCATTTTCTTGAAATCAGACTTCGCAGTTTTAAAAATTCAAATGCGCCTAACTTCGTTAAATATTTTTTTTTTGCCAAACGGCAAAATACGTGTCGTCTAAAATTGTGTGAAAAATAATATATTTCCACAGGAAACTATTATTTGACTTACACGTTTTAGCCTGTCTGAATTGAAATGGAATCAACCCAAAATACTCACATCTTCATATTCACCAATTGTTAAAAAAGGTAAATAAATGTTAAATCACATAAATACTCACATTAATTTATAAAAATGTATTTTTGTTTGCTCTGTCAAATGAGAAAATATTCATATTGATAATAATTAATATTCATATTTGCAATGAGCAAATGTTCACAAATATATTTTAGTTGAAAATTATACATTTTGAACATAATATGCCACTGCAAAAATAAGTATCTTATTTGATATCTTAACATAAGATGTAAGATGGAAAAATGGTATCTTAAATCTTAAAATAAGGTGTTTTCGAAAGTATCTTACAGATTTTTAAGATGCTTTATACGTTTTAGATATTTTTTCTATCTTAAAAAAGTAAGATACTTCTGTAAGTTTTTTGAAGTATCTTAAATTAAGATGTTTCTGTCTCAATAAGATGTTTAGCGATAAGTTACTTGTGAATTGTAAGATGCGAAAAAAATTTAAGTTACTATAACCTAGGATGCATAAAATATCTTACATATAAGCCCATAGTTAACCTCGAAACTTTTTCCCCAAAAAATATGTTGGAAAATGTGTACGAAGATACTTTAAACATCTTAAATTAAGATATTTTTAGTGCACAGTTTTCTTGAAAGGATCAAATTGATACTAAATTGGGTCAAATTGATACCAAAAATCTATATCAATTTTTTATTTGATCCACATTTTTGGTATCAATTCGTTGCCATTTGATACTTTTAGGTTAATAGTGTGACTAAAAAGTGACTACAATAACATCTTAGAAATGACTACCAAAACATCTTAATTAAGATACTTCTTTTTGCAGTGATGGTGTTTTAGTTGCTGGTTCATATTTTAAAGCGTGATTCAGAGCTTGTTTATTTTGGCTAAACAGGAGATTTGAGAAAGAATTAATCAGCGCAAGTTGTCGAATGAATAAATTATTAATGCCACTTTTTGAAATCAATTGATGAATATATAAAATTATTATGAATCATCGTTAGTTTCTGAGTGACAAATTGATTTTCCAAGTGCGTGTTTATAATAGCAGGATATTAAATATACTTGTTAGGTATTTATCTCAATACATGTAATAATAAAGTGCATTCTGTGACGCATTGGTCATTCATGGTTCCTTCAACTCCCGATCGTGTTTGTAAACATAAGAGAGCGCGAGGAGACCTTTAGGATTACTCATTTCAGTGAGGCTACTACACCCGATACCGGTTACTTACGGAGAATCTTCTTAGCTTTTGCTTTACCAACATTTCTCTCTCCCTCTTAGACACACACAAACAACTTTTACAACTTACTGTATATAGTGGAGTTGAGGAAATCAAAAGTGGAAGAGAGAAAGGATGAGACGAGAGTAGAGGTTAGAGAGTTAGAGTCAGTCCGCTGGACCGCTTGATGATTATGATGATGATGATGATGATGCGGATCCTCGATTGGATGAGTATTGCAGGATAACGTAGTTGTATATATAGTAGAGAGGCAGAAACGAGGCTTATAGTAGTCGCGAGGAGTAAAAGGAAGGGCAGAGCACCGGTTCCGGGATATGGTGGGGATGGAACGTGGTTAGTTTACTTTCCCGAATGCCCAGCAGAGCTTCTACTTAGGGCGCGGTTGTGACCTCCGCGGATTCGGCGCGGAATTTTGTCCCAATACTCTCCGTACAGTGTTTGAGATGGACATTTTCACGATATATTTTCAAATACTATTAATAATAATATTTCATAATTAAAAGACGTTTTTTTTATTTTTGTTTCGCCTCATGGCTTCAGTATGGATCTATAATAAGATGAGCTATAAAAGCAACAATAATAACCATAATATTTCTGTAGAAATTTTAGACAAAAACATTTTTTCGAATACCATTTCTATGCTCTCTAAATTTGAATCAGTTAAAAATAACTGATTTAAAAGCAAAAAGTCAGTCACTAATTCAAATAGTAATATTTCTACTGACAATTAGTTAAAAATAACTGATGTTTCAGTAATTTTTTTTTGACTGATTCAATTAGTCAAATTTAACTAATCTTTCAGTTATTTTCTACTGGAAATCAGTTATTTTTTAACTGAAAATCAGTTGTTTTTAACTATATCAGAAGCAAAAAGTCAGTCACTGTTTGTCAGTTAAAACCATGATTTTTAACTGATTCAAATTAAGAGAGTGCCCTACATAGAAACTTCCTCACATGGAATTAAAAATACATTTGATATAATTTTTGTAATTTTTAATAACAGGACTCGAACCAGTGAAAGTATTTAAAAATACGGACTTTACGGACCAAAAATGAAAAATTACGGACCATTTACGGACCAATTACTGACAAAAATATATAAGAGAACATTTTAATTAAAACTATAAATTAGATTTTTTTAAAACTAAAAAAAAACATGAAGATATCGATAACTCCGAGTCTTCATGTTTTATAATAATTAAAGATATAGAGTGATAAAATCATTATCAATTCAATTATTATTTTCAAGAATTTTTAACTAAAATTCTTCTTAAAATTGATTATTTTTAATAATTTTCGAAAAAGTTCTTTGACAATTTTCAAATCTATTTCTTTACAATATTCGATTTTTCAATTATTTGTAAATTCTTCAATTAAATATGTATTAGAAAATAAAAACTTCAAATAATATAAAAAAAATTCCCAATTAAAATTTCTCAAAAAAATTAATTCCACAGAATTGTTACTTAGTTAAAAATATGAAAATATCAAATTTTCAAAGATTTGAATCTGAAACCTTTTCAAAATTTAATTATTTCTAAAATTTTACGCTCTAATACTTTTAATGTTCAATTATAATCTAAAATTTTAACTCAAATCCATTTTTAAATCAATTTTTATGAGAAAATTCTGCGAAAATTTCATTATTTAAATACAAAAAAAACAATTTATTGAATAATTACATATGTTTCTTAAAATTGAATTCTTTTAAAGAATTGTATCAACCAATTTTCAAATAATTTGAATTCTTTTGCAAAATTTTATTAAAATAGATATTAAAAATAATTAAATTAGGGACAACTTTTGAAAATAATTGAAATTTTGCCAAAAAATTTATTAAATTTTTTGAAAATAATTCAATTTTAGAGAAGAATTTTATTATTTATAAAGATAATTGATAATTTACGCAAAGAATTGCATTAAAAATTTTGAATGCAATAATTTTATATTTTAAAGATATTTAATCAAAAATTTATTAAAAATAATATTTAAATTCTAATAAATAAATTTTAGCAAAGGTTATTAAAATAATTAAATTTCTTTGATAAATTTTAATAAAATTTTTTTAAGAATAATTATACATTTTTCGAGGAATTCGATTAAAATTGTATTAAAAATAATTGAAATTCTGCAATTAGCTTTATTATTCATCAAAATAATTGAATTCCTAATAAGCATTTTATTATTTGCCAAAAAAATTAAATACCTGTAAAAATTTTATTATTTATGAAAATAATTGAATATTGTGAAGAAATTTATAAAAAAAATTTGTAAATAATTGAATTCTTTTGAAAAATTTTATCAGAATAGTATAGAAACCTATTAAAAATCATTGAATTGAGGAAAAATTTTGAAAATAATTGGAATTTTTCCAAGTATTTTATTCAAATTTTTGAAAATAATTTATATTTCGAAGAAGAATTTAATTATTTCTAAAGATACTTGAAATTTTGACGAAAATTTTCAAAAAATTTTGAACGTAATTGAATTTTTGCGAAGAATTTTATTACTTTTGAAAATAATAGAATTCCTTCAATCATTTGTGACTTCTCTAAAATTATCTAAATTATATATCGTATAATTTATACGTACTTTACGGATCTTTTTCAACCGAATTACGGACTTTACGGACCTTTTTTCAAAAAAACGGACTTTTACGGACTTCAAGCAAAGTTACGGACTTTTACGGGATTTACGGACCTAGTTCGAGCCCTGTAATAATTAACCTTTTCTATTTTTAAAAGTATTACTTTTGGAGTTGGAGTTTTCTTTTATTCATCAGTAAAATTTCACTGAGAATCAGTAAAAACCACTGATTGTCAGTGAAATTTTACTGATGAATTAAAGAAAACTGGGCCACTGATTCAAATCAGTCAAAATTTTCACTGATTCAAATTTAGAGTGTATTAACGACTAATAATTAGTAAATGTAATAGTAATAGTGCTATTTGTAATAGCTTTATTAGTGTTTAATGTTACCAATTGCTTGTAATTAATTTTTCCCAAATTTTGCCACCGATTAAAAAAAATGAAAATTACAAACTCTATTAAATTATAACATTATAGTTTTAAAGTGGTTTTAATTTAAAAATTAATTACTTCTAAGGAGAGTAGATAATTGCACATACCTGAAATATTATTTCCCTGCTCACCGCATATATTTAAAAAATTCTCCAGGGAATTTATTCGTATTCTATTTTCTTACTTTGGACCTCTGCGTTCCTCTCTAAGCTGTTATTGTATACGACGACGACGACGACGACGACGACGAAAGAGAGAGAGAGAGAGAGAGAGAGAGAAGTTGTTAAAAGCTTGCTTGGGAAATTTTTATCATTAATTACAATCTTGAGCCTTTAAGATATCCTTAAGGGTGTGTATAGTCAGAGGCGAGAATACATCTGACTATGAGGTATAAAAGCCACATTCTAAACACACCTACAATTCAAGATCAAAGAAAACACAATGATACTTCAATATAGTTCTTCTTATAGCTTCTGGACCCTTTAATTCTCTTTTTTTTATTTTTCGAGAGGGTATTTTGATTTGTTTAATTTACAGGTTGTCTCAGATTTCAACTGGAGACGCCTTTGCGCCTTTTGAAACATCAACTCTGACATAACCTTGCTCAGCACTTTTTTCCTATATTCTTTTCAAAACAGAATTGGTCTAAAGGTGAAATCAAATTTTTTTAGGACTATATTTAACTTTTGGTATTTACAAAAGTGGAGAATCTAAACTATCATAAATTTCGGCGTTTGTATTTCTGGTTAATTTTACTAATTCCACGGTCAACATTTGCATTTAAGTGTAAATATTGTATTCTTAATATAGAAGAAAATTAAATTTTAATTTTGCCGGTGTGAATTTTAATATACACTTCAACGCCGGTTCTGCAAAAAGTTCGCTAAACCGGCGTCGGAGTGTAAAAGTTTTAAGTGTATCCCAATACTAATTTTCCAACTAAAAGTTATCGTCGAAAGAGTAAAATTAATTCCGGAAAGAATTAAAATTTATTAGAGAGGTAACTTTTCATTTTTCCAAAGTAAATTTTTAATATTTTTAATATTAAAATTCACTTTAGAAATAAAAAATATAATAATAGCCATAATGAGAAACATTTCATTTTTATAGTAAAATTCGCAATAGAAAGAAGAAAATTGACTCCGGAAATACGGTAAAATTTACTCTAAAGATCTTTAGTAGCAAATTTTTTCTAAACTTAAAGAAAATTTTACTAATTTCTATACGATATTTTACTTTAGAAGTAGAATTAACTCCCGGAATTAATAAAATTAACATTCGAAAATAGTACACTGAAAAAAAAATTTATTTGATTCAAATAATTCAAATTATTTGAAAAATATTTAATTGATTCAAATACTTTTTAGTTGGATCAAAAAAATATGTATTTGATTCAAATAACTTAAATTATTTGAATCACACTTATTTGAACCAAATAAATCGTATTTGATTCAATTAAATAATTATTTGAATTGAATAAATGAATTTATTTAATACTAATAATGAGTTACTTGAAACTATTCTTTTATTTATTTCATTCAAATTCTTCGTATATTTGATGAAAATAAAAATTATTTGACACAATAAATTTATTTTATTAATTCTAATAAACTTAATTATTTAATCCGAATAATTCATTATTCAAAGCAAATACACTATTTTATCAAGACAAATAAAAAAATATTTCAATCAATTAAATAATTATTTGAAACGAAAATAATGAAATACTTGAAACTTTTCATTTATTTATTTCACTTAAATATTTCATTTATTTAATACAAATTAAAAATATTTCGACAAATAAATTTGTTATTTGGATACAGAATATACGACATTGGCATTTATAAAGTAGATCAGCCCGAGTTCTCACCAACTCTTAGTGGCCGTGTGGCTTAAATAGGTGCGTTTATATAGGCTTGCGGTCAGCGTAAAAGGCGAGGGACGTGAGTTCGATTCCACATGCGAGCGAATATTTTTCATTCTTCGTTTCAAACGTTATATAAAATAATAAAATTGTGTGTTGTGTTGTGAATAAAAACTGTGTGAACATGTTTATAAATAATGTTTAAAGTCTGTTCAAAAATCAGTTAATATGTATAATATAATAAATAAATATAGTATAATAATATATTAATAAATTTAAAAAATACTAAACATTTTAAAATAATTTTGGATTAAATATAGAATGAAATAATTTTCATATTTGATTTGAATAATTTAAATAATTGATTCAATTAATTATTTATTGATTTGGAATATTCCATTTATTTGAATTGAATAATTTGTATTTGATTCAAATAAATAGTTATTTGATGCGATAAAATCAAATATTCAGATCAAATAAATATATATTTGGTTTAAATACACATTTATTGGATTATAACCAAATAAACGATTTATTTGGATCAAATAATTTTTATTTGATTTAAATAAATTTTTTTTTCAGTGTAAATATTTACTTACAGAGTTTTTTTAAACTTAAATTTTAATTTAAGTAAAACTTTAATTACAGTAAACTATTAAAGTTTACTCAAAGAAGAAAAAAAAATAATTACATAAGACTCTCCTTGATGACACACGAGACTTAAATTAACTCAAAAATACGTTAGACGCGTATATTTTTAACACATGTAAATGTGTTTTGTTTTCTTTTTCTTAGTTTTAGTGGAAGGAGTAGAGGAAGAAGGGGGGGGAGGGGGGAATATATAGTAACCTTGAACTCAGTAGTACGAGAAGCAGCGTGTCGCAACGTAACGTGACAAGGACGTCAACACCAAGAGAAAGTGCTAATTGAATACAGGAATACATATATACAACATATCTTTTAGAGCACGTTGTTGAATGATAATAACTATTCATTATAATGTGCTAATTTTCTTTTATACCCACGTTTTATTGTATCACAGAATTTAAATTGTCCACAATGAGATGCACACGCATTTTACATTTACTTTTACATATGTTCTAAATAATATTAATTAATTTAACACTTCATGTGTCATAATTTTTTTCATTTGTATTTATATACTTATTTTATGTCAATTTAATAATTATTTTTAGTTTATTTTCTTTTTACTTTAATCAGGAAGCGAAAAAAAAATTTTTAGTTCTTCTGGGGATCGAACTGTGTTTTTTCATTTTCAAGTTGGATGTTCTAATCACTGTACTACACAAGAGTTGCAATTCTAATAAGAGAAAAACTATTCAGCCTACCAATGACGATTGCAAGAAGTGTACTTTTTAAGATAATTTTATTCTATAAAAAAGAAATAACTATTTTTCAAAATTTCTCATAATTTTTTATATAGAGAAATTCCTGTTTGAAATATAAGACTCAGAATATAATATTAAAACATCTCCCCCGCAATACCACCTTTAATTTTATTAAAACTTATATGAAGGGAAAGCTTATCTTTCCTAGTTTCCAGTTCCTTTTGTTTCATTATCAACATTTTAGAGAAATTGCACATAAAAATGAAAATAAAAAGTGTGTTTTTGAGAAAATTTGATCTAAAGGATGAAGCGATGTTCTAGGACACATTTGATGTTGACTCTTTTCTAAATGTGTGGAATTTTTATTTTTTATGTGTAATTCCACTAAAATGTCCATAATAAAACAAAATGAACTGAAAAAAAAAATATAAATTTTGAAAAATAAAAATTTATTTAATTTCCTTTCGAATTCGTGCGTGTAACTTATTACTAATAATTTCTTTTCCATAGAATTTTTCCGACAGTTTTTCTTAAATTAAAAAAAAAATTAATTATTTGAAAATCCGGGGGTCCATTATGTAATTTCACTTCACTTTCACTCAAAAATTATTTTCACTCAATTTTTACTTTAGTTTCAATACAGTTTAAATTTCACTTAAAATTTTTGTTCACTCCACTTTCACTTTCACCCAAAATATTATTTCACTACATTTTCACTTCACTTTAACCCACAATTTTTTTCACTTTATTTTCACTCCACTTTCAGTCAAAATTTTTTATCACTGCATTTTTACTTCACTTTCACTCTATTTTCACTTTCACTCAAAAGTCTATTGTTATTCCAAATACATTCCACTTTTACTCAAAATTTATTTTCTCTCAATTTTCACTTCACTTTCAGTCAAAACATTTTTTTCCACTTACAATTCACTTTGGCTCTAAATTTATTTTCACTTCAATTTCATTTCACTTTAACTCAAAATTTATTTTCACTTCAATTTCATTTCACTTTAACTCAAAATTTAATTTTACTTTAATTTCATTTCGCTTTGACTCAAAATTTATTTTCGCTCAACATTTCTTTTCGTTTTAAAAAAATTTTCAGTGAATGTGGAGTGAAAGTGAAGGGAAAATTGAGTGAAAATAAATTTTTAGTGAATGTGAAAGTAGAGTGAAAGTGAGGAGAAAATGGAGTGAAAATAAATTTTGAGTCAAAGTGGATTCAAAAATATTTTTAGTTAAAGTAAAAGTGGGGTAAATGTGAAGAGAAAATTTAATGAAAATAAATTTTGAGTGAATGTGAAAGTGAAGTGAAAATGTAGTATAAATAAACTTTGATGAAAAGTGAAAATGCTGTAAAAATAAATTTTTAGTGAAAGTGAAAGTCGAGTGAAAGTGAAGTGAAATTACACAATCGACCCTCTGGTGTAGAAATTGTCAATAGTTAAACTTAAATGTAAGAATTTTTTACTAAATAAAATTCAACTTTCAAGTACCTACCACTGAAGAAATTCAAAATAAATTCAAAATTATTAAATATTAATTTTTAAAAACTTCAACAAAAGCTTAATTATGTATATTTCCAATCTTTCCAAAAAGAAAATTAACTATTTTTCTCACCCTGATAGAAATAATAAGTTCAATTCTAAATTTCTTAAACTTCAATTATTTGTCAAATTTTTCGTCATCAATAACTTCAGTATTTGAAGCAAATGCCGTTTAATTGACTCTAATAAATATTATTTGATTCAAGTAAATATTTAATTGATAATACACTGAAAAACAAATATATTTCATTCAAATAACCGAGTATTTGACTATTATCAAATAAATATTTACTTGAATCAAATAATTTTTATTTGAATTAAATAAATTGTATTTGAAGCAAATATTATTTAATTGATTCAAATAAAAATTATTTCATTCAAGTAAATATTTATTTGATAATAGTCAAATAATTGGTTATTTAAATCAAATAAATTTTTTTTTTGTCAGTGTAGTCAATTAATCAGATATTTGAATCAATTAATTTTTTTTCAGTGTAAAATAACTTGAAAGTATAAAAAATGAAATTCTTTAAAATAGTACAAAATTTATTTCAATTAAATTAGACAAAATTAGCAATTATTTTAGGTTTTAAAAATTATTTTCCGGAATTCAATTATCTTCCAAAAAAAATTTTTAATTGAGGAGCAATTTTTGAAAAGTTGATAAATCCATTTTTAAATAAAATTAAGATAAACACATTAAAAATATTAAAATCCTTAGAAATCCATTTATCACTGTTCAATTTAAGAAGTAAAATTTATTAATAAAGAATTTTCAGTTTAAAAAATATTTTGGCCCAACCTTGATGATTTTTAATTTCTATCTTTTTATTAGAAAAAAATTATTAAAACCTTTAAATTTCCTATTGCAATAGAATTTAATTACAAACATAGTCTTTTAAATAGAAAAAATTTTTAAAAATGAATAATTTATTACATTTTTTCTACATTACAGATAATTTTAATGGTTATGTGAAAATTGTCATTTGTTTAAATTTCTCGAAATGACAAAATTTGGATTTATCAAGTTTTGAAAACTTACTCCTCAATTAATAGTTTTCGAAAGCTAACTGCTTAAAAGTTACAATAATTTCTATTTAAGAATATTTTGAAATTTAATTATTTCTTAAAATTACAATTGATATTTGATTTTTTTTTTAAATAATTCTTCTATGAGTTATAGTGACAAACAATAATTAATAATACTTATACTTTTTCAAATTTAAAATTCTGTTTTTAAGACTTCTTAACATACACAATGACACATGTAAAAACTTTTGATCAATTATATTTTAAAAGTTAATAGCAAAAAATTTTTTATTTTAATTTTTAATAGAATTTGAATTTCAATTTTAATAGAGAGTAAAATGTTATAGAAATATTTTTAAAAAAATTTTGAGTATCTAATAATTTTTAGAGTGTATCAAAATATTCTTTAGGGTCAGAGAAGAAAGTCAAAATATTGATTGGGGTACAGTTTTTCTAAAAGGTATTTTCTATTTTTTTATTTTTTAAAAATATTTTTTCTAATAAAGGTGAATTTCTAAAAAACTTTTTTCTAATAAAAGTGAATTTCTAAAAAACTTTTTTTTAATAAAGATGAATTTCTAAAGAAACCTGTTTCTAATGAAGGTAATTATCTAATTTTCTTTCTTCTAATAAAGGTTATTTTCTAAAAATTTATTTTTAAAAACGGAAACTGTAATAAAAAATTATTAGAAATTATACAAATTATAATTATAAAAATGATGGAAATTATTTTTTTTAAGGGACAGAATTTTTGTTAACAAATAGTTTGTTTATAAAAATTTTTCTTCTTTTTCAAACGGTAACTAATTGCATAAACAGAATTATGATTAAAAAGCAGAAAATATGAGAAATAGTTTATATTTTTTAAAATTTAGTTTTTTTAAATAATTTTCCATCTGTTATTAAAAATTATGGATTTTTACAAATTTTAGGAAAATAAATATTAGAAATCATAACTTTTTAGAAAAACTTTTTTTAGAAATCAAAACTCATTAGAAAGACTTTTTTTTAGATATTAGATTTCATTAGAAATCACTTTTTTTTATGCAAAACGGATTAGAAAATATTTTTTAGAAAAAGTGACCACCTGCCCAAAATTTTGTCTGAAAATTAGGGAAAAGTCACCAGCGGAAAACAAATTTAATTTTTTGTCTCAACCATAAAACTTCAGGGATCCAAAAAAATAAAAAACTTAATTATGTGTGAACAATTTTTCATAGACAAATCAATTAATGAGAAAACAGGAACTACTTTTTCAAGAGGGTTTTTTTTTCACACAGTACCATCACTAATTGAAATGCTTAAGCTAAAAAGGGTCGGAATCTATATATATATATACTATATAGGATTTAGAAAAGTTTTATGTGGAAAAATTTCACCTAGTGCATCTGGTCTTTTCTCGAATTGGGTATATTTGTAACTCCCCCCCCCCAACAGCCCCTCCACAAACCACGTAGAACGATTCGACATTTTTATCACGTTCACGTGTGCAACCCGCCCTTTTAGGGAACATTTCCCATTGTTTCCAATCGCGTGGCGGGTGGTCGATGCTCTCGTCGATATAGATAAACTGTTGTAGGTCGAATCTGGAGGTTATTCAAGAGGGGGGAGAAATTCAACATTGGAATCCCCATCCTTTTTTGCAATACTTGGTGTAACTCTTTGTCGAGATTTTTTTTCTCTATTTTCTTTTTGTTTAAATTGTGTCAACACACACACACGAACTGAAAAAAACAAAATTCTTTCTATTTTTCTATTTTTGTTTATATGTATGTAAAAATAAAGGAATATATTACAAACGCAGAGAGACAAATTTTTTGACACAAAAAATTGATAAAAACACATATTGTCAAAAACCACGATTCATATACATATATATATATATATAATCGCGCTTGGGTGTTATTCATTATTTATAAATTTCAGTATTGCATTTGACTCGTGTGTCACAACCGCAGAAATTCAATTGCAAATGCTGAAACTTTAATTCGTTTGCTTGTCATTTGGATCAGTTATCGCGTTGCAGTGTGACGGTTTTCACGAATGCTTGTCATTTCAAGTATATAATTGCTATGAAATTCATGTTGATAGGATTTTGCGAGGTTTTGATAGGATTTAACGTTGTTTCATCAACTTGAGTTTAAAAGTTATGCGTGTTGTCGAATATATAAACAAATTTGTATATTAAAATATATTCCAAACTCTTTAATCACTCTTTCACTCTGTATATATTATTAAATAAAAACAAACAAAAATAATGAAAAAATAAATATTCTCTATATTCTTTTCACAAAAACTTTAAATTTTGCATTTTAATTTCCCGTTCGTGCAACATTTTTTAATCTTAATTCAAAATTTTCTGCGTAGAATAATAATAATAATAATAATAATAATAATAATAATAATAATAATAATAATAATAATAATAATAATAATAATAATAATAATAATAATAACAATAACAATAATAATAATAATAATTAGTTTGTTAAAAATATTGAAAAAGAAACGAGAAAGCCGTTTTTAAAAAAATTTTGCTAAAATGAAAATTTATAGACTTATATTTATAAACAATTTAAAAAAAATTATGACTCAAAACAGGAAATGTAACATCATTTGTTTCTTTCATATCACTTTCAATTTTATTGTTGCAATGAATATTAAAGATAAATATTATTTTACATCAAACATAATATTTAAAAGTTACATATATAAACAATTTTATAAAAAAAATTAAGAATTAACAACACTTGAAGGAGAAAAAATATTTTTTGCATCCAAACGACTTTTTTTCTCCCTCATTAAAATTAATCTATATGAAATAGAATTTTTCGCCTACAATTATTTAATAATTTAATAAATAATTCTTATAAACAAATTCCAAACAGGAGTTTATTAATTAACTGCAAGATTTGAAGATTTGATAAACCCATACAAAATTTCTTTTCTGCTATTAATAAATTTTGAAACTTAAATTTATCTCATAATATTTTTTAACCAAGTTATTTAGATAATTGTTATAATTATATACTAATAGCAATTAAATATGAAAAAATCATTTTCTCTTGCATTAATAGTTTTTTCTGAATCTTGATACTTAATATTGCTTTCTGTAAATATTTTTCAACGAAGTTGTCAAGAATTATCATAAACAAATTACTTATTGACAAAAAATGAGTGTGAAAACACTATTTTTTACGTTTAATATTTTTTCTACTGCACTGAAAAAAAATTTTTATTGATTCAAATAACTGATTAATTGACTGTTATCAATTAAATATTCAATTGAATCAAATAACATTTATTAGTGTCAATTTTGTCAATTTTGTCAATTTGTTATTGTATTTTTCTTCTAATACTGAAGTTATTGATTTAAACACCAATTAATTGACTCTATTAATTATTATTTCATTCATGTAAAAATTTAATTGATAATAGTCTATTAATTGGTTATTTGAATCAGTTAAAATTTGTTTTCAGAGTAGATAAATAAATATTTTTGCTGTTCTTCAATAAAGTTATAAACAATTGTTATAAACAAATTACAAATCATTAACAACAGTAAAGTATGAAATAAATAAATTTTTCTTATATTTGAATACTTTTTCTCTACAAGACGAATAAATTTTTAAACTTAAAATTTTTCATGAATATTTATGAAGAATGTCGCAAACAATTATTATAAACAAATATAAATAAAATAACACTGACGAAAAAGTTCATTGAAATCAAGTAAATGCATTTTCTTGATCTAATTTACTTGAAGCAAACCCATATTTTCTTATTGGAAGAAATTTATTTTCTTGTGTCGAGTAATTTTGAGCATTGGGTGAATCATTTTTTGTTTTCTTGAAATAACTATTTATTTCATCCAACACCCATAGTCTTGAGCCAAGAAAGTGGGAAAATAAATATAAGTTAATAATTGTTTCAAGTCAATTAAAAATTAACTTCTTGGTCGAATTCCACATTTTCTTGGATCAAGAATATGTGTTCTTGATCCAATAAGAAAATATGGGTTTGCTTCAAGTAAATTAGATCAAGAAAATGCATTTACTTGATTCAATACTTTTTTTTAGCGTACGTCAATTTTTTGTTTTAATGTATTGTTTTACTTTGTTACTATTAGGTTTGTTCTGCTTTTATTTTTTCGTTAGTATTTTTTTCTAGCTAATTCTCTTAGCTTCATAAATTTATTTTCACGTGAACAATATATTACTTTCTTATGAATTCCCATAAAATTAGGATACTTCTTTCGATCTGAAGAAAACATTTTCCTCCCAACATTCATTTTCGTTTTAGTTTAAAAAATAATGATAAAACAGTTAACGAAATTAAAAAAGATATTTAGTATTAAAAGAACTTTTCAAACTTTATAACAAAAAATTTGATCGTTTACTATAAGCATTGAATTCCATGAAATTTCTACTAATATTTACTACTTGTATCATTTTTTCAGCAAAGTTTGTGAAGAAGACAAAACATCTAGAAAAAAACATTAACTAAAAGATAAATGCAGAACAAACCTAATAGTTACAAAGTAAAACAATACATTAAAACAGAAAATTGACATATGAAATTAATCTAAAGGTGGAATAAAATAATTTTGAATTCTATGGAAATTTATTTTTTGTTGAATGTATTTCATAAAATTTTAAAATTTTTGTAACATTAAAAGTGTTTTCCATTCAAATGCTGAATTAAAAGTTTAATATACTTTAAAAATGCAAGTTTTATTGATTTAATTATATAATAATAATTTAAATTCCTTGAATGGTGAAAATGTCAGTTGTAATAAATATTTACTTAATTTTTCAAAACAAACGTTTTTTTTTTAGTTGTATATTGTAAAGATATCGAAAAACTTCGATTTTTCAGTTTTGAAAAAACAAAAAAATTTGTTATTCCTCTTTAAGATGCGGGACCCTGATAAATTTTATTTGAAAATAATCTTTAGACTTACAGAAAGTAATGAAAAAATTGAGAGAAAAAAACGATGGGGTTTTTGAGAAAATTTCATTTAATTTTTTTCGAAAAATAGCCGCCATTTTGTTAAATTTAAAAATTTTTTAATTAAACTTGTGGGACTTGAAAGAACATTTAATCCGGAATTAGGGACAAAAAACCCACTACATTATAGACAGTTGCAAGAAAGATACATCATTTTAAATATTTTGACCGTCATTTCCTTGAAAATCAGACTTCGCAGTTTTAAAAATTCAAATGCTCCTAACTTCGTTAAATAATTTTTTTGGTCAAACGGCAAAAAACGTGTCGTCTAAAATTGTGTGAAAAATAATATATTTCCATAGGAAACTATTATTTGACTTACAAATTTTTTGCCTGTCTGAATTGAAATGGAATGAACCTAATGACAATCTTGCAAAAGTTGTAGGAAATTCTAGTTAAATTTAGTAAAATTCGTTTATTAATTTCAAAGTTTGCTGTGTATCTTTCCTGTGCCCTTTTTCTTAATAAAAAAGGATAGTATTTTCTTGTATATATATACGAACACGAATAAGCAAAGTTGTGTCCGGCATCATCGTACGGAGAGACCGGTTCACCTTGGACGTGTCTCGGCCCAAAGTGACTCTCGACCCAGCAGACGCGTTTTGTTACTGGACAAGCTTTACTCATTCGACTATCACATGTCGAAGAAGTACGTTGCAAAAGTATATTTATAAAAAAAGTCAAGCACCTCTTTCTCTCTCTCTCATTCTTTTCTCTTTATTTCAAGCCGTATAAGGTCCTCTATTTTCACATTTTCAGGGTTATATTCTTTCCCTTTTTTAAGACCGCGCAATATAATTTGCCACAAAGTTATATACCGGGTGAGGTTTCACCTCTTTGCTATGTACATTACTGCAAAAAAGTTTCTTCCAAAAAACTGTTTTAATTATAATTTAAAATTATAAATATTTTAGTTTTCCTTTCCTTCAATTTACAGAAATTTGGCTTAAAAAAAAAGAAATATTATTCTTCCTCACGCAACCAAAAAAGTGCTTCGTCGATTAATACAACCTATTGCCTTTTCTTTTCGAATTTCTCTCATCTCATTTCATTGAATTTTTCCCAAGGAATAAAAGTACCAAGAAGCACTTCTAAAAATTTCTTCCTTTAACGATTGCAACAATTTTCCGATGTAGTCTTTTCACACAATTGAATCCCGTTTCATCGAATAAAAATTGACTTCTTGTTACTATATCCCATTTCGTTCGAGAAGTTCATTTTCTTCTCTTTGCAAAATTTGCACTCGCCATTTTCCAAAGTAATAATAACCAATTTTTAATGTAATAATTCAATATGACAATTATTTGCGATAAATTATAAAATATAAGTTCTATAATCAGCGATGACGATAAAAAACTCTAGACACTAACTTTCATTTAAATTAAACAATTTTTTTAAAAATTCGTCTGCTATATTGGATCCGCCATTTTAAATTTTTATAATCTGACCTCAAATTGGTAATCAGTGACATCAAAAACCCCTAGATGGCAAATTTCATAAAAATTCGTCCGCCATGTTGGATTCGACATTTTGAAAGTTCATAATTCATAATTCATATTTTATATAACAATATAAATCCTTAGAATTTCTGATTTTTAGAACAAAAAAAAGAAATATTCTTCTGAAACTAGATACGATACTTTTCTTCAGTTTAAAGATGAGGCATTAAGTTTTCAATAGCTATTATTCACCTGCTCCAGAATGGGTGCAATTCATTTCAATTGAAAAAGCTTCTTGAGTTGAAATCCCATCGAGAAATTCTTTATGGCATAGTAACCAAAAATAACTCTTTCTCTCTTTCGTGATAGGACGAAATTTCATTTATGCCAATGGGAATAATATTTTTCAATTTCCAAAAACTGAAAGAACCTGCAAAAAAAAAATATTTATTTGTAGTACTTATATAAGGGCTATTCACAAACTATGTAAAACTTTAAGGGGTAAAGGGGGTCAATAAAAAAAGATACCCCCTTCTCGTATAATTTTTTATAAATAGGAAGGGAGGGAGGGAGGGGTTAAAAATTAAAAAAATTATCATACATAGAATTTACGAATGGCCCCTTATGGAAAAGATAGAAAATGGAGTAGAAAATTTATATCCAATTGTTTCTTTCATATATATACAATAAAATGGGGGGAGGGGGTAACTTGTAATCGTAGTTGCTATGCGCATGGTTGGACGATTAATGGTGGTTGCGTGTCCTAATTAACGAGAATTTATTCAGTCGATTGGAATTAATGGCGTACTGGCAGCATTTGCCACGATTTGTCCAAAGAGTGAGTGAGAGAGAGAGACAGAGAGAGAGAGAGAGAGAGAAATTCTCAAAACGTGCAAGAGAGGCAGAGGGGTCAAATCAAATCGATACTCATTCACCCCTTATGACCTGGCTCTGCTTTACGGCGAAGAGGCAAAAAAAAAAACATTACTATATTGCGTGTGCTATTGACAACAAAATACAATGGACACTAGATATATATTTCCATTTCGTTAAACGAATTTCATGATAAAGCGACAATACTACACACATAAATAGTTATGATACACACATTGCGTTCCAGCATAAAATTTTGTTGATAACTCAGAACAAAAATTTCATTTTTATATATACATAAAAGATATATTCTATTTTGAAAGAAATTGCTTTTTTCATATTTCTACTTTTAAATAAATATGTGACGACGCTTTTTTGCGATAACAAATTATAGGTTATGTTTAAACTTTTTAGATATTCGTTTTACGCATTATACCTGAAGTGAAAAACGATTTTTACTAATTCTTTATTGTTGACGATTGTTACTGTCAGAAATCATCAGATTGGACAGTAGGGACTATACAAACAGGGACGTAACGACGTAAATGTAAGCGGTGCGCTGCATCGGGGCCCTCAATGTCAAATGAAATCATTATAGAATCGTCTTGAAAAATTGCTTTTTTTAAGTTTTACAATTTTACTAGAAATATTGCAACAAAATACCACTGTAAAATGAAAATTATTTCGACTTTTATACTGCAAAAAACAACTATAACTAAAATTTTTCAAAAATTATTTTTTTAATCATTTTTTAATGTAATTACATTTTTCCAATGTATCAAAAATTGTTTCAAATAATAGAAATTTTCAATTTTAATTATATCAAGGATTTTTATGAAAAATCTTTAAATGTATATTTAAAAATGAAAATTAATGAAAATTAGCTTCTAATTTCACTTTAAATCGTGAGGTATTAAAAAGTGTTGCAGATTAAATTAACACCAAAAAAGATTAAAATAATCAGTTTTGATGTTATTTTTTACAATGAATGAAATTTTGTTATAACTATAAAACTCGGAGTGATCGATTTCTTCATATTTTACAATAATTAAAGATGACAAAGTAATAAAATCATTATTTTATATTTTAAGAATATTATACTTCTTCAAAATTATTTTCATTATTTCAAATCAATTATTATTTTCAAACATTTTTAACTATCACTAGAAAAAAAATTTAATTGATTCAAATAAGCGATTAATTGACTATTATCAATTAAATATTTACTTGAATCAAATAATATTTAATGCAGTCAATTAAATGGTATTTGAATCAATAACTTCAGTTTTTGAATCAAATACCATTTAATTGACTCTAATAAATATTATTTGATTCAATTAAATTAAATTTTTTTTCAGTGTAGACAATTTTACTTTATATCTGTTATTTTTAATAATAATTAATTAATCAATTTCATGAAATTTCATTTATTCCTAAATTCATTCCTAAATTCATTAATTAAATGCATATATTAGAAAATAATAACATCAAATAATATTAAAAAAATTCAATTAAACTTTGTAAAAAATATTAACTTCAAAATTCAATTATTTCCAAAAAGTTCACTCTATATTTCTTTTAATATTCAATTATAATCTAAAATTTTAACTGAAATTCATTTTTATGAAATGAAAATCAATTTTTATTAGAAAATTCTACAAGAATTTAATTATTTAAATGCAAAAGTAAATAATTTATTGAATAATTGAATGTTTCTCAAAATTCAAGTCCCATAAAGAATTTTAGTAACAAATTTTTTAAATCATTAAATTCTTTGGACGAATTTTTACTAAAACTTGCATGAACATAATTACTTTTTTGAAGGAATTCAATTATAATTGTTAGAAAATAATTGTAACACTGCGATGAGTTTTATGAGAATTTTCAAATTTATTCGTTTTTAATTCAATTTTACAAAATTTCAATTATTCGGAAATTCTGCAATTAAATATTTATTAAAAAAAATAAAAACTTGAAATAATTTCAATAAAAATCCTATTAAACTTTTAAAAAGAACTAATACAGCAGAATTTTTTGTCAAAAATGTGAAAAATTAAAAATTTCAATGATTTTAGTTTGAAACTTTTTCAAAATTTAATTATTTCTAAAAATCAACGTTATAATGCTTTTAATACTTAAGTATAATCTAAAATTTTAACTGAAATTAATTTTTAAAACCATTTTTATTAGAAAATTCTACGAGCATTAAATTATTTAAATACAAAAATAAATAATTTATTAATTTCATGTTTGTTGAAATTAAATTCTTATAAAAAATGTTATCAACAAATTTTTTAAATCATTAAATTCTTTGGACGAATTTTAATAAGATTTTTAAGAATAATTACATTTTTCGAGGAATTTGATTAAAATTGCATTAAAAATATTTGAAATTCGGCAATGACTTTTATTATTTAAGAAAATAATAAAATTCCAAAAAGAATTTTATTATTTATAAAAATAATTGAATCCCTGTATAAATGTTATTATTTTTGAAAATAATTGAATTATTGCGAAGAAATTCATAAAAAATTGTAAATAATTGAATTTCTGTAAAAAATTTTATTTATGAATATAAATGAATGTTTGTGTAGAATTGTATTCAAATTTTTTTTAATAGTGGAATTCTTTTGGAAAATTTTATTGAAATAGTAGATATTGAAAATTATGAAATTTTAGAAAACTTTTGAAAATAATTGAAATTTTGACAAGAATTTGATTAAAATTTTGTGAAATAATAATTGAATATCAGAGAAGAGTTTTATTATTTATGAAGAGAATTGGAAATTTGACGAGATTTTTTTTTAATTTTTGAACACAATTGAATTTAGTAACTATGTTACTAAGTTAGTTAGACTGAAAAAAATTTAATTGATTCAAATAACCAATTAATTGACTATGATCAATTAAATATTTACTTGAATCAAATAATATTTAATAGAGTTAATTAAATGGTATTCGAATCAATAACTTCAGTATTTGAAGCAAATACCATTTAATTACACGGTAAATCGTTAGGTATTAAAATAACACCAAAATGGATTAAAATAACACTAAATTGGATTATTTTAACCCTTTTTTTGGTGTTATTTTAATACCTAACGATTTACCGTGTAACTCTAAAAAATATTGTTTGATTCAATTAAATATTTCATTGATAATAGTCAATTAATCAGTTATTTGAATCAACTACATTTCTTTTTCAGTGTAGTAAGTTGGTAACTAACTTACCATTCTCCCTGGAGAAGCTAAATTCGTTGAATTTTTACAAATCATCGACTTTGGTGTTTTATTTAAAATACAATTTTATTCATAGTTAAAAATAACACCAAATTAGAATATTTTAATCCTTTTTGGTGTTAATTTAATCCCAGAGGGATTAAACTGTTGCAGATTATTTTTTAATCCATTCTGGTGTTATTTTAACACCTTACGTTTTACTGCGTTATCAAAACTCAATATTTTCAGTATTTTTAGTTGTATATTTCTTGAAATTCAAATACACACAAAAAAATAATAACATTTCAGAATTCTTTTTTAACATTTTACTGAAAAAAATCATTCCGTAAACTTTAATATTTTCCTGAAAAAGTAATGTTGTTAGGGAAAATAATTTTTTTGTCAGTAAATTGTTTAGGCAAATTAATAAACTGAATCTTGTGATCACTCTGGTAATATTGAAAATTTACTTTAAAACGAATACTACTAAAAGAAAATCGAAGAAAAGATAATTTTTATTAGTTAACCTGGACACGGTAAATCGTTTGGTATTAAAATAACACCCAATTGGATTAAAATAACACTAAATTGGATTATTTTAATCCTTTTTGGTGTTATTTTAATACCTAACGATTTACCGTGGAACTGAAGAGGGCCTCTGGGTCCGTCAGTACGTTCCTGGTTACAAAAGTGTGAAAATTATGTCTACAATACCAAAAATATGAATATATAAAGAAATGTTATAAAATAAAAGTTGTTCTTGACTGCAGATAATTAAAAATGAATCTAAACTCGCAGCAACATTGACAACATTGCGCCTCAATATTGTGAAACTTGCAGCAGTATATGTGCAGTAGATTGCTAGAAACATTTTCTATACCACAAAATTCTATACCATATTTACTAACGTACCATTTAGAAATAACGGACAATTTTTAGAAACATTAAAAATGAACGACAAGTGCATTTTTGAAGCAGCATTTTTAAAACTCATGCACTTAAGGTTATGAATTTTGGAATAAAAGTGAAACATAAAACAACATACGTACTTCTCTCGTGCGTATTTCAAGTTTTGTATTATGTACTTAAAATTCGTAAATCCGTAAAGAGTATACCTGGTGCATTATATTTTGGCCTAAAGTATATCTGCAGTGCAGTGTTGTATATTTTCCTGCGTTCACTCTTTCGCCCCTCTCTTTGTTTCTCTCTTTCTCTATCTCTTTCCCTGCTCTCTAAATCTAGTGATTTTCAACCGACTGGGTCCTGCTGCATTTCACTCGAATCGGACGAATAAAGGACCATTGTCATCGGATTATTCGACATTGCACCCTATAGCAACTTTAAATCGTATATATGTGTCGTTTCGATGAATTCAAATGTGGTCCAATGGCTATTGCACTTTCAAAAGCCCCAGTAATTGGTCCTTATTGACAACGAATTTGTGTTATTCGCGAATAAAAAAAAGAGAGAGAGAGAGAGAAAGAGAAGGGAAAAAAATGCTCATGATTTTTGATAAATTGGTGAATTATCCGCGAAAATTCGCATCATCAATAATTATCATAGAGAATATTTTACCTCTAAATGCTTTCGTTTCTTTCCTAATTAATCAAAATTGGAATATTTTATAGTAACATTTATAGTATTTTATTTATTTATAGTAACATTTTGTAGTACACGATAATACTTGGTTTTGAGCATCGGAATGAGATCCTATTACTTTGGATGATGAAAGTTGCTTTCTGCATAAGAAAAATAAAGTTTGAAACATTTGCATAAAATAATACAAGTGCAGAGTAAAATAACAAGTAAAAAAGTATTTCCGAACTAAAGGGAGAAAAACAATTCTTGAATATAGAATAATTAGAAAATTTTGGGGAAATAATCCCTTTGGATTATCATCAGCACTGGAAACAACTTACAAGTAGTTTCTGTACAAGAATTATTCCACCTGAATATTCCATGTGTTTCCTTATATATATATATATATATATATATATATATATACAGATTGGCACATTTAGGTGAAATTATTCTCATGAATCATCATCAGAAACAATTTGTATTAATGCAAGCTGTGTCTGCATAATGCAAACAGAAATTTGAACATTTGTGAAGTAATTCTCGTGTTGAGTATAGGATTTAAACATTTTATTCTTCAGGAGGGTAAAACAGAAATTTAATAATTTTTGAATAATTATCGAACTTGACTTTTCTGCTCTACAAAGAAATAACAGTTGCTGTAAAAAAAAATAATTACATGTGACGCGATCTGAAGAAAGGGACCTTAGAAGCAAATCACTTTAAGGTTATGTTAGTGTAACTTTTTTGTTGATTAAAAGTTTCTTTTTTCGTTTTTGCAAATTAAAATCAGTTTTTATTAAATATTTTAGTTGTACTGAAAACTTAAACATTTATGAATCCAATTGAGAGTTGATTCTTTTCTTGTATTTTTATTTAAAAAATTACAAACATAACCTATAATTTTTTGCTTCTATGGTCCCTTTCTTCAGATCGCGTCACACATCTTTTGCTTCTTTATATATATATTTGAAACAGTTGAATGAAATAATTCTTTTGAAAAATCAGCAGAAACTGGTTCGTATAACAAGTAATTTTTGAATTTGTCAACAAATTGGTACATTCATATGAATTAATTGTTACATAGAGAAAGAAACAGTCTGAAATAATTGTTACAAATGAAATTAAAACTTGTAACTGAAATAACTCTTCTAAACAGGAATTGAAATTCTTGCTTGGAATATTTTTTTCAGTTCATAAATATACCGACTACTTTTTTTAGAAACAACTGACATCTAGGTTGCAGTAAAATAATTTCCACTTTTGGTTCCTTTTGTAGCAAAGATCATAGTTCCTTTATTTACATACTTAATTCCCTTTTTCTCTTTTTTATTCTTTTAAAACAAAATTTAGCCTTCTAATGTACCTTTCAATTAAATATTAAAAAAAAAATTGTACATTACGAAACAGATAAAAGATAATTATAGTAATATAATTAACAGAAAAATAGAAAAAAATGACTTTTAATTTTTTGAAATTAAAATTTTTTTTAATTTAAAAAACATGGTATGATTTTTTGTAGACTGATCAGAGATTTAATATTATTTAATAGAATTACTAGCGAAGTTGAAGTCCACAAAGTTGATCAAGGAAAAAAATTTGTTTAATTTACTCCAAAATTATTTTTAATTTAATATTTATTTATATAACAATTATTATCATAACATAAACATTAATCTATTTTTTCTAAATATTTTTATGGAAATATTGCTGCTTTATTTATTTTTTTTAATTTATTAAGTGAATAATTCTTTTCGTTGATAAACGTTGTGGACTTCAACGTCGTAATTACTTAATGTAAATATTTAGTATAGAAATTATTTGTTTTCATTACTTATTATTTTGATATATTAATTCTAAAATAAATTAATTTCGTTTTCTTTTGTTTCAGGTGAGTTAAACAACATATTTTTTATCGACTTTATTTCGTAAGTATAAATACAGATATTGTCAAAAAAATAATTAAAAAATTCCGATACTGTTTATTTCACGAAAAATATTAGCTCTACGCAATATTTTCATGTCATTATTGATAATAAAATTTAAAGAATATATGAGACATTCCATCGTTTTCCCGCAATCAGTTAAGACAAGGATTAAAAATTGTTAATTTATTTACTTAATTTATTTAATTTATTTAATTTATTTAATTTATTTAATTTATTTAATTTATTTAATTTATTTAATTTAATTTATCGTAAATTATTTAAAAAGAAATTTTTCATATTTTTATTAAAAACTGCATGTGAAAAGAAAATTTCTAGTTATAAGAGCGTCCAATTTTATCAGTTTTTGGTCGAGTTATAAGCATTTGAAAATAAAATTTATTTAAAAAAAGTGATATTTTAAAAACCTGTATTTCTTATGTAGCTTCATAACAAAATTTGAAACAATCATGGTAACTTATTTTGATGAGCATTAAAAGAAAAAAAATATTTGAAAACAATTTGAGATTCAAAAGCGGAGTGATCGTTCAATTCAACTATTTATTACTTTAATTTAATTAATGATTTTCGTAATTCATGTCTGCAAATATTAATTATCGAAAAAAATTAAATTGTTTTGAAATACAATTTTTCAAAGAACAGAATTAATTATATACAAAATTTGTACCAAACTTGTTTATAAGATTTTATTTATTTTCAATACAAGTGTAATTATTTTCCTCAAAAGAATTTCATTATATTGAAAATTAAAAGAAAAATTCTTCAAGAAAATTTAATTTATTTTCAAAAAATATTAATAAAATTCTTTTGCAAGAATTCCATTAATTCCAGAAATAGTAAAATTTTCCCCATATTGGGAATTTAGTTATTTAAAAAAATGTTAAATTCCATATAATAAATATTCATATTTATTATAAATAATAAAAATCTTTGCATGATTTCAATTAGTTTTAATGAAATGGCATTAGAAATTTCTCGGAAAAAATGTAATTATTCTCAAAACCTATATGTCGTTGGAATTTTTAAAAATAATTAAATTTCTAAAGAGTTTTAATAATTTTCTGCCTTGACAAATTTTAATTGTTATAAAACTGTAAAATAATATTTAAAAATGTATTTCAAAAAATTCTTCATTCAGTATTTTTTTACAAAATTTTAAACCTTTTAGTAATTTTATTTAAAAATGCAAAAAATTATTGAATTTCGAAAGAATATTGCAGTTGTAATTTTGGAAATAATTAAATTTCAAAAAAATGTTACATTGAAACTATTTAAATTTAAAAATTATATTAATTTTTATGTGGAAAAAATATTTTATTTTTTCTTTAACAAAAATTATTTAAATATTATATGATTTTATCACTCCGTTGGAAATAATGAAATAATGAAAAAAAATAATCTTTTGAAAAATTGTATACAATTAACTATATTAACTATTATTATTAATTAATTATTAATTAACTAATAATTAATTAATATGAATTAACATTTTTTAAAGATTGTTAAATTTAAGTTAAAAAAGGATTAAATTAAGCTTTCAATTAATTGGAAATTGTGTCAAACAGATTCGAGATAATTCTTATATTTCCATGATTTTTATTTTTTTTTATAATTTTAACTATATTATTTTTAAAAAAATCCTATTTTTGAAAAATTCTAACAAAAAATGTGAAAAATAATTGTGTAGCTGCTTTACAACGCCCTTTTTTTGTTCTTATAGCTTCTTTTTGATACTTTATTAAAATTATTTATCGAATAATTAATGATAATAATAATAGAAGCCTAAAATTAAATTTCCTTTTCGAAAATTAATCAACATAAGTTATTTTTTATTTCTTTTGTTTTTTGCATTAGGCAACGAGTTTGGACCTTTATTGAGAATTAATTTTTTAGAACAGAAAATACTTACATTTATCTAAAACAATTAAAGAAAAATTGATATAGTCATATATTTATCTTTGCCTGATGGCTAACGATTTTCATTCAATTTAAATGAAAAAAAAGAATATGCTTGATACAAAACGAATATGATGAATATAGGATTTACAATGCTAGAAATAAAGAAATCACTTCCTAACGCGTCATAAATCTACAGACCGCACCCTTCTTGAGAATGTTTTTCTCACATCCCGGTAAACTAAAGTGAAGGCGTGAAAATAATTTCAAGAAAAACTTTTCCTTCTTTTTCCCTTAATTTTTTTTCCACCATCATTAATATATATGTATATATATATATATATATATATATATATATATATATATATATATATATATATATATATATATATATATATATATATATATATATATATATATAGAACAAAGCAAGTCAATATAGTAAACGACAATATAATTTCCGTAAATATTTTCTTTTCTTTCTAAATGAAGAAAAATTCATATTAAATTTGTCTACATGTAGTATTTTTGGGTAAAAATCAAAAAAATAAATTAACAGGGTATAACAATTTAACAAAAAATAGAGAATAAATTTAAGAGAGGAAAATATTAGAAAAAAGGAAGGATAAAATTGTTCCTCTCTGTATTTATTTTATTCAAATTCTCGATGTAATTTTTCTCTTTTTTTGACATATTTTAACGAATCTGCTTGCTCAAATTTTATTCGATTGACACTTTCGAAACTGTGTGCGTACCCGTATTTACCCTTTTTTTTTGACAATACAACAGTATATCCGTTACATTTAACACGGTCTGTTTCCTTCCTTTCCGGAGGATTTTAACTGCGTGCGGTTGTTTACTAAATCACACATCAGTCACTTTGTTATCAAAATAAATCGTGTATTTTTACACATATAAAACAAAATCAAACCATAATAAAAATTTCCGAGGTTTCTTTTACCCTCACAACATAACGCATCGCCATCCATGTACAAAACCACAGAAAAAAAATATTTTTTCTATATATACAAAAGAGAAAAGTAAATTTATTTATTTAACCGAGATAAATTAATAACAATCCGAAATTTTTAACGAAAATATATAATTTGAAGTGCTCCTCAAGTGGTCAATAAAAAACAAAGAAGCGGATGTTTCAATTTAGCGATAAAAATATATTGAGGGTCCATGTGCACGCAACATTCACACGAATGAATAACAAAAATAGTGTAGCACAATTTAGAGATGGTTATAATAATATATTTTCAGACGAGGAGGAGTGATATGCTTTGAAGTGTTAGCAGACATGAAATATTAATCGGAACGTCCTCTTTTGGTTATGTGAAAAAGGATGATGGTAAAATTGCACCTCGCATTTAGTGAGGACGATGGTGTTTATAATAATGATTTAAAGTATATAATAGTGGATCTCGTAATTTAGTCTATATTAGAGACACTTAACTTGTCAAGTGCATAATGCTATAAGGAAATTTAATCCAATTGACGTAAACAGAAACATTGTATTGCATTTCTTTTAAGAGCGTACTTGAAAAACACCAACGGCAAGAATATAACAACCACTGTTCCATTTTCAACAGAGGCACTTATCGCTTGTAATCGTATTTTCAAGATGTAACGGCTGAAACGCTCGTTAAAAGAACATTAAGGTAAAAACGTTCAATCAAGCTTTATACGATCCCTTGTCGCATTAGAAAAAAGCGCTAAAATGATGACCTTATGGTATACAATATAACAAATATTTATAACAACTCTCAGATATAGGTTCATTCCATTTCAATTCAGACAGGCTAAAATATGCAAGTCAAATAATATAATATTATTTTTCACACAATTTCAGACGACACGTATTTTGCCGTTTGGCCAAAAAAAATATTTAACGAAGTTAGGCGCATTTGAATTTTTAAAACTGTGAAGTCTGATTTAAAAAAAAATGACGGTAAAAAATATTAAAATTGATGTATCTTTCTTGTAACTGTCTATAATATAGTGGGTTTTTTGGCCCTGATTCCGGATTAAATGTTCTTTCAAGTCCCAAACATTTAATTAAAAAAATTTTACAGTTAACAAAATGGCGGCTATTTTTCGAAAAAAATTAATATCAAATTTTCACAAAAACCCCATCGTTTTTTTCTTTCAATTTTGTTATTGCTTTCTAGAAGTCTAAAGATTATTTTCCAATAAAATTTGTCGGGGTCCCGCATCTTAAAGAGGAATAACAAATTTTTTTGTTTTTTCAAAAATGAAAAATCGAAGTTTTTTCGATATCTTTAGAATATACAACTAAATTTCAAAAAGAAAAAACGTTTGTCTTGAAAAATTAAGTAAACAGTTATTACAAGTGACATTTCCACCATTCAAGGAATTTAAATTATTATTATTTTATAATTAAATCAATAAAACTTGCATTTTTAAAGTATATTAAACTTTTAATTCAGCATTTGAATGCAAAAAACTTTTAATGTTACAAAAATTCAAAAACTACATGAAATTCATATTCAACAAAAAATAAATTTCCATCGAATTCAAAATTATTTTATTTCACCTTTACATTAATTTAACCCTCCGTCACACACCTTGGAAAAAATTACGACTTTACACAGGTTTAGAGGGAATCCCTCACCACATTGTAAGATAAGCGACATTACAACATAAACAAAGGAATCATCAAAAATTTAATTTTAACACAAACTTACAAATATGTAGTAAATTATTCTAAATTATAAAATTAATAAAATTAATTTTCGGTCTCAAAAATAATAATTAATTACACGATTGCACATCTTCGAAGGAAGCATAATTTTTGCACTTTACATGTAAAAATAATGTAATATTAACAAATAAGCAAAAAAATCATAAAATAGTTTATTTTAATTATATTTATAATATAATTTTGCCATTAACCAACAGTGGAACAAAAAATGTTTTGAAAACTTGATTTTTTTATTCAACATAACCTCACTTTTTTGAGTTTTTTCTAGCTTTGAAGCTTCATAATTAAATATTAATTATGTTTAAACTAAATGTTTTTTTAGAAATGTATTGAGGAATAAATTGTCAAAAGGTATAAAAACTGATTTTATTTTTCAATGAGGAAAACAAAAGTTATTTTAAAAATACTGAAACCATAGAGGGAATCCCTCCCTAGGTGTGTGACGGAGGGTTAATATGTTTATTCTCTGTTTTAATTTGTTACTATTAGGTTTGTTCTGCTTTTATTTTTTCGTTAGTGTTTTTTTCTAGATGTTTTGTCTTCTTCATAGACTTTGTTGAAAAAATAACACAAGTAAATATTAGTTAATTAGTAGAAATTTCATGGAATCTAATGTTTACTAAACGATCGAATTTTTGTTATAAAGTTTCAAAAGTTCTTTTAATGTTAAATATCTTTTTTAATTTTGTTAACTGTTTTATCATTATTTTTTTAAACTAAAACGAAAATGAATGTTGGGAGAAAACTGTTTTCGTGAGATCGAAAGAAGTATCCTAATTTTATGGGAATTCATATAAGAAAGTAATATATTGTTCACGTGAAAATAAATTGATGAAGCTATGAGAATTAGCTAGAAAAAAACACGAACGAAATAATAAAAGCAGAACAAACCTAATAGTAACAAAGTAAAACAATACATTGAAACAAAAAATTGACGTACGCTAAAAAAAAGTATTGAATCAAGAAAATTTTTCTTGGTTGAAGCAAATCGTGAGATTGAATACGGCCAAGATTATTATAGTATTGATTCAAAAAAACGACTTTCTTGACATAGTACATTTGGGAGAAGAAGAATTTTCTTGGATCAAGAACACATATTCTTGAATATGGAATTCGACCAAGAAGTTAATTTTTAATTAAGTTAAAACAATTATTAACTTATATTAATCTTCCCATTTTCTTGACTTAAGACTATGGGTGTTGGATGAAATAAATAGTTATAAGAAAACAAAAAAATTATTTTCCCAATGCTCAAAATTACTTGACACAAGAAAATAAATTTCTTCCAATAAGAAAATATAGGTTCGTTTAAAGTAAATTAGGTCAAGAAAATGCATTTACTTGATTCAATGAACTTTTTCGTCAGTGTATTAAATTAATCTAATGGTGGAATAAAGTAATTTTGAATTCTATGGAAATTTATTTTTTGTTGAATGTATATCATAAAATTTTAGAATTTTTGTAACATTAAAAGTGTTTTCCATTAAAAAAATTAAAAGTTGAATTAAAATGAAATTAAAAGTTTAATATACTTTAAAAATGCAAGTTTTATTGATTTAATCATAAAATAATAATAATTTAAATTTCTTAAATGGTGAAAATGTCAGTTGTAATAAATATTTACTTAATTTTTCAAGACAAACGTTATTTCTTTTTAAAATTTAGTTATATATTGTAAAGATATCGAAAAAGATACGATTTTTTATTTTTGAAAAAACAAAACAATTTGTTATTCCTCTTTAAGATGCGGGACCCCGATAAATTATATTGGAAAATAATCTTTAGACTTCTAGAAAGTAATAAAAAAATTAAGAGAAAAAAATGATGGGGTTTTTGAGAAAATTTGATTTTAATTTTTTTCAAAAAATAGCCGCCATTTTGATCAATTTAAAAAATTTTTAATTAAACTTGTGGGACAGGGGAAAATTCTAGAAAAGTTGATACTGGAATATGAAAAGATTCCGCAGTAATTTTAAAGGAAGCTTTTACAGTGACCATTAGAAAAATTCCTGCGGGAACATCGAGAGAAACTTTTGCAGGAACATCTAAAGAATGTTTCACTGGAAGCTTTAGGAAAGCATTTACTGGAATTTTAATATGGAAGCGTCAATAGGAACAAGTAGGTTATACAGGAAATTAAATAGAACAACAAAATTATCGAAATTAAAATCGAGGGGGCTTTTTTCAAAAATATTATGCTTCTTGGTGCGTCCAAAACTCAAAAACTGATCAAAAGTCCAGTTTTAATTTTTCTAGACTAAAATTTCTTCTGAATTAAAAAAGAATTAAAATTTTTGTTCCTTGTGAGTATTTCAAACCTTTTGGCATTTAATGTTTACGAAAATTACAAAAAACATTCGTAATAATTGAAAAATAAGAACACAGAAAAAAAGGTGGTATAAATTTTGTTGCGGGTAATTTTAACCAATGCTAAGTCACATAGACAGTGGCGACCTCACCTAGGTGAAATTTTGTTGCAGCGAATTTTTACCCCAAAATCAGGTTAAAATTTAAACTTTTTTTTTCTTGTGAACTTATTTTAAAAAATCATTTAAGTATTCAGTATTTTTATTTAGAAAAAAATTAAGTTCTCGGAAATTTTAATTCAATCTTTTAAAGATACGTATATTATTAAAATTTTTTTAAATAGATTGCTTTTTTTGTAAATTCTAAGAAAGGTTAAATTAGGTTTTTAAAATATTGTATGTTCTATTTTTAAACATAACTGAATTTTTATGAATAGTCAATTGAAATTAAATGAAATAATCGAAAGTTTCTGAAACTCCATTATAAACAATAGCAATTTTGTAAACTTTAATTAAAAATAATTGTTTTTAAGTATTTTGTTACAATTTTTGAAAATGAACTTTTGAAGAGTTTTAATTCAAAATTCTCAAAAAAAATTCAATTATTAAGGATGTTACTGAAAAATCTTAAAATGGAAATTTTAAAATAAAAATTATTATTCAGTATTTCTTAGAAATTAAAATACACACAAGAAATGATAAAATTTCAGAATTATTTTTAACATTTTCGAGAAAAAAATCAAGTTCTCAATTTTTAATTAAATTTCATGAAAAAATTACTTTTTTAAATTATACAAAAATTCTTTTAAGAAATTCCAATTGTTTTTGAAAAATTACATTAAAATATTTTTAAAAAATAATTCTTAGAAGTTTTTTATCACATTTTTTAACATTTAATTATCTTCAAAAATGTGATAATTTAATTTTTTTAAAGAAATTAAATTATTTTAAAAAGATTTTTACTAAATGTCAATTCAAAAATGTGATTATTTAAAATTTTTTTAAAGAAATTAAATTATTTTTAAACGATTGTACTGAATGTCAATTTGAAAATGTGATCATTTAAATTTTTTTTTAAGAAATTTTTTAAAATTATTTTTAAACGATTTTACTAAATGTCAATTGTTTGAGAACTTTTAAAATTATACATAATTAAAAACCCATATCTTACAAAAATTAAACAAAATTTATTTTAAAAAACTAATTGTAAGAATTAATTATTCTAGTTAGACGAATAAAAATATTATGTTATTTTTGTGTGGCTGCGATATTGGTATTGTTTAAGTAGTAACTGAGATTTTTCGTCAGACAGAGTGGAATTGATTTTCAAATTCTGAAAAAATGATTGAATTATCAAGGATTTTAATGAAAAATCTTTAAATGTAAATTTATAAATGTAAATTAATGAATATTAGCTTTTAATTTATTGAAATTCAATATTTCCAGTATTTTTAATTATATATTTCTGAAAATTCAATTATACACACAAAAAATAATAATTATTTTAGAAATTTTAAAGAACTAATTGTAAGAAATAACTATTCTAGTTAAGAGAACAATAGTTTTAGTTTATTTTTGTGGGGCTGTGATATTGGAATGATTGTGTAGCGAGCAAAAACAGAAAAGTATTATTTAAGTAGTAAAAGAATTTTTTGGTCAGACGGAGCGGAATATATAAGGGGGCGTTCTACGCCTAATCGGAAATTATTTTGCTTTTGCATTCCAAATTTTTTTCAAATATTGCTCGTTAAAATGAGCTACCAGGATTTTTTGAAAAAAAGTTTCATATAGCGACTTAAGAGATTTGGATTTTTTAAAAAAATACATTTTTTTGGTAAATTTTATTTTCATTTGCTTATAACTCGGCCAAAAATTGGTCAAATTTGAGGTTCTTGTAACGAAAAATTGTTTTTTCAAACGTGGATTTTAATAAAGATGTAACAAAAAATTTTAATTAAGTTACGATTTTTAATTAAAAAAATTTTTTTTTATTTTTTAAATAAAATTTAATTTTTTGCAATGTATGTATCGAGCAATTATTTCGAAAATTTTTCCAAGAAACTAGCACTAAATTAGCAATTTTGAATGATTGTCTGATTGTGGGTAAACGATGGGTACTATCTATTATGGAATTTTTAATTTTTATAAAATTGTATGGAAAGACAAGTATACCTAACAACATACTATTTGGACAATATTACGACAAATACAACAGTATATGTGACGCGATCTGAAGAAAGGGACCTTAGAAGCAAATCACTTTAAGGTTATGTAGCGTTGCTTTTTTCTTATTTGAAAGTTTCTTTTTACTTATTGCAAATTAAAAGCAGTTTTTATTGAATATTTTGGTTTTAATGAAGACTTAAAGATTAATGATTTACATTGAGAGTTGATTCTTTTTTTGTATTTTCATTTAAAAAATTTCAAACATAACCTCTAAATTTTTGCTTCTAAGGTCCCTTTCTTCATATCGCGTCACATATTATTTCCGAAATATAAAATTGCATCTGAAGTTGTTTGAAACGCAAACTTTTATTTCTGAATTGCGAAACATGCATGTCAAGTTTTTTTTTTATCAAAATGAAAATAAATTAAAATATACATTATAGGACTGAATCATAAAAATCATAAACTATAGAGTGTTTGTGAATGAATAATTTTTCCCATTGTCGAGTCTGAATGGAAAGAATGAAAAATAAATAGGAAAAAAAAGAAAATAATAATAGATGTAGGTGGTGGCAGTAGGGGGGAATGAGGGGTATAACAGAAAATACTCGACAACTTGTGGATCCTTTTATTATCTTGAAGCAGTACTCGTGCGCAACTTGTAAAGTTTCTCTCTCACAGTGCCTGGTCGATTCGACAGAGCAGAATAATCATATTACCTGTGAGTAGCCTTTATCTCTCTCTCTCCCTCATTCCCTTCTATCTTTCATAGTTTCATTTTCCATCCTCTTCCGGTTGCCACTCTTTCCCCCAAAGCCCTCCTCACCCCTCTCCCCATAGACAGTCCAACCATCCACGGGTGTCCACTCAACAATTCAAAAGCAGGATCAGCAAACTCGTGACCCCAGGACCACAAACTCTATCTATGATTTTGTCTACTTTACAGAAAAGGCAACATTGAAAATTGCATAGTAGCTTGTGCGCAAACGCTCTTTCTCTCCTTATAAATTTTTATTACATGTATGTATACATATTAATGGAAAATTTTAATCGCAGTTCTCAATTATATTTTTATCTTGATTTTTCTATATAGGTGTATATGTATATAGTTTTTGTCGTTTTGTCGGGATTTCATAATTTTACATTTTAACGAATCTTGTTTAAATATTTTTTTTTCTCATTTCTATGTGTGTCTCATACAATAAGGCAAAAATGCCAGGTAAGCAAACTTACGGAAATCTATAGAAAATAATTTTTCAGCTTGCAGGAAGTTTGCAGTGCAAGCTCGGCGCAAGTTTGCTAAGTCAACAGGGCCGTACTTACGGTTTTGCTGCACCTAGTGCAAAAAGTCCCAGGGAAGGTTAACTAAGAAAAATTATTTTTACTTCGATTTTTTAATATTTTTAAAATATTTTTTTAACTAAATAATCCTAAAACTTTTTTTAACGTAAATTTTAAATATTACCAGAGTGGTCACAAGTTTCAGCTTATCAATTTCACTGACAATTTACTGGCATTAACCCTCCGTCACACACCTTGGAAAAAATTACGACTTTACATAGGTTTAGAGGGAATCCCTCACCACATTGTAAAATAAGCGACATTACAACATAAACAAAGGAATCAACAAAAATTTAATTTTAACACAAACTTACAAATATGTAGTAAATTATTCCAAATTATAAAATTAAAAAAAAATTAATTTTCGGTCTCAAAAATAATAATTACGAATGCACATCTTTGAAGGAATTACACTTTACATGTAAAAATAATGTAACATTAACAAATAAGCAAAAAAAAATCAAAAAATAGTTTATTTTAATTATATTTATAATATAATTTTACCATTAACCAACAGTGGAACAAAAAATGTTTTGAAAACTTGATTTTTTTATTCAACATAACCTCACTTTTTCGAGTTTTTTCTAGCTTTGAAGCTTCATAATTAAATTTTAATTATGTTTAAACTAAATGTTTTTTTTAGAAATGTGTTGAGGAGTAAATTGTCGAAAGGTATAGAAACTGATTTTATTTTGCAATGAGGAAAACAAAAGTTATTTTAAAAATACTAAAACCGTAGAGAGAATCCCTCCCTAGGTGTGTGACGGAGGGTTAAAATAATTTCCTCTGACAATACTCTTTTTAGTGAACAGTTTTTAAGTTTATGGAAAATGAATATTTATGAATTTTAATAATATCTAAAAATTACAATAATTTCTAAATATTATACACTGGAAAAAAATTTATTTGATTCAAATAACCGATTATTTGATTATTATCAAATAAATATTTACTTAAAACAAATAATTTTTATTTTAATCAATTAAATTATATTTGCTTCAAGTATTGAAATATTTGATTCAAATAAAAATTATTTTGTTTCAAGTAAATATTTATTTGATAATAGTCAAATAATCGGTTATTTGAATCAAATACATTTTTTTCAGTGTAATAAATAAATACTTCCAATTAGTTTTTTAACAAAATTAAAATATTATTTTCTAAAATATTATTATTTTTTGTGTGTATAATTGAATTTTCAGAAATATATAATTAAAAATACTGGAAATATTGAATTTCAATAAATTAAAAGCTAATATTTATTAATTTACATTTATAAATTTACATTTAAAGATTTTTCATTAAAATCCTTGATAATTCAATCATTTTTTCAGAATTTGAAAATTAATTCCGCTCTGTCTGACGAAAAATTTCGGTTACTACTTAAACAATACCAATATCGCAGCCACACAAAAATAACATAATATTTTTATTCGTCTAACTAGAATAATTAATTCTTACAATTAGTTTTTTAAAATAAATTTTGTTTAATTTTTGTAAGATATGGGTTTTTAATTATGTATAATTTTAAAAGTTTTCAAACAATTGACATTTAGTAAAATCGTTTAAAAGTAATTTTAAAAAATTTCTTTAAAAAAAATATTAAATGATCACATTTTCAAATTGACATTCAGTACAATCGTTTAAAAATAATTTAATTTCTTAAAAAAATTTTTTAAATAATCACATTTTTGAATTGACATTTAGTAAAATCGTTTAAAAATAATTTAATTTCTTTAAAAAAACATTAAATAATCATATTTTTGAAGATAATTAAATGTTAAAAATTGTGATAAAAAACTTCTAAGAATTATTTTTTAAAAATATTTTTATGTAATTTTTCAAAAATAATTTAAATTTCTTAAAAGAATTTTTGTATAATTTAAAAAAGTAATTTTCTTCATAAAATTTAATTAAAAATTGAGAAATGGATTTTTTTCTCGAAAATGTTAAAAATAATTCTGAAATGTTATCAATTTTTGTGTGTATTTGAATTTCTAAGAAATACTGAATAATAATTTTTATTTTAAAATTTACATTTTAAGATTTTTCAGTATCAACCTTGATAATTCAATTTTTTTTGAGAATTTTGAATTAAAACTCTTCAAAAGTTCATTTTCAAAAATTGTAACAAAATACTTGAAATAAATTATTTTTAATTAACGTTTACAAAATTGCTATTATTTACAATGGAGTTCTAGAAACTTTCGATTATTTCATTCAA
The DNA here is from genome assembly GCA_032873175.1 of Leptopilina drosophilae. Classification (NCBI taxonomy): domain Eukaryota; kingdom Metazoa; phylum Arthropoda; class Insecta; order Hymenoptera; family Figitidae; genus Leptopilina; species Leptopilina drosophilae. Next base: position 22,851,446 of record CM065483.1, read on the forward strand.
TTTCAATTGACTATTTATGAAAATTCAAATATCTTAAAAAATAGAACACAAAATATTTTAAAAACCTCATTTAACCTTTCTTAGAATTTACAAAAAAAACAATCTATTTTAAAAATTTTAATAATATACGTATCTTTAAAAAAATGAATTAAAATTTCCATGAACTTAATTTTTTTCTGAATAAAAATACCCAATACTTAAATGATTTTTTAAAATAAGTTTTTATTTTTTAATTATTACGAATGTTTTTCGTAATTTTCATAAACATTAAATGCAAAAAGGTTCGAAATACTCACAAGGAACAAAAATTTAAAATCCTTTTTCAATTCAGAAGATATTTTAGTCTAGAAAAATTTAAACTGGACCTTTGATCAGTTTTTGAGTTTTGGACGCACCAAGAAGCATAATAATTTTGAAAAAAGCCCCCTCGATTTTAATTTCTACAGTTTCTTGTTCTATTAAATTTCCTGTATAATCTACTTGTTCCTATTGACGCTTCCATATTAAAATTCCAGTAAATGCTTTCCTAAAGATTCCAGTGAACCACTTTTTAGATGTTCCTGCAAAAGTTTCTCTCGATGTTCCCGCAGGAATTTTTCTAATGGTCACTGTAAAAGCTTTCTTTAAAATTACTGTGGAATCTTTTCATATTCCAGTATCAACTTTTCTAGAATTTTCCCCTGTGATTTCAGTAGAACATGGACAAAAATTCTACTGGAAAATTTCCAAAAGGTTCCAGTGGAATTAAAACTCTTCAAAAGTTCATTTTCAAAAATTGTAACAAAATACTTGAAAAAAATTATTTTCAATTAAATTTTACAAAATTGCAATTATTTAAAACGATTTCTATTGCAGATACATTTGAAAAATGTATTTATCTTATAAAGAATGATTCAAAAATAATTTTAGAAAGACTTTGTTTGTAGTTATTTTCTGCACTATGAGAACCGAAATAATTCGCATTTCAAAGCTATTGGTAGTTTGTTGCAATATATGGAAGAAAAGTCGATAAAGTCGAAATTGTTGAAAATATATCGAAAGAAGTCATAATATTACGACTGAAAAAGATAAAATCACTTTAATTTGTTTGAAGGTCGTTACTTATATTTCAGTGTTTACGTTTATGAATATAATTTACTTTTTGAAAATAGTCCTGAAAATATGCCGAGTAATTTTAAGCAAATCCGAGTCATTTTTTACTTTTTCATTCGCCAACTTGGTTCCGCCATTTTGAATTTTTTAAAAGGATCTTCAGTCGTAGTATTTAACCAGCGTTGTTGTCACGTTTACGAATTCGCCTCTCGTTTAAAACAAATGTTTTAATAATTTTTTAAGTTTGACATTAAATATCTTTTAAAATGGAACGGTCAAAAATTTTTATATTTTTTTATAAAAGTTCATTTTAGTTCAATAAATAACACTTTAGATTTTTTTCAAAATCTGACGATTAGTATAAGTGCAAAAATTAAAAATCTGTAATAAACTCATGCTTTCCCTATATCGTACATGTTAAAAATCGAAACTTTGATTTCACTTTTTAAAACTTACAGACGGTGAATTTTATTTTAATAGGCCTTATTTTTTAGATAAATATCCAAAGAATAATTAAGTGAAATTTAAAAAAAATCTGTCGAAAATGAATCGACGCGACAAATACCTTAACTTTTTGTTGAGTTTATAGTTTTCGTTGAAGATTATTGAAATGATTGACACTGCATAAGTTTTAAGCTCATCGGCTTTAGAATTCACTGCTAGTATTATATATTTATAATATATACGAATACACGCACACACAACTTGAAAATAACTTCAACTTGGATGCTTGTTGATTAACTGGTGTCTATTCAGTTGTTCCAACCATTGCAACTTTAATGTAGTCAATTTCTCGATCAAACTTTAGACTTCACTACTAATACTACTACCACTACCACTACTACTACTACTACACCCCTGCCATACTATTATAATAGTAAAATCACTAAGAAGCTTCTTGAATTGATTTAATGCTCCTAAAGTCTGTTTCTGTTTAATACTCAATTCTACCCTTTCAATCTATAATTATACTGATTTACTTCGATATTACGATAGTCATTAGAACACCAGCGAAAATTACTTTACTGTTTGGTAATTGGGGCATTATTCGCTATTTCTCATCAGGATGTAGATGTGGAAGGGGAATGAATTCATGAGCACAACGTGCTTGGCTTTTCTAATTTCTATTATACGCGAAAATAATGATAAGAGTCGTTAAAATACGAAGTGATTAGACAAAACAGTTGTTATAGTCACTGAACAAATTTTTTTTATAACACAATTTGTTTTGCTTTGTTTGTAGTTGGTTTTTGTGTCGTTTTTCATGATTTGAATTTTTCTTTTTCCCTTTTTTTCTTCAAATTAACGAATTTGAATTTTTTATTTTTTCGCATCAAGAATACAAGATTTTACAAGTTTTTACAAGATTTACCTAAAGAACTAGCTATAAAGAATTTCTTTATTTCAGTCTCTTTTGTTGAAAGAGAACATTTTTCTATGCAGACCTTTTTTTGACTCTATATCAAGAATACTTTTTTAATTTTTAATTATAGTTGAATAATCAAAAATAAAAAAGAAAAAAAATTATGATTATAATTATATTGAGAGAAGAAAAATTATATGTACTTTTGCCAACATGCTTTCTGCGGCGTGTTTTTAATTTTTTCTAATTTTAAATTTTTCTTATTCAGTAACGAAGATTGCTCGCTTTTCTATTTTTCAAACTGACAATAGAGTCATATTGTTTGACTTTTTGCAGCCAATGTATATATATATATACAACGCAGAGTTCTAGATATGAATTTCTTAGAATAGAAATTGTTGCTCGTTTTATGTTTCGCATCAGTGGCTTCGTTAGTGACGGGGAGCCGTTTAGTTGGTAACTTTGCCGCATCCGGCTTATAGATATATACAGGTCCCCTTGAATATTTAGGAGAGAATGGTTATAGAACGACAGACTATCTGTCTTGGCGTAAATCACAAATGGTTGCTCGCCTAGGAAATTCTGCAGCTTTGGGGAAACTGTTATTCTCTGAAAGCATTTCACATAGTGAATTTAAACCCAAACAAGCTGAATAAATCAAGACTTGCGAACACTGCATACAAAGATATATATGTATATATATACATTTTTTTTGATCAATTTATACAGAAATTTATAAAAAAAAAATCCTCATTCATCAATAAGTTTAACTATGTTTCTTTTTGCGTTTTAAAATAAAAAAAATTTTCAAATTAGAAAAACAATTTTCTAAAGATCTAGGTTTTTCGTTGATTTTTTTAGCGCTTATTGAGATGTATTTTTTTATCCCTTTTTGTCATTTTTTGTCACTGTGGAGTTATTGGGTATGTGATATCAGTTTTTTAAAATTCAACATGGCGGGTATAATATGGCGGCTAATCACATAGTAATTAAATCTCAATGCTTCTTTACTATGTCTAATAAGTTAAACTTTTGGTTTTGGAAAATATAAAAAATCCCTTTAGATAAAACGTTCATAACCCAATTTAACGTTCGTAACCCAATTTTTTTCCGCATAATTGAATTCAAATGTATAATTTTATTCAAATTCATATCATTAATTTTATTTCTAAAAAAATAAGTAAGTAACTTACAAGTAGAATTAAGTAGTACTTAATACTTAATTAAGTAGTAGTACTTAATTAAGTATTAAGTATACTTAATACTAAGTATTAAGTATTAAGTATACTATAATACTTAATTAAGTAGTAGTACTTAATTAAGTATTAAGTAGAAAATTAAAATGTTTAAATATTTGTGACGCGCTCCGAAGAAAGGTACGAATTATAGGTTAGGGTCGTGTTAGATTTCTCTTCACTAAAAGTCTATTTTTAATTATTTGAATTTAAAACCAATTTTTATTAAATATTTTGAATATAATGAAGACTTAAAGATCAATAATTTTTAATTAATAATTGATTTTCTTTCTGTATTTTTACTTGAAAGATTAAAAACATAACCTCAAATATTTTTCCTTCTTAGGTACCTTTCTTCAGAGCGTGACACATTTATTGATTTAAGACTATATTAAAAGTAGAAGAGTTATATAACAATTATACAAATGAGAAATATTACCCGGTAACCTAGAAATTATTTCTATTTTCGTTTTAACCCACTAGAGGTGCAGAGGAAGAGAGAGAGAGAGATAGAATTTGCTCTAACTAATTTACTGTCGCTCTCGCTTGTCACAACCACAAACGTTAAGATCGACGTATTTATAGGGTACACACACACAGACACACGTACATATATGTATGCATGTACACATAATGTAATGGCACATGGAATACATCCTCCGTCCTATGCACGAGCATAACGACAGCTGCATTTAATGCATCGCACGACAACACAGAGCTACATGCACAACACTCACACGGTATTGGAAGATCAAATGCGTTCGTCTGTTGTGACTATCTTGTCGAATTTCAACCCATAATTACCTTAAATTACTCACATCTATCTCTACTGTGTGTAACTCTACATATACATATTGGCAAATAGCATGATATATAACGGTAATCTTGCATCAACATTGCACGGGTAATTTCCCCAATGTTACCTAGCAAGATTGACTTGCAAAATTTCTCGCAAAATTACATCAATGTTAATTTGCAACGCACTGTTTATTATTTTGTTCAGTTATCCCAATGTTACACGGTAACCTTTCAACAACATTATCATGCAATATTGCAGTAATGTTACTTTGCAACGTTGCGACAATATTATCGTGTAATAGTGCGTCGCAATATTGATGTGCAAGTTGTTGCAATGTCTAAATATAGGGGAACATAATTAAGGCCTGTCTACTTTTTGACTCAAGTTTAGAACTTTTTTTAAAAATGAATATGAGGCTGAAGTCCGCAACGTTTTTAAAAACGAAAACAAAAAAATAATAGGACGGTGCTTTTATTTTTGATTGTAAATAATGTTATTTTTTGATGATTGAATCCTTAGTAATAACTGATTTCTTAAAAATTAAGGCACATAATGATTAGAGATGAATTTTATTTGATAAAAAAACTTTTTTGATTTTTCGTTTTTAGAACGTTGCGGACTTCATTCGATTACAAATATAATTAATTTAATGTGAATAAGAAGTAATATCACGTTTTCTGCTATAGAAACTTTTTTATAAATATTTATACCAAAAGCAAAATAAAAATCCCATTTTCTCTGATTCATTGACTCATATCTCCGTTTGTACAACTCAAAATGATGTTAAACTTCTTATTCGTATTCTTGGAACCTTACTAAACAAAGTAAAAATAAAAAATTACAAATCGGTTTAGTAGATTCGGAGAAAAGTGTACCGAAAGTTTAAAAATTTGGAAAAAAACCATTTTTACAGGAGACACGAAAAAAGAAAAAATACTAAAAACTCATGGTATTCAGAATCATGTAATCAGATTTTTATGAAATTTGGAACACTTGGGTTTTTGGGGTCGCTAATAACGAATCTAAAGTCGGTTTTCAAAAATTCAAAATGGCAGATTCAATATGGCAGACGAGTTTTCAAAAATTGACTGAATTTTAATGAAACTTGACTTATTCGGATTTTCGGGGGCGCTGATTTCAAATTTAAGGTCAGATTTCAAAAATTCAAAATGGCGAACGACTTTTCCAAAATTGACTGAATTTTAATGAAACTTGACATATTTGATTTTTTTCGGATCCGACATATTGAATTTTTGAATTATGTAGAAATATATATATATATATATATATATATATATATGGAGTCGTGAATTATTCATTTTTAGTATAAGAATACAAAATTTGAATAAAATCTAATAATTTATAAATTATTTATTATTAAATCGGTTAAAATTATTATTAATTATTAATATATATATATATATATATATATATATATATATATATATATATATATATATATATATAATTATTATAATTATAATTTTTATTATAATTATAATATTATAATTATTTTTTTTTATTATTATTATAATTATTATAATTATTATATATTAATTATTAATTATTATTATTTTATTATTATTATTATTTATTGGTTATTTTTTTAATTATTTATTATTTATTGATGAATTTCAGGAAATATTATTTTTAAGAAAAAGTATCTAACTTTGCAAATTTATTTAAGATACTTCTACTCTTCAGAAAAGGTTTTAAAAAGTCTTGTTCTATTCCTAATTGAGTCTACTTTTAGAAAATCAAATAAAAAAACGATTTTTTTTTGTCATTTTTCCACTTAGCTGTCCCCTTAAATGCATATCATAAAATAAAAACTTCAAATAATATTCCAAAAATTCAATTAAACTTTTTCAAAAATATTAATTTTAAAATCCAATTATTTCCAAAAAGTTCAGTCTGTATTTCTTTTAATATTCAATTATCATCTAAAACTTTAACTGAAATTCATTTTTATGAAATGAAAATCAATTTTTATAAAAAAAATTTACAAGAATTTAATTATTTAAATGCAAAAGTAAATAATAATTTATTTAATAATTGAATGTTTCTTGAAATTCAATTCTCCTAAAGAATTTTAGTAACTAATTTTTTAATAATTCAATTCTTTTGTCAAATTTTATTAAAACTTGCATAAACATAATTACTTTCTTCAAGGAATTCAATTATAATTGTATAAAAAATAATTGAAACGCTGCGATGAGTTTTATGAGAATTTTCAAATTTATTCGTTTACAATTCAATTTTACAAAATTTCAATTATTCGGAAGTTCTGCAGTAAAATATATATTGAAAAATAAAAACTTGAAATAATTTGAATAAAAATCCTATTAAGATTTTAAAAAGAATTAATTCTACAGAATTTTTTGTCAAAAATATGAAAAAATAAAAATTTAAATGATTTTAGTTTGAAACTTTTTCAAAATTTAATTATTTTTAAAAATCCACGTTACAATGCTTTTAATACTTAAGTATAATCTAAAATTTTAACTGAAATTCATTTTTAAAACCATTTTCATGAGTAAATTCTACGAGAATTCAATTATTTAAATACAAAAATAAATAATTTATTAATTTCATTTTTGTTAAAATTAAATTCTCATAAAAAATGTTATCAACAAATTTTTTAAATCATTGCATTCTTTGGACGAATTTTAATAAGATTTTTAAGAATAATTACATTTTAGGAGGAATTTAATTAAAATTGCATTAAAAATAATTGAAATTCTGCAATGACTTTTATTATTTAAGAAAATAATTGAATTCCTAAAAGAATTTTATTATTTATAATAATAATTGAATCCCTGTAGAAATGTTATTATTTATGGAAATAATTGAATTATTGCGAAGAAATTTATAAAAAAATTTGTAAATAATTGAATTTCTGTAACAATTCTTATTATTTATGAAAATTTATATAATAAATAATTTATTTATAAATTTATTATTTATTATATTATAAAAATAATTAAATGTTTGCGTAGAATTGTATTCAAATTTTTTTTAATAATGGAAATCTTTTGGAAAATTTTATTGAAATAGCGGATATTAAAAATTATGGAATTTTAGAAAACTTTGAAAATAATTGAATATCAAAGAAGAATTTGATTATTTATAAAGAGAATTGAAATTTTGACTATATTTTTTAAAATTTTTTGAAGAAAATATTGAATTTAGTAACTATGTTACTAAGTTAGTTAGTAACTAACTTACTATTCTCCCTGGAGAAGATAAATTCGTTGAATTTTTACAAATCATTGACTTTGGTGTTTTATTTAAAATAAAATTTCATTCATAATTAAAAATAACAACAAATTAGATTATTTTAATCCTGTTTGATGTTAATTTAATCTTGGAGGGATTAAACTGTTGCAGATTATTTTAATCCAGTCTGGTGTTATTTTAACACCTCACGTTTTACTGTGGCTATGTATAACAGGAACACTTTCAAATATTATAAAATATATAATATAATATAATATATAATATAATATAATATATAATATAATATATAATATGTAATAATATATAACACTTTAAAATATAATTTTAGAATTTTCATTCCTCTTTTGTACTGCACAGTCAGAAAAATACCAAATGCTCATATTAATTATACGAAAAAAATATATTCGATTCTTTAGGGAAAATATTCTATATTAATTAAAAGCGCCATTATTTTTAGAAAACGAAAATTATTTGACACACATGCATTATTATCGGTGCTGTGTATAAACCATATATATGTATAATGTTCATTAAATTGAAAGTCCAGATAATTGAAGGTAGCATTTATATTTGAAAATAAATTCAATGATCGAAATTTGATGAAAAAATAATTAGTAAAATTGAATTATATATACGAATGTTAATGAATATACGAGAGATTATAAATTGGAGCAGGGAAGTTAGTGGTAGGGAGCGGGATTGAGATTAAATTTTACGTAAGGTTCATTGACCTCCAAAAATAATAGAATTAATAAAAAAAAATATCCAGCAATAAGTTCTGCACTGAAGCGCAAAATTTGTATATATTTGAAAAAGAATTGTGTGTTAGTTTTAAAAATAAGAAAATATTTTAAAAATATATATATATAAATCTAAAAAAATTGATTTTAAAGAAATATAATTCAGAGGATATGTAAATTATTGTACAAATAATTTATTTATTACTATAGAACCAGTGTAATGGGGAACAATGTAACATGAGACCCTCTCTCGAACAATGTTTTCTCCACATCAAATACGATTCGAATTCTATTCATGTTTTTCCTGTCGCAATTTATTACGTAAATTGACCGTAATATGTTTTTGCTCTTGAAATGGTACAATTGCCTCACTCTCGAAGGAGAGACAAAGAGAAAGAAAGTGACTAACAGAGAAAGAGAGAAATTCAAAGTTTGACAATTGAAATGCGGTATTCGCCATATTCATATTATAGTAGGTGTCTCTATAGTAAAAAAAATATATTTCACTTTTTTTAAGATATTTAATTTATATCTATGGAAATATTATTTTCGTAAAAACTTAAAACAATACAAATTGTTTTTTCCCTTTACAATTTTTTATATAATATAATTTTAAATAAAGAAAAAAGAATTTACAGTTCATTTAAAAAATAATAGAGATACACACAAGAGTTTTCTTTCATTTTTTCATGAAATTTCAATTTGCTAAATTTTACGTTGAAACATTTTTTTTTTTGTTTTTTTTTATTATTATTATTATAGTATTTTTTCCATCATGAGAAACGAAAACAAAAATGCTTCAGGCTAGATAACAAAGCAAAATAAAACAAAAATGTTGAAATTGGCTGAAAAAGTAAAAAAAAATTGTATTATTCAAATAAGAGATATTTTATTTTTAAATTGAATAATAAAAATAATTTTTCATGGTTCAATTAAGTGGAAAAAATATTATTGGCGTGTAAAATTGGATCAATTTTGTGAGTTTTTAGTAATTAGTGTACGATATTAATTTGGTTTTATCGCATTAGTGACTTTTGTTCAATTTATTAAGATTCATTTATTGTGAAATTTGACAAATTGGTTGGGTTAAGAGAACAAGAATTGTCTTCTTACAAACGTTTTTTTTATTATATTATCTCTTCTTTGTATTATTGTATTATTATCTTTTTCCTTATTTTTGTTCTTATTAAGCTTAGTTTAATTAATACAAAAATTATTTTTTTGGAAATTATACGTTGACGAAATTTTATCGGGTAAAAACTTATAGGTTAAGTTTAGAAAAGTTTTTTTGTCGCAAAGATTCATTTTTTATTATTTAAAGTTAAAACCACTTTTATTAACTATTTTTTATATTACATTTTTAATCAGCATTGTTGTTTACTTCAGATGTTAAAAAATGAATCTTTAGTGAAGTGAAATATTACTAAATATAACCTATAATCTTTTTGCCGCGTCCCTTTTCCAGAAAAGCGTTACGTACATATGTACTTATAAATTTATAATATATTATACAAATATTAAAAACTTGCATGTTTTTGAAATTTGTTTTCAAAAGATTATATTTCTTTTTTGAAATTCAACAAACTGGAAAATCAAATTAAAATTATATTAAATTTGTATTGCAAAAAATTTATAATAAATTATACCGTATGTTACATACAGATTCAATGAAAATTAAATTTAAAAATCCCAGTCTCCTTGTTATTTACATGAAATTGTTTTACAAAAATTATATGTAAATATGAAAAAAGTATAATGGGTGTATAATCTTAAAAAAGGATTTAAAAAATCTAAGACTGACGGTTATACCCCCTCCAATTTTCCTCAAAGAGATTTCTTACCATCTATCGGAAACTTATGTAACTAGAATATCGGAAAATTTAAGTAGGAAGAAAACAAGTATTTTACATATAATAAAGATGACATTGACTTTCGATAAGAATGAACATTTTAATCAGCAATGTAATTTCCGTTCTGGAAAAGTGCTTTAAAAACTTTAATATCTCGTCATTAAGGAAAGACTTTGATCATAATCTGCGAGGCACTTTCCATTGTGTTTATAGTCGTGCATTTAGAGAACTTTCATATGTGTTGTGTGTGTATAGTAAATTTACTTAACCTTAGCACTCGACGAGAAATGAAAATATTATTTAAGCCACAAAGTAGTTGTAATTGTTTCCAACTAAAATATCATTAGTCTGCTTATTCGACTTGAACGTTTATTAATAATTTTAATAATAATATTTACATTTATTATAAAAATAAGGAATAATTTGAATAATAAATTTTCAACAGAAATGTTCAAAACAAATATTTTTCCTTTTGCATACACATAATATAACTTGGAAATATTTAATTAATATACGTCATAAATTAATTTTAAAAAAATTGTACCATCATGGCTATTGACAAGAATATTTTAAACCAAACAAATTTTTATATTTTGCCAATATGGTTAGCTTGTGAAAAAAATTGTTGAAACCCTAGTTCTTCAATTTTTGAGCATGGCCAAAATCTTGCAAACTATATATGTCTATAAGGATAAAAAGTCTGCATTAAAATTTTCTAACAAAACAATTCTTAATTAGTTATAGTTACATTTATATTTTTAATTAACATGTTCAGTTATAAAGTATATTTTTTGTTGGAAAATTGTAGACACAAAAAAAGTGAGTGTACTTGTGGTTTCTTTGGTTTTGTGTATATATTTATGTATAAATAGTTGCACGCGATTCATATCTTTACACACAAGTTTCTCGTCAGGAGCGAAAGAGACAATGAAACGCAAGCGCCGTTAATAATCGCAACTCAGAATTATAATCAAATCGCGTGTTAAAATATGTCTGGCTTGATTTTGCAGAGCATGTTATAATAGTTACAAGAAAGAAAAAAAGAAAGAAAGAAGAAAGAAATTATCTTTGTCATGCTTTGGTCGACGCGACTTGTTAAAGAATCTTCACTCTTGATGACCTAAAAGAATCTACTCAAGCGTGGAATGTAGAGGAAGGTTGAAATTTTTTCCCCCATCTACAAAATAACCTCCACACATTGTAATTAAAAATTAAATCTTAAATATATTAGTAAAATCTTTAATATATTAGAAAAAAAAAAATTTCCTCTGACAAAATTCAATACACAGTAATCAGTTAAGTTTAAAATCAAGTTTATAGAAAAAATTATGAAGAAACACTTGATAAAGGGTACAGAATTTACTGAAAATTATAAATTTCAAAAGATATTTGAATTCACATTTTACTCGTTCACATGTATGTAAACGAGTATATATATATACATGCGTATAATCAGAGGCAAGAAAAAAAAATTGTGGTGTCTCATTAAAAAGTATTCAATATTTTTTTTCCTCCTTTTTACGCGACAGTTGTGGGAGAAAAATTTTCTTTTTACACATTTTCAACATGTTTTTCTCATTAAATGTCAATTACTTATTTCTATACATTTACTGAAATGGCTCTCTCGCACTGTATACATTTCTTGTTATCTTTCATTTATTTTTCATTTAAGTTTTCAAAAAAAAAGGAGAATTTTTTTTTAAACTTCCCTTTTATGTATGTATGTATGTATATACTTGATGTTGGCTGATTTGCAATTTTCGATCAAACACGTTCCAACTAATTCGCTAATTACGAGGGTAGTACATCGATGAATTAATTAAGTTGTTGAACGATGCTATCAACTTTTAGCCGTTCCTCTCTCGACCTCTGACCTCATCTCTTGCCTTCTTTCATCATCACATTTTAATATATCGATAAAAGATGAGAAAAAAGAGGTGGGAATATTTTCATGGAATCGTGATAAAAATTATTGGCTTTGTTATAATTTTTGGATAATTATTCTCTGGAAATTATTATTAACTAAAAAAATTTTTGTCTATTTATTCATTCTTTCGTTTTTTCTGTCCCTCACATTTTAAAGTTAGTTTTTGTGTATGCTTGTGTTTTTTCTTAGAAAATCGATTGTTTACCAAATCAAAAATATTCTGGTACTTTTTATAATTTATAATAAACTAATATTTGTAATTAAAAAAGTTTAACAAAAATTGTGATTAACAAATAAATCATATTTATATCCTCTTTTTTTCAGGTCGTTGGACTGACCTGAATCAAAATTGTCTCCTCTTCATTTATAAAGAATAGAAAATAGTTAATTTTTAAAAAATAATGCTCAAAAAATAGAAAATATGCCCATTTTCGGCATAATTTTTATTTTTCAATAAGAATATATTGTTCAATAATTTATTCTTTTCTTATGGAGAAAGAAAACTTTATACATTATTCTGTCTCGTTTTTTATAAATTTTCGTTGAAAATTCTCAATTTTCATATAAGGAAATAGTTTTGAATCATTTCTGTTTCTTAATTATAATTGCTCGAACAAAAGTCAAAGCTTTTTAAAAATAAAGAAAAAAATTGTTTATAAATTCAATTTGTTAATTGCAAAAATTTGAAAGTAAAATTAAATGAGACTTTTTCAAAAAAATTAATTCTCCAAAATTTGCAAACAGTATACAAAAATCAAATTTTTAAATATTTTAATTTGATACCTTTTTGAAAATTATTCATTTATTTAAATACAAAAGAAGATAATTTATTCTAATTGATTGTTCTTCAATTTTAATTCTTATAAAGAATTTTATCAAGAAATTTTTAATTTTAAATTCTTTTTGTCGAATTTTAATAAATTTTTTTAAGAATAATTACGAATTTTTCAAGATATTTGATTGAAATAAAATTTTAGTAACAATAAGTAATATTCTGCGACGAGCAAAATTGATGATTATTTATAAAAATGATTAAATTCCTAAAACAAATTTATTATTTATGAAAATAATTGAATTCATAAAAAAATGTATTCAACAATAAAATATTCTACTTAAATATTTACAATTTTATTTAAATTCGCAATTTATTTAAATTACAATTTTATTAAATTTTTTTTAAACAAATTGAATTCTTTTAGAAAATTTATTAAAATTCAAATTACAATTTTATTAAATTTTTTTAAACAAATTGAATTTTTTTAGAAAATTTATTAAAATGAATAGATATTGAAAATTATTGAATTAAGGAAAATTTTTGAAAATAACTGAGTTTTTGAAGAAGAATTTTGTCATTTATAAAAATAATTTAATTTTACAATTTTAAGTAATTTTAAAAAAATTTGAATTATTAACAGTTTGCAAAAGTCAAAGTTTTTTTTTAAATTTCTGAATAAATTAATTAAAAATTTTTATTTTCTAAAATTTTAAATTAAAACATTTTCAAGTTCATCTATTTATAAAAATTTTAGATGTCACTCTTTGAAAATTGAATTAATTTTGAAATATTCAAGTAAAATTTTTATTATAAATAATTTCACCTTTTATAGTAATGAAAAAAAATTTTGAATTATAATAATAATAATTTTTAAACTCTATTTTCTAAAAATTGCTAATTCTATTTTAAAAAAGGATGTAAGAAGTTGGTCGCGAGCTTTAGAGTTCGCGAATTATTTGTTACAAAAGTTAATAATTTTTGAATAATTATTTTTGATGGAAATAATTTACAGAGCCGATTGAATTATAATTCTTGTGATTCTTTAAAAAGAATTGATTTCTTTAAAAGGAAATAAAATTTTTATTTTTTACAATAAAATCAACACTGAAATAAAATTTTTATTTTTTACAATAAAATCAACACTGAAATAAAATTTTTATTTTTTACAATAAAATCAACACTGAAATAAAATTTTTATTTTTTACAATAAAATCAACACTGAAATAAAATTTTTATTTTTTACAATAAAATCAACATTGGAATAAAATTTTCCCTCCTTACAAAAATTGAACTTATGTATCAGACGCACGAACCGTGAGAAGGACCCAGTGACCCCTTCCCGTTTGTGATCGTCCAATTGCTGACTGGGACTCTCTCACGGTCCGTGCCTTTTGATATAAATAGTTAAACTCTTTGTTTTTTGCGTATCTTTGTACTAAAAATTTACATCGTAAATTTTATCACAAAAAGTAAAAGCAAGTTAATTACTTGAAAAAATAGAAGTGTACTACTTGAAAAAATAGCAAGTGTAGCATTTGAAGAGAGTGGGGGGAGGTGAAAAAGGGAATAAAAAAGTGAGAAGGAAAAGAGAGAGAACTTTCCAAATACAAATAGTCAATTTAAGATCTTAATTAAACTAAAGAGAGCGAGAGAGAGAGAGAGAGTACATACACAGAAGAAAAGAAGAAACGAAAATGCATTTCGAGGATAATTCCTGACCAGACTGTAATTAACAGGTTAAGTAACGCGAGTAATTAAAGTGGAAATATACTATGGGTTTTATGGGAGATCTTCGCAAGAAAAGAGCAAATCGGAAAAGCACAACACTATATATAGTCCCCTACCTCCTCCCACCCGGCTATTCTTCGTTTGCATTAATCTTCTTTGTTTAGGTATACATACAACTCGTGGGATAGTTGAGGAGTGTGTGAACGTTACACTCAATGCACACCTTCGCCACAACCGTCGAGAATGAAAGTTCATTGACTGGACGTATGCATTAATGCTCTTAAATGACGTTTTGCGTTCCTTTTTTTCTATATATATATATATATATATATTCTTCTTCATTACATAATTACTTCTTTCATGAAATATTTATATTTAGAAAGATTAATTGCATTACTATTAAATGGAAATTTATAGATTAAAGTTGGTTTGAATATTTCTTCTGGTATATTAATAGAATAAAAGAAAAAAAATTTAATCTTCAAATACTATTAAATATTTATTATGTAATTAATTATTTTTTGGAATTCAATTAATTTTGCGATCAACTTTTTTTTTATTAATTTATATTAATTTTAAAAATTATTTTTTTTTATAATAATTTTTCGTGATTCTAAAACAATGAATTCAAAAGATTGTGAAATTGATAAAAATAAAAAAAAAACGTTTTAGAAATGTTTTCTAACAGAAATATTAATTTGAAAAATTATTTTTTCTTTCTATAATAATTTTTCGTGATTCGAAATCAATGAATTCAAAAGATTGTGAAATTGATAAAAATTAAAAAAAACGTTTTAGAATTGCTTTTTAACAGAAGATATTAATTTGAAAAATTATTTTTTCTTTCTATTATAATTTTTCGTGATTCTAAAACAATGAATTCAAGAGATTGTGAAATTGATAAAAATTTAAGAAAAAAGTTTTAGAATTGTTTTTTAACAGACTAATTAAAATTAACAAAAAGATTTCTCGATTCAATGAATATTTAATTCATTCAATTAAGCATTTTATTCCATCACAAACATTATCATTTAATTGATTTAATTATGTAGTTGAATTCATTAATTATTTATTGCATACCTACATTAATTTATTTCTATTAAGTAATATATAATAATAGTAATAGAAATAAATATTACACACTAAATATATAAATAAATAAAAGAAGAATAATTATTTCAATTAGCGTTTAATATTTTAATAATAATAATAATAATAATAATAATAATAATTAAAAATATATTTTATTTAAAAGTTTCCCCATTTGTCTTTTCTCAACATTTTTTTTCTCTCTTTTTTTTCTTTGAATCGTATATAAATTTGTAAATTACCTGCTTGATATAAATTTCTGTGAAAAAAAGAAAAGAGAGAGAGAGAGAGAGAGAGAGAGAGGTTATTAATAAATACATAAAATGAAATATTCATGTTCTTTTAATATTGCCGAGAAATTTAAATTTTCTTCAAATACGAGTCAATTTACATTACTAATGAGTAAACCTTATGCGGTACTTAATTTTGTTTTCCTTCAATACTATTATTATTTCACTTTCAATTTGCGGTTATAACTTCAAATATTAGCAGTTCATTAGCTGCGTTGAAAAAAAAGAAATGATAGTCAATAAAATTGTCAGAAGTTAATTCAATCACACTACTTTTCTTCTTATTATTGCTGTGCAAATTTTTATTCTTCATTTTATTCTGTAATTTGAAAAATAAAAAAATTGACCAATCATTACAGTTCAAACATTACAATGAATATCGACAAATAAAAAAAATTGTTTTTGATATAATTTTGAATTTTACATTTCATTATATTTACCAATATTTAACTGTAATGTTGAGTAATACTTACTTTTTCAGAAAACAATTAGGCAGTATTGTTTGAAAATATTTAGTATTATTTCTGTACAATATTTATTAATATATTGCTGAAATATTTAACATTATTTATGCCGAGTACAGGGCTTGGATTGTGCGACTTTTTCGACTTTTTTCGACTTTTCTAAGGAAAAGTGATTTTTTTCGACTTTTTTTTGTGAAAAGATGCGACTAATCGACTTTTTCAAAATTTTTTTAGTAAAATGCGACAGAAAATTTTAAAAAATTTCAGAAAATTAAGATTAAAGGAAAAAGTTTTAATCAAAAAAATGTTCTGTTAAGTTTTTGTTACAGATTTCTTTTAAATTTTTCAAAAAAACATCAATAACTTTTTTTAAAATAAATATTTAATTATTATTTTTCCATTAGAATTAAAATTCTTCAAAAGATTCAAATTCAAACCTTTTTGAAATTAAACTACTTATAAAAAATTGTTATAAAACATGAAAGAATACATGTCTTCATGTTTTATAATAATTAAAGATGACCGAGTGATAAAATCATTGTTATATTATAAGGCATTACAAAAAAAAGAATTTGAAAATAATTGAATTTCTAGAATGAATTTTTTTATTTATAAAGATAATTAAAATTTTGACAATAATTTTATTAAAAATCTTTGCAAATAATTGAATTTTGAAGAAGAATTTTGATATTTGCAAGGATAATAGAAATTTTGAACAGATTTTTTTTAAATGTTTAAAACTTAAAAGTAATTGAATTTTGAAGAAGAATTTTAATATTTTTCAAAATAGTTGGAAGTGTGTGGAGAATTTAAAAAAATTTGAAAATAGTTGAATTTCTGCGATGAATTTTATTACCTTTAAAAATAAATGAATTTCTAGGATAAATTTTATTATTAATAAAAATAATTACAAATGCACATAAATAAATAGATAAATAATTGAAATTCTGACAAGAATTTTATTAAAATTCTTTGAAAATAATTGAATTACAGAGAAGAATTTTATTATTTATGAAGATGATTGAATTTTTGAACAGATTTTTTTAAAAAATGTTTAAAAGTAATTTAATTTTGAAGAAGAATTTTGATATTTATAAAAATAATTGAAATTTTGAGAATTTAAAAAAAAATTTTGAAAATAATTGAATTTCAGAGAAGAATTTTATTATTTATAAGCATAATTGTAATTTTGAACAGATTTTTTCAAAAAATGTTTAAAAGTAATTGAATTTTGAAGAAGAATTTTGATGTTTTTCAAAATAGTTGAAATTTTGAGAATTTAAAAAAAAATTTGAAAATAATTGAATTTCTGAGATGAGTTTTCTTATTTTTTCAGATAATTGAATTTTGCAAAGAATTTTATCAGAACTTTTGAAAATAATTAAATTTCCATGATGAATTTTATTATTTATGAAGATAATGATAATTTGACGAGAAATTAAAAAAACAAATTGGAAATAATTGAAATTCTGCGGAGAGTTTTATTACTTTTGAAAATAATTGAATTTCTATGATGAATTTTATTATTATTAAAATTTTGACGAGAAATTTAAAAAAATTTTTTGAATGTAATCGAATTTTTGCAAAAAATTTCATTATTTTTGAAAATCAATGAATTTTAGAGAAGAATTTTATTATTTATAAAGATAATTGAATTTATGACAGGCATTTTATTAATTTTTTTTTAAATAATTGAATTTTGGGAGAAGAATTTTATTATTTATAAAAGTAATTGAAATTTTTAATAGATTTTTTTATAAAATGTTAAAAATACCTAATTAAAATTTTTATATGCGGCATTTTATTAAATATTATTCTAGATTGTTTGATGTTAAAGTATATGTGTTGGCGAGAAATGTGATTTTTTTTACAATTTTGACAATTTCGTGTTTCCTTTTGGCGTTTTTTTCCTTAAAATTTCATTCGACTTTTTCCCGATTTTTTCGGAAATTTTATGCGACTTTTCGTCACTTTTATTGTGAATTTATGTGACTAAAGCGACTTTTTTTGAGTGTTAAAGACGATCCGAGCCCTGCGAGTATTAAGCAACATTGCTGTGAAATATTTAGTACAATTTCTTATATGTTTACAAAAAAAAAAATTCCTGCGTCGTATGGAGCAGATATTTCGGTTAAAAATTTAATATTATTTATAGTTCATGCGATAAAATATTTATCATTATTTTTATGGTCCATTACGCGATATTGCTGTAGTATTATCAGCAATATTGCTGCGTAATTTTAACGCACCGTTTTGCGTTGTTCACTACATTTGCTCTCTATATATTTTAACACATTTTATAGATATATGAATATTTTGTATAACAAATTTAGCAGCAGCGCGTAGAGCAATTTCTTAATCAAATATCACATTTTATGCTATATATTGTTTACATTTTATGATTGCTGCTAGTGTAAGGTTAATTTTACATAGACCGTTGATGAAGTTGATTGCAGGAAAATTAGAATATTTAAATAAAGTTTAATGAATAATTTAATATTTTCCCTTCCTAGTTTTCAAAAAAAAAAAAAAAAAAAAAATGGTCAGAATGTGAAAATATTGAGTGCCTGTATATGTATATTTTTTTTTATTTCTTTTTAATTTCTCACTCAGTTTTAATAATTTTCTCTTCTTTTTTGCTTTCAGAGAGACGGGGAGAATTCCCGCGACCGGAAGACGAGCTTGGTTCAACGTTGAACGGTGAGTTAACCTGGTCCTGTAATGGGATTATAAATTGTAAACGGCTGCAAGAAACGAGCGAGTTCCCTCTTCAGCGTCACTTAACTCTCGAGGCCAGTGCTTAAAGAGCAGCGATGCGCCAAAACTGTCGGTCTAATTAACGCGTAGGCTCAAAACTATACTCTCTCTCTCTTTCTCTCTCTTTTACCCTTTTTCTATTTCTACCCCTCCATCTCTTATTATCGATGCAAATATGATTTAAATCGGAAATAAGAATATTCAACAATTTGTCAAGGTACAAGTTTTATTTAAATATTTTCATTTCAAAAAAGCGAACGTAACATTGCCATAAGTTACAGAAATATTATAAATACTAGTATTATAAATATTACAATACAATATTAACAAATAATTTAATGTCTAATGTTCCTAATGTTTCGAACGTTCAAATGAACGAAAAATATTTTTTAACTTCTTGTAATTAGTATTTGTTTACAAAAAAATTATTTTTTAGATTAAAAGAAATTAATTCTAAGCAAAATATTGTTTAATTTCAATTATTTTTCCTTTTTTGGATAGAAATTTTCAAAAACACTTGAGTTGAAAAAAAATTTCGTTCATTTGAATGTTCAAAACTTCAGCCTCATAATGTCTAACCTTTACAAATTTATTTTTAAATTAAATAAAACAAATAATTAATGTTGATTGAAAAAAAATAAATTTTCATTTATAAACTGTCGCTTTGCAAAAAATAAAGAAAATCGAAAAGTTAATAATGAAATCATAACAAGCAACAAATCGCGCGCTTTAGCGCGCGGCTAACTTCTTACTACCTTTTTAAATAAAATTAGTAATTTTAAAAAATAATAAAATTTGAAAATTTTCTAATTCAAATTTTTGTTGAAAATACTAAAAAAATTCAATTTTGTAGAATTTAAAAATAATTGCAAACATTCTTTAAAAAAATAAAATTCATTGATATTAAATTCAACTATGTTCAAATCTTGAAAAAAATTCTCGTAAAAATACCAATTATCTTTATAAATGACAAAATTCTTCTCTAAAGTTCAATTATTTTCAGAAATTTTTCTGATTTTAATGATTTTCAATCTCTATAATTTTAATAAAATAATTCCCAAAATAAATTCAAATATTTTTAAAAAATTTTAATTTGAAATTTTAGAAAATGACAATTTTGAATGAATGAATTAAATAATAAAAATTTCAAAAGAATTCTACTATTTATAAATTTTTTATAAATTTCTTCGCAATAATTAAAGAATTTTTTATAAATAATAAAATTTTTCTCAGGTATTCAATTATTTTCAATACAATTATTAACAAATTCGGTTGTATTCAATAAATTAAAGAAATATTTTTAAAAAATTCAAATATTTTCCAAAAATTTTAAATAAAATTCAAGAATTAAATGCTTAATTTCAATTATTAAGAAAGAGGATTATTATAAAAACTTGAAAGAAACTATTCTTATAGAATTCAATTACTTTGAAAACTTGTAATTAAAATGATTAAAGAAAGTCCATTTTTTTAAAGAAACTCAAAGAAATTCTTCAAACGAATTTAATTAAGATTATGTAAAATTTAAATAAAATTCTTCCTGAATTCAATTATTTTCATAAACAATAAAGTTCTTCGAATAAATTCAATTAGTATCAAATTGTTTGATAAAATTCTTTGCAAGAATTCAATGATTTGCAATTTTTTTCGCAATAATTCACTTGTTTTCATAAACAATAAAATTCTTCGAAAAAATTCAATTATTATCAAATTTTTTGATAAAATTCTTTGCAAGAATTCAATCATTTGCAAATGTTTAATAAATTTTTTCGCAATAATTCAATTATTTAACAAAAAAATTAATGAAAGTTCTTCATAAGAATTCAATTATTTTTGAAAATTTTAATAAAATTCGTTGCAAAAATTCAATTATTATAAAAAAGTTTGTTAAAATTCTTCGAATCAATTCAATTATTTAAAAAAATTTTGAAAAAATTCGCGGCAATAATTTCAATTATTTAAAAAAATTTTCCTCAATTCAATGATTTTTATAATATCTACTAACATTTTTCAAAAGAATTCAATTATAAAAAATTTTATTAAAATTCTGCGCAAACATTCAATTATATCCATAAAATAATTAAAATTTCACAAGGAATTCAATTATCTTCATAAATAATAAATTTTTTTAAGGAATTCAATTATTATTTACGTAAAAAATAATTTAAAATTCTAGAAAATAGTAATATACTTTAAATTTTTCTTCTTTTTCTAAAACCAAATAATAATTTTCTTTAAAAAATTGTGATTGAAAAAGAAAATAATGGAAAGTAAATAAATTTTCTATTTCTTAATCGCAGTTGTTTAATAATTATTATAATTTTTTTGGAAGTAAAGAACAAAAATAAATTCAATTTGACAAAACATAATATTCAACAAAATTTTAGTCTTTTAATGAAAAGAAGTAAAAAAAATTCTGATGATTTCTATTTTCTATCTAAAGTTAACAAAAAACAAAAGTATAAACAAAAGACAACTTCAGAGTGTGAGGGACAGAAAAAGAGAATGAAAGAATGAAAGAACATTCAAATTAATATAGTTAATTTTATAATTGGACACCAGATTGAGAATTAAAAACAAAAAACGCTACCAAGTTAAACAGTTTTGTTATAATTTTGATGCTGATTTCATGAAAACTTTGCCTCCACATAAAGATATAATAATAACAAAAATATGTGAATAACTTTTTATAAATGTGGTAAAGTAATTAAATTGCGGAAAAATTAATGTATTTTTAAATACCCTACAAAATAGTTATGATAGTTTAATAGTTAAAGAAAAGTTTTCAGACAAAAATTTTGAGAAAATGTCATTTTCCACAATTTTTGCTATTTTAAGTACCAATAAAATTGTAATATTTATAATCGGATTATTATTATTATTATTATTATTAAAATAAAATATTAAAATTTAACCAAAATATAAAAAAATTCAACAACTTAATAATTTCTAAAATTTACAATATTTTCAAAAAATTATAATAAATTAATTCTTATAGAAGTGTTTTTTTCATTAAAAAAAATTGTTGAAAAATAATAGTTTTTTTTAATTATATACAATATTAAAAACTTTCCAAACATCACAAATTTTGTAAAATCTTTTAAACATAATTGAATTTAATTCAAAGACAAATAAATTGAAGTAATCAAATTTTGAAAGAATTTTTATAATAAATTCCTCTAGATTATAACATGTAAGTCAAAAAAAGTAAATTCTTATAAATTTTTATTTACTTCGTTTCAATATAATTAAATTTTAAAAATTGTGACAAAATCTTTCTAAGAATTAGTTTTTAAAAATATTTTAATGTAATTTTTAAGAAATAATTGAATTTCTTAAAAGAGGTTTTTGTATAATTTAAAAAAAAATGTTTTTTGATGAATTTTAATTAATAATTTTGAACGTTATTTTTTCTCAAAAATGTTAAAAATAATTCTAAAATGTTATTATATTTTTGTGTATATTTGAATTTTCAGAAATTTATTTAATTATAAACACCGATTTTGTTTATTGTTATTTTTTGCATTATAAAAATTGAAATAATTTGCATTTTATAATTATATTTTGTTACAATATTTCGAAGAACTTTAATTGAAAATTTTTTAAACAATAATTTAATTCATTTCAATTTTTTTTAAATTCAATTATTTTTAATAGTTTCAATTACAAATTTTCAAATTCATACAATAAATAATATCATTAGAGTTTTAATTAGAAATTTTCAAAATAATTAAATTGATTCTAATTATTTAAAATGCAATTATTTTCAATAATTTGAATGACAATTCCGATAATTTTATATTAAAATTCTTCAAAAAATTTTGATTATATTTTTATCAGTTTTAAAAAAATTTAATCAAATTTTTATTCTTTTGAAATTTTGTAAATTGTATGTAATTGAAAAACTATTATCTTCTTCCAAAAATTATTTTAAGATATTTTTAAAAGATTAATTTTAAGAATTTCTGTTTTATCATTCTTTAAAATTATATTAAAGATTAATAACTTAAAAAAAACAGTTACTGTTATAATTAATATATAAAATTTAGTTTTTTTTTTAAATAATTGGACGATTTTTATAAATATAATTTTTTACATTCTACGAAAAATTATAATTTTTCACAAAAAATTGTCCACGTTGACCCGCTTGCCAAAATATTGCGTTTCAGTTTCCTGCAAATAATTTTTTATTTTTAATTTAATATTTAATAATTTTTTGCATTAAAATGATTTACAACAAGCTTATGTAATATTACATTTAAAATTACATAAATATAACATCAACATTACCTAATAAATGTGTATATTTTTTTTATCGAATTTATTAAAAATAAATCCATTTCAAGGATAAGAGTAAAAGGAGAAAAAATATATACGATAATCCGAAAAAGGATAAAGAAAAGGAAAAAAACAATCGAAAAGATTTAGTTTGAAGAGTTTATGATGGATTTAAAGTCAATTTATATATTATTTGAAAATTCAAAGTTTCATCGAGGAGAAGACGCTTAAATATATTTCTCGATTGCGCGGGAGATTTACTTTACTTTTTTTTATTCTTTTTTGTAGAATTATTTTTTATTTCTTTTACATTAAAATCCCTCGAAAAAAGGTTTTTTTTACGGAATTCACGATGTATTTTGTATAATATTAGAATGAAAATCACAATGATAAATCGAATAAATATTTTTCCGTCTAGTTGAATATAATGCCATCAGTGAAGGAGTGGATACAACTGAAGTTTGCTTTTGTTGAATGTCGGTACGTCATGAAAAATGTAGTGCACCAGTAAATATATTCGCGAATGAGAAGATTGCAAAATAAAAGCGACGAGATGTAAATATATATATATATATATATATATATATATATATATTTTATATTCGAATATATTTATCATTTATAACGGCAACTTGCAGTAAATATAACTCAGTCTGACATGCAAAGTTAATCGAACTGTTTGTGTACTCGTGTATAGATACATTTCGACCGTTCATATTTTGCTTCTTTTCTTTTTTTTTTGAAAGTTTAAGTTTAGTTCCCTTTTTGATACATTTTTCAGATATAATAACTTATAATAAATATTTCCTATTTTTCTCTGAATTTTGGTAATAAAAACTATATCATAATACAAAATTAAAAAAAAAATATAGCGAAGTTTGCTAAAAAATTGATTAAAAGTACTGAAAGCATTGCATTTTTAGAATTCTTATGAAAATTCTGAATTTTTGAGTCTATTTTGTTTGACTCATAAACTATGAAATTACCACGAATCCAAATACAGAGCATACAATTTTTTCAATTTCTGACAAAAAAATTTTTTTAAATAATTTAAATCTTAAAGAAATATTACAAAATAAATAAATTATTTATTAAATACTTTTACTTAAATAATACAAAATGAATTAAGTTTTTAAAAAGTTTTGCCTTTCCAATTTTCGTAATTAAATGCACATCAAACGGTTTCAATTTGAAATTTCATCATATTTTAATGATTTTACCGAAACTTAGATTTTTGAAAAATTTTAATAATTCAAAATCTTCTAAAAGTAGTTAAATTTGTCAATATATATTTTATTAATTATTTAAAATAATGTACTTGTAGAAGAATTTCAGTTAAAAACAAAAAACTAAGAATTTGTATTTTGAAGAGGCTACAAATGATTGCAGATAAATTCAATTATTTTCAAAAGTAATAAAATTCTTTTTACAATATAGTAAATTACATTCAAAATTTAATGCAAAATTGTCTTTAAAATAACAATTATTTTTATAAATAACAAAATTCTTCTCCAAAATTGACTTCTTTTTCAAAATTTTAATAAAATTCTCGTCAAAATTTAATTTATTTTCAATAATTTTTCTCATTTTTATGATTTTTAATATTTACTCCATAGGAATACTACCCAAAAGAATTCAATTATTTAAAAACAATTTTAATAAAATTGCACTAGAACATTAGTTATTTTCATAAATAATAAAAATTTCACTGAAATTCCAACGTATTTACAAATTTATTATAACTTGCTTTTTAATAATTTAATTATTCTCAGAGATAATAAAACTCATTGCAGAATTTCAATTATTTTTAATACAATAAATTTTAATTAAATTGCTTGAAAAATGTTAAACTATTATAAATTTTTTTTATAAAAATTCGTCAAAAGAATTGAATTTTTTAAAAATTTGTTAATAAAGTTCTTACACTGAAAAAGAATTTCCGATTATTTGACTATTATAAAATAAATATTTATTTGAAACAAATAAATTGTATTTGAATCAATTATTTCAGTATTTGAGGTAAATATTATTTAATTGATTCAAATAAAAATTATTTGATTCAAGTAAATATTTATTTATTAATAGTCAAATAATCGGTTATTTGAATCAAATAAATTTTTTTTTCAGTGTATTAGAAATTAAATTCTAAGAACCATTCAATTATTCAATAATAAACAGATTGTATTTAAAAACTGAATTTTCATAGAATTTTTTAATAAAAATTGATTTGCAAATGAATCAAAATAAATAAAATGTTTTTCTTTATTTTCTAAAAATTCGAAATGTTTCATTCTCTAATTACATTTTCTAATTGGCAAATATAATTTATAAACATTTTTTCCCTTTATTTAAAAAAATTAATTTTATGAAAACCAATTGAAATTAAGAATAATAGAATTGATGTAAATTATTTTCTTATGAAAATTTTCCAGAAAAATACTATGAAACGGAAATATCTACTATTTGTCTTCCCAAAAGAAAAAAATGAGTTTATAAACAATATTGTTTTTAAGAAATAAAAATTATGCATAACATGGATATACTTCCTACTTCTTAATCCAAATTTTTTAAAATTAACCATTTTCTAATATTTTTTATAAATTAACAATAATAATAATATTAACAATAATATTTCGGTTGTATTAATTAATTAATTAACTATATTAATTTGAATGTTCTTTCATTCTTTCATTCACTTTTTCTGTCCCTCACACTCTGAAGTTGTCTTTTGTTTATACTTTTGTTTTTTGTTAACTTTAGATAGAAAATAAAAATCATCAGAATTTTTTTTACTTCTTTTCATTAAAAGACTAAAATTTTGTTCAATATTATGTTTTGTCAATTTGAAATTATTTTTGTTTTTCACTTCTAAAAAAATTATAATAATTATTAAACAACTGTGATTAAGAAATAGAAAATTTATTTATTTTCCATTATTTTCTTTTTCAAGCACAATTTTTTAAAGAAAATTATTATTTGGTTTTAGAAAAAGAAGAAAAATATTTGAACAATTTATATTTTAATCTTATCTTTGGAACAGGGTTTTCCACAGGAATTAAGACATTCAAAAATTCAAAATTCAAACCTTTTTTAAATTTAAACAACTTATAAAAGTATTGTTTATAAAACATGAAGAAATCAATTGCTCCGAGTCGAAGACTCGGAGTGATGGAGAGATAAAATCATTATTTTACATTATAAGAATATTGTTACTGTAACTTCATCAAAATTATTTTCATCATTTTAAGTAAATTACTATTTTCTAGAATTTTAAATTATTTTGTATGAAAATAATAATTGAACTCCTTAAATAATTTATTATTTATGAAAATAATTGAATTCCTTGTAAAAATTTTAATTATTTTATGAATATAATTAAATGTTTGCGCACAATTTCAATAAAATTTTTTATAATTGAATTCTTTTGAAAAATTTTAGTAGATATTATAAAAATTATTGAAATGAGGAAAATTTTTTAAAATAATTAAAATTTTTGCCGCGAATTTTTCCAAAATTTTTTTAAATAATTGAATTGATTCGAAGAATTTTATCAAACTTTTTTAAAATAATTGAATTTTTGCAACGAATTTTATTAAAATTTTCAAAAATAATTGAATTCTTATGAAGAACTTTTATTAATTTTTTTGCTAAATAATTGAATTATGACGAAAAAATATAATAAACATTTGCAAATGATTGAATTCTTGCAAAGAATTTTATCAAAAAATTTGATAATAATTGAATTTTTTCGAAGAATTTTATTGTTTATGAAAACAAGTGAATTATTGCGAAAAAAATTGCAAATCATTGAATTCTTGCAAAGAATTTTATCAAACAATTTGATACTAATTGAATTTCTTCGAAGAATTTTATTGTTTATAAAAATAATTGAATTTAGGAGGAATTTTATTAAAATTTTACATAATCTTAATTAAATTTTATTAAAATTAAAATTTTATTTTATTAAAATTTTACATAATCTTAATTAAATTCGTTTGAAGAATTTCTTTGAGTTTCTTTAAAATAATGGACATTTCTTTAATCATTTTAATTACAAGTTATCAAAGTAATTGAATTCTATAAGAATAGTTTTTTTTAAGTTTTTATAATAATCCTCTTTCTTAATAATTGAAATTAAGCATTTAATTCTTGAATTTCATTATTAAATCGAATTGTTAAAAATTATTTCATTAAAATCTTTGGAAATTAAATTTAATAATAATTTTAATAATAATTACATTTTTCGAGAAATTCCATTAACCAAAAATACCAAAAATAATTGAAATTCTGTGATGATTTTTATTATTTATAAAAATAATTGAATTCCCGGTTAAAAAAATTTTATTCTTTATTAAAATAATTGAATTATTTATTATTTATAAAAATAATTGAATTCCCGGTTAAAAAAATTTTATTCTTTATTAAAATAATTGAATTATTTATTATTTATAAAAATAATTGAATTATTGCGAAGAAATTTATAAAAAATTTGTAAATAGTAGAATTCCTCTGAAATTTGTATTATTTAATTCATTCATTCAAAATTGTCATTTTCTAAAATTTCAAATTAAAATTTTTTTTAAATAATTGAATTCGTTTTGGGAAATATTTTATTAAAATTGTAGAAATGGAAAATCATTAAAATTAGAAAAATTTCTGAGAATAATTAATTTTTGGAGAAGAATTTTGTCATTTATAAAGATAATTGGTATTTTTACGAGCATTTCTATTGAAGATTTGAACATAGTTGAATTTAATATGAAGAATTTTATTCTTTTAAAGAATGTTTGCAATTATTTTTAAATTCTACAAAATGAAATTTTTAAAAATATTTTCAACAACAATTTGAATTAGAAAATTTTCAAATTTTAATATTTTTAAAATTGCTAATTTTATTTAAAAACGTAGTAAGAAGTTAGCCGCGCGCTTTAGAGCGCGATTTGTTACTGCGTAAAATAATATTATTAATATTACCTCTCAAATCAAATAATATGTATAAAAAAAAACTGTTGACTAATAATAACAGTATACAAGAACAAAAAATTTCTTCCAATTTTCCCAACTAAAACCAAAATGTATATTTTCCGAAAAAAGGTAAAAGAGTTATGCAATTTGAATCGCGCATATATTCATACAAAAATGCATAGTCTTCTTTATTTTTTTCTACCCTTGTCTCTTCTCTTCTTTCCAGTAAAGCGGAATTTCCATAGCGACTCTTTGCTTTACGTACATGAATGTATAACTAAAGCTTTGAATGTATTTGACTGCAAACATTCAGTACAACTTTTATATACAAATATATATACATATAACATATAGAGATGTCTAAATAAGCTTTAGAGTTTGCTTTAATTGAAATCAAGTCTGCTCTGAGAGGATTTTTTTGTGCTTAAAAAAAAATATATATATATATATATAGTATGCACTCCTAAAAGTATGTCGAGCTTTGATTAAAAAAAACCAAGGTCGCACAATTCTCACTGATGAATGAAATTCAAACTCATTCACTGGTTTTATCATAATTTATTTAGTATAGATATTAGTATACATATGATTTAGATGAATTTATTACTTCAAGCTTTTAAAATTTTTTTCTAAAATTCTATTGAAAACAGTTTTTATAATCTGGTTCAAAAATTTATTTCTATACGTACAGAGAAGAAATTGATTTTCAATATTTCTGTATGTACAAATTCATCTTCTTTGTAAAAAATTTTCCGCTTTTTTGCATCAAATCTATAATGCATATAACGTAAGTTATTCTTTGCAGTTTGTTGGGCGAAAAAAAATTGTTTTTTTTCTGATTCTAATATACTTTAGATATAGAAATACTGTCATTGTTACCACTATATCAATGTCGTGAATGTTCTTTTTGTGCGTTTTTATCTTTTGCACTAAATCACTATTTCGTATCGAATTTTTGATCATTCTACAAACTCACTCACACAAAATTGTGTCGAGAGAAATTCAATATACATTCTGTAATATAATAAAAAAAAGTGTTCCATACTTATTGTCTGTAGACGATTTATAAAATTTAACTTTAGACTTATATCGTATTATGAATAATTAATAAAATTTGAAATTAGTTCGATTTATAAATATATTGAAATCACGTAACTTTGAAATGGAACTATTTTTTTCACACAAAAAGGGGAAAATTGTTTTGTAAACGATTATAAATTTTCATAGAAAAGAAATTTTTTCCATCTCAATTTTGATGTGAAATTTTTAGAACATTTTAAATAAATTGCAAACTGTAGAAAAATATTTCAAAAACTATACGCTTTCTCAAAAAGCGAAAAAAAAACGAAAATAATGGAAAAAGGAGTTTGTAATTTTCGCATGTGACAGAAAATATATAAGTTTACGTATTCCTGACATGACTCTTGGATGCACATATTGTATTTCTGCGGTATGCTTTTGCAGGTGGGGAACCTCTTTTAAAGCTAAGTGCAGTGCCACTCTTGAGACTTTTTTTCCTTCCTTATATGCCCAAGATTCTCTCACTTGCTCACAACCCCTCATTCCTCTCGTCATTTCACGATACTTTTATATCGTTTCATTTTTTCCCGGAGCCTTGGATTTTTTTTAAATTGCTATTTCTATTTTTCATTTTATTTCCGAAAATATTAAATAGAAAAATTGCTCGATGTCAATAAATCAATTGGATTCGTTACCAGCAATATTTGTTGGATCCACCATTTTGAATTTTGAAAATCTGACATCAGATTCATAATCAGCGACCCCGAAAACCCGCGAGAAATGAATTTCGGTCGAAAAGCATTAATTTTAAAACTATCCGCCATATTGGATCCACCATTTTGAAAATCTGACATCAGATTCATAATCAGCGACCCCGAAAACCCGCGAGAAATGAATTTCGGTCGAAAAGCATTAATTTTAAAACTATCCGCCATATTGGATCCGCCATTTTGAATTTGAAAAACTGACCTCTTATTCGAATTCAGTGAGAAATAAAATTTTGAAAATTTTTTTTCTGAATCCGAAATTTTAAGTATTTAATAATTTGAAGTTGGATTCATAATTTGAAAAACCTTGAGAAACTTGAAAAAATTCCATCAATTTTTAATAAAATTCTCATGAGACATTTATAATTTTTATAAACTAAGCTTAAATTCTTCATCAGTGGTCCAAAAACCTGAGAGTACACAAGAAAGTAAATACAAAAGAAAAAAACTATTTGTCCACCATATTGTGCAGTCATTTTCAATTTATAATCATTCGAGAAAAATAAATTTCCCAACATTCTGATCGATTTGAACATTTTTTTGCATTTATTTTGATAAAGCCAGTTGAATAGTGTTAAAGGTTGAAATGTATGAAATTCGATGCGTTCACGCCTACACGAAAAAGGTTGTCTGAAGTCTCATATCGTTGGATAACCAATACCAAATGAAAAGTTGATATGTGCCGACATATATATCTCCACAAATACGAAACCTTTCCCGTAGATGTATTTATTTCGTATTTTATGTATTCACTTTCCGCACGTTTTATTTCATTCGTTTTATGTATTCTCTTTTACGAGCGAGAAAAGCGTCTCTTACCTATAGACCGATGGTTGAATTGCGCTAGAGGCCGCCATAAGGCTGATTTTATTGTATTCTTCTTTTTTTTGTTTCTATTTTTATGCAAGACTATTTCTCTTCATAAAAAGAAAGAAATACAGAATTTTATTTTTGTAATTTTACTATAATTTTGAAATATTTTCAATTGAAATTGAATTTAAAACATTTTATTATTGCATTCTTCACTGGTAGGTGAAGTCATAGTTTTTCCTTTAGATGACAAGAAGCAATTGTATTGTGATACAGTTTCGAATGTATTTTTAGTTCCGATTTAAAGAAGTTAAATATAAGTTGGTCTTCGTTCAAATTCGTTAGAATAATTTAGATAAAGGGTCATAAATATCCATAGTTATTTTGTCATTTGATTTTAATTGTTAGTTAGAATTGACATTATCAAATATTCCACAAAATTGTATAACGGTTTTCGTAGAGTTTTGCGAAATAAATTTTGCTGCCAGTGATGCTTGCCTAGAAACAAATGAACGTCCAGTCTTGGAGCATCGCCTTATATACTGACCAAGTGACCGGGTGGGGGAAATGCCGTAAAGTGGGGGGAACTCTCGCCGCGCAACTAACTCGCGCAAGTCACGAGTGTTTATCTATTTGCCTATTGTAGGCATAATTAAAATAAACTTTTCCCTTGATTCAAACTTTAAAAAGTCTATACTAGTTTCCCTAAAGTACTTCAATCGAAACTCTAAAATTAATCTAGTATTTCCCTTCATAAATATTAGCTCCAATTTTAGCAAGACCCAGAGTTCTATTTACTAAAAGAAATTATCCCCTATTGGATTAAAATAAAAAAATACAGGTTAATACTATTCTTACATTTTCGAATTCACAATTTTACACTAAATAAATAATTCTAAATGTAATATCGTTTTCTGAACAGCGATTGTCTTAAAAAAAGAACTTTCAGGATAAATATATAGCTCCTATAGAGTCGTCATTCTCTCTTTCTCTTTCACTTTTTTTTATCGACATTATATATCTCAACTTTTTTCTTTCTTTCGATCGTCTTTTCAGCAATATAGTGAGCAGCAAAATGTTTAGGAAAAAAAGAAGTTTAGAGGAAATCAGCAAGCCTTCCGACACTTAATCGATCTCAGACTTGTCAGAAAATTCCGCCTCTATTGATTCTTTTCACGCCGAAGCTTGAAAAGACTTTTCCAATTTATCATTGCAAAATTGTTTTCCAAGTTGTTTTCGTTTTGTGTTTGAAGAAAAATCTATTCAACGTACACTGATACACTTTTTTATTCACAAGACGAATTTCCATTTTTCATTTTTGTAAAATTCGGAGTGACTTTCAATTTCTTTCATTCTTTTGCTTTTATATCGATATCAAAATTAACGGATTTTCTTACGGCTATTAGAACAAACTTCTATTTTAGAATTTTTTTGAATTAATATTAATTTTCTAAAATTGTTGCAATTGAGATATTATAAAGTACGGGAGTATTTTGTTCTTGTTATGAAATTGATCTTATGTGTTTAGGTGCGTATTTTTTGGCTTTACCACTTCCGGTGTTCGGCTTCTTTGTGGTTTTTGAGAAGATGGTTTGTAGGAGTTCGAGTTTCATTTCTCATTCCCTTCGGATCAGACGTAACAAGAAACAAAGAAATCCAATGTCTTGGATTTCATTCGATAGGGAAGATAAATTTTATTTCTTGCTACGTCAAAAAGATTCGGAAAATTGCGTTTCAAATACGGTATTTCATTCTTTTTTTTATAGACTATTCAATATTTTTTGTAGATTACGTTTATTTAGATATTCTATATGTAAGTTAATTTCTAAATAGCAGAAATTGTAAAAGATAATTTCTTCAGTGAGTTTATTTTACTAACTGTTTATAGCTGAAAAAATAAACTTTAATTGCTCACAATTTCAAGTAAACGCGTCTTTTAATTACAGTCATTTTTCCAAAACATTTCATAATTTTTCATCTCGATGCATTCATTTTTCTCATCTTCCCGGTCGTTATTCCCGGTTTGCCTTGTACACATATTATCGCAGAAAAATGATGCCAGACGGAAAATAGCTCAAGGGATGCTTGAAACTCATTTTTTTCAAGGCACTTCTGAGTATTATGAATATTTTTTTCTCTTCGTGCAAACACATTTCGAAGAATAATTATCTTCTGTTTGAATTTTTATGTTTATTCGTAAACTAGTTGGTCATCTACTTTGTTTAGTTAATATTCGCCTTCAATTACCTAATTGAAGTGGATAATTATTTTTAAATCAGATATTCTACTTTTACGTATTTAATTTTAACGAGTAACTTAAATTTTTGTATGTAGGAAGCTTAGTTTAGGTAAAAAGGTTAAAATTACATCCATAGATATTTTATTTTTTAAATTTTAATCATGAGTTGGAACTGACTTAGCCAAGAAGGCCTCATGTGTCAGTGCTTTCTTTTTCGAGTGGCTGACAAGTGAAGCAAATATTAAATTACAGATTTTAGTTATCCGTGACCGGTAAAACGGAACACCAATTTATCCGTTGTCTCAACCTGTATAGTCAGGTGATCAGAGATTAACTGACGGTCCACTTTTTTTGTATGTGGCCTGAGATGAGAAAATCTTCTAAAGACACCCGAGGAATTGAGTAGTGTGGAAAGGATTTTACTAGGCCAATGAGGTAATGAGGAAAGTTGAGTTTAATGAGTTTGAAAAAAAGTCCGTCGTGCCAAACTCTATCGAATGCTTGTTTACAGTCAAGGAGGAGCATGGAAGTATGCTTACTTTTGTTGATGTTGTCAGCGATAAATTCGGAGACGCGTAAGAGTTGGTGGGCCGAGCAGTGACCTTTGCGAAAGCCATGTTGGAAGTCAGGAAGGATATTGTTTCGTGCGATGAATTTTTCGAGGCGAGAAAGAATAATGGATTCTGCTACTTTGCTTAGGGTGCATAGTAAGCTGATTGGACGATGGTTAGAAGGATCACTGAGGGATTTTCCTGGTTTAGGTAAGAATATGACAATAGCGGATTCCCAGGTAGGAGGAAAGTATTGGAGACGCATCATAGCGTTTATTATGTTGCTGATAAGACGGTCCACTCTTAAAGCAGCGTCCTATATACTCACTGGGTGAGGGAAATACTGAAAAGAGGGGGACCTCAACCTGCGTAGCTGTAATGAATCGCTAGCGATATGCCGTGAAAATAATTATTTAATTACATTCACTGAGTCGTTAAATCCTTAACCGTATAATATATCAACTGTCGATGTTCAATTGTGATAAATATGTTGACGCCTGACAATAACCTAACATCTAATTATGAAACTGTTTATTAGAAACTGCTGCCGGCTACTTGCCTTCGAGTGTCAAAGAGCCCATAAGTAATTGTAGCATATCCCTAAACCAATTAATTTCTTTCACTTGAAATCTTAATCTATTATTTTTTCGACATATTATTTTTAGAAAATGCAAAGAAAGACTTGCCAAAAAATCCTTAATATTCTTTTAATTTTGTACTATTACCACGTTTGGAGGGCAGATAAAAAATTTGTGTACCTAAATGAAAATTGAGACACAATGGTATTTTTTTCTTGAATGCTTGTAGGTAAGACGACGCATTCAAAAATAAACAGAAAGGAGAGGAAATTGAAAAGAGAAGGTGTGGAGAGAACAACTCTAAAAAGAAACAAATGGTACCTTCGTGGCTCAATCTATCGGCTCATTTGAATAAGTCGACCGACGAATACCGTCCCTTATCTCCAACCTTCCGCTTTCTAGCTATCTTACCCCCCGAGACTTCCTCCTTTCGTTTCTATCCTCTTCCAGAAACGCCCTGCAACCCGGCACTAGTCATCTTCACGACGTACTTTAAAAGTCTTTCAATTCATTTTTTTTTCTTTTCATTTTCTTTAAAGACTTTCATTACAAAAACTTTTTTTTATTTTGCTTAATTGTTTTTATATAATAAACTTTTATATTAAAAGTAGTACACTTTGTTATATAGATAAAAATATTTTTTTACACTCAGAATAATTGAAATTTTTTTCCAATCTTTTGTTTTTATGCACAAAAATCATTTTTCCAATATTCGATGAGTATTTTTCTGGATTTTTCTCTTGTTTGTCAACTAAAACTATGAAAATAGTGAAAGAGCGGTTATCTCAGCAAATATTAAGAAAGGATTCGCAGAAAGAAAAGGATAACCATAAAGAAAGGAGAAATTTTGATTTTTCCTCGTCGAAAAGAAAAAAAGGAGTGATTCTTTGTTTTGTGTACACTTTTAGCAGACTCTGTTACTACCAAAAAGTCACTTTTAATTTATAATCGTTCGTATTTTCTGCCAACTTTTAATTCACATTTTGCAAACGTCTCTTTTCTTTTGCACCAATTAGCCATTTCGCACTTGACTGACTTTCCGTAATGTTGATTAAATTTTCTATTGACGTTATTCTCCACCTTGAAAGTTTTAATTCTAACTTTCATTTATGTTGATATGAAGGTTGGAAAAATTTCTTTTTTTCGATAATTTTTATTTGCGACAGTAATTGAAAATATTCAGAACCAGCGGTGCATGGAATTTACTGTATTTCTAAAATAAATTGGAAAAGAGGTAATTCTGTAAATTCTTTGCAGTATGTTTGCATCTCTCATATTGTATTGAATAAACATAAAAAAACTTATATTTTCTTCTTTATTTACTATTTTTATTCTTTTATTGGATTTTTCCTTTATCTCTTATAATATTTAGTTATGTTTTTTTATGATGTATTGAATATTTTTTTACTCTGAGTTTATTTTTATTTCGACTATATATTTATCCATTTCCTGTTCTCTTTTTCCTTTCCATTTTTATTACATTTTTCTGTATATCAACATTGTGATAGGTGAAAAGTTTTAATTCGATTCATTTTCATGGAGAAATATATTCTCATTTAGAAATAAATTCATGAAAGGGAATATCTTTCCCTGCGGTGTGGAAAACCACGAATTCCCACTGCTACAAATTACCCAACGTGGTATTACATTTTTCTTTTTTTGTAATAAAAAAAAGTTGAATGGACTGTTTTAATTTTTTAATTATGACAGAGCCAGTTAAAATTAAACTAAAATCTTTAATTTTGCTTTTAACGATTCCTAAAGTAAAATTTGTAACAAGATAAATCCTTCAAAAAAGATGGAGAAACTTTTTAAAATTACAAAATAGTGTCTAAAATTTAAAAAAAAAGGTAGACAGAGATGTTCTGATTTTATTTTTACAAAACTAGGTACCCAGGAGTTTTTGGGGTCTTGATTACAAATCCAAAGTCAGAATTTCAAAATTTAAAATGTCAGATCCAATAGGGCAGACTTATGATAAAAATCTGAATTTTATTAAAGAAAATAATTGAAATACAATAATTTTTTCAGCCCAAGCCTAAATCAGGTTCCCTTTGATAAAATTGAAAACTTTTTTTTTCCATTTTTGGACTTTAATATCAACCAAAATTGATTTTCATCTGATACCAATAACTCTATACATACTGAGTAAATTATTATCAAAAAGTTTTAAAACAGGAAACAAAATATACTGGAAAAAAGTATTTCGAAGACTTGACATTCATAGACTGAGATTTTTATGTGAGTTTTACATCTACTTTATTTGTTCGCATATATATGCATTTGTATAAAAGAGAACTGAGAATGAGGAATGACACTTTTAGTGGCATTCCATCCCTGCAATGTCTACGTATATTTTTTCCCTCTTTTTCTTACTTGTTCCCATCTCGTTGCCTTCTCTACTTCTCCAGACTCTCTTGGAACACGTCAGCCTCGAGGCATTGTTAAGTTTTCCAAATTCACCCCTGACACCTCTATCCCCCTTGAACGACCCATTTCCTATTGTCTTCTCCCGGTCAAATATGTAATGTCAGGTATTACACTACTCCGGTCGTTCACTGCTTTACGTAATTTAACTGCCACCACCTGTTCTCTGTCACCCTTAACCCCAAATAATTATTTTTCACCAACACCTGTTGTGCTTTTTTCGAGAAATGCTTTTTATCCCTTTTTAATTATTGTCTATTTATCGATTATGTAGAATATAAACTAGGAAACTTATGCTTCCTCCAGGATATGAGATTTCAAGTTAGGGTTTAAGATTAATTTATACACTATAACTATTGTTTAGTGAGAAATTAATAATTATGCAAAGATTAATAAATAATTTTTTCTTATCCCTTGCAAATAAAAAATTATCAGAACCAAGGCGGTAGTCATACACCAGTCACATTTATAGTGAGAAACGAACAAAATCAATTCCTTCTTAACCATTGAAAATTTCGTTGATGATTGCATTAGTCTCAAGTATAGGGTCAACTATTTTTCAATGGTTCACCTCATTCTGGTCAAGTCTTTCTTTAACGATAACGAGACCATTTGTTAAATTGACTACTCTTTACTGAAAAACGGTTGATAGAGTAGGTTCTCCTTCTCAGGCCCCAAAAAGACCTCAATTTTAGAAATTTTTTTAGATATGAAATAAATGAAATTCGGAAAAACTTTTTACGGCTTTTTATTTTTAAAAAATAGCATTAAAACAAAATGGAGGCTATTTAAATGAAAAACGTGTTTGTACCCCATTATTTTTTGTCTTCAACGTCCGCTAAAAAATATTCGTGATTGATTAAAGCAAAACGCTCTCATATGGACCCCTAAGTTTAATTTACTTTATTTTGAACTTTGGATCATTTAAATCGGCTAATTCGTCGAAGCTGCAGAGTTCCCCACGCGTTGAAAAAAGGTGTTCCAAAAAAACGAATTTAAAGTTTTAAGTACTAAAAAATCGTATTTAATGTTTGTTTTTGACAACTTACGTTCAATCAGCTATTCCAGCACCATACATTATGCCTTCCTCTTCCTCGAACATCTTATGTTGTTGGATCACAAACTTGCTGCCTATTGTATTTTTGAAGGACAGGTGTACAGAAAATTATCTGCTTTTTGTCCAACAGATGGCCCTCTCCATTTAGTTGTAACTCGTGAAATACTTCCGATATCAAAATATCCTTGCGGACATAGTGGACCATAATGGGGATAATAAGACCATAATGGGGATTTTTAAGCAAAAGAAATTGATTTTTTTCATCGTTGAGAAGGAGAACCTGGCCTTAAACTCATAGATCTATTAAAATCTTATGTATCACAAGGAAACTAAACCTACCCTAAATTATATATATTCAAATTGTCCGGCATCGGTGATCCATGCCTGATTTATTCAGAGCAGAAGGCTCTATTCTTAAATGCGTGAGGTTTCAAGGAAGTGGAACTATTAAAGTTGAAATGAAATTATTGGTTTACTTTGAATCATTTAGAATTAGAATGAATGAGATAGAGTTGATCAAGATGTCTTCAGGTACACTGAAACAAAATTAAAACTTAAAGGAATCAAAGAGAATTTAAACGGAGACAAAATTGAAAGTAATAGTTATTAACCTTATAGGATTATTATTAGATTCATAAACACAGCAAACCATAGCATAGACTCCTTCAGTATAAAGTCTAGAAATTGACCTAGACTAGCTGAAACAGAGAATGCAGTAGATTCTCCTCAAATTGTTTTAGGTATGAGATAAGTGAAAGGTCTGGAGTCCAGGAGTCGATGTAAATTAGATTGAACACCCCCTCAACCTTAGGGTAACCGAATGATTTATTCGTTGTTGATGCCGTGGCAATGCAGTCCTAAGAATATAGAAATGTACCTCGTAGTAGAAATAATAGTTTTGACTAAGACAAGACTCGAAGAAAATACTTTGTAGTTAAAGTGGTTATTTGGACTGGAGTTGAAGAAGACATTTGATGACAATACACAACTAGTTACCTTGGTGGCGATTGTTGATAAGCCTCGAAGAAGACAGGAAGTTGTTTCGTTGGTGACTTCAGGACTGTTTAACTTGAAGGCGTTTTCTGAACTGACGAATTCGACGGTATGTGTAACATTATACGTTTCTTTTGCAAGGGGATCATACCAACCACTTTTATTGCTTTCGGGTTCAGTTTCTTATTGATTTCACTTAGGCGCGTGTGCTTAGTTCCTGTGTAAGTGAGTGACCTTATAGGAGGTTGACAAATCGTTGATGATCATATTTGATATCTGTCCCTCAGTTGTTATTGGATCAATGTTACTCTCCTAAATTTGACTACCAATGGTATTAAGTCAGCACAACTCTGCGAAATGAGCTTGTGGTATCTTCTTGGATGAAGGCCTTCACTCTCTGTTTTTCAGTATATCTTTTATATTTGTAAATTCAGCCATCATGTCATTCAGTTTGGTATTTCTGTCCGTATTTTTCCTGACATTATGGTAAAATTTTGAGAGACCGTTTGCGTTAATTTCTTTATGGTGTAATGTACTCCAAATTGACAATAGACTGTGGACACTTGGAGACCATATTTAGAATGGACACTTAGAATGGCGACATACCAAAGTCATTAGTAGACGACCCATCAGGGAAAGTAGAGATCTGCATTGCACACTTTGAATAAGGAAGTTTATATCTAGTTCTGGTTGATTATAAAACACAAATGTATTTATTGTTATTTAATTATCAACCGACCGAAAATGCATCAACAATTAATATTAATCGGAACAAATCTACTGTCAACTGGCAATCACCTGTCATAGATGATGGGCCTGTTATCATGCTGCTGGGGCGAACCCATGGTGCTCATGACCTATATACGGGACCGAAGCAGGACGCCAATTTACATAATTTCGACAGTTCGTGCCTGGTTGCCGAGTGTTAATTACTGTGACACCGCGGTTCAACTGTTTTCATTAAAAGTAAAGATGGATTTCCGTGCTTGTCTGGACCGGATTGAAGGTTAGTGTCCAGAGCATCTCTTCCTCGTTGTCTTGGAAATATCACCAGTGGACTGTGTGACCGATAAACAACGTTGAGACGAACGACCGCATGGCAAGCCGATAGGACGCCGCCATTTTCGGTCGTCAAGTAAATTCACCGGCGTGAGAAATTTCTCATTCTCTAAAGGATTATTTAACGTGTTTTAAATAAAAGTGCTTTATTATTGATTAATTAATTCTCTTGATTCAAGTTTGTTTAGTGTTAATTGTTTGTTAAGTGTTAATTCATTGTGTCTGTCTCTCTCCTCTGTGTGCAGTACTCACTCCCTATTATTTCGATATAAAAAGTAACTTCGTATAAATAAAATATTGAGCTCGGTTAGAGCTAATCCAGGAAAGTTCTCTGTCTTATTTCAACATCGTGATCCGGGTAGTTTACCTACCTGGCAATTGAAATCCGGTAAATTGCCATTTTTGCAGCGATTCGCGGGTGAGAACCGCAAGGAAACGTAAGCATCGTTGCACCATTTAGGTTAAAGTCCAAAATTAGGTTAAAAATACTGTAAGCAAGTTTAGTTCAACTACCAAACAATAATTATTAATAGATGATTGATAGACTAACAATAATAAATTGAAAACATTGAATTAATTTCAATTTACAGAAAAGTTCAATTGGCAACTTGACATTTCTTCACAAAATTTTGACTTTTTTCATTAGCTTACAGAGAAATTAAATGATTTCAAATCTTTTATAGAATCGATTTCACTTGCCAAAGGTCGTGAAAGGACTTTGCACTTTCTCCCTCTCTTTTGTGGTTAGCGTGCGGTGGTGGCAGTAATTAACTTAACTATCGCCATTATTACTCCCAAGTACCAGTTAACGTCGTTATTAGAGCACACACTACTTTGGAATTCGTTTTATTCGTGATTCGAGATTATCCCCCTTCCTCAGGTCACAATATGTATACCTCTCACGTCATATTTTATTGGTTGCTGTAATCATTTTATGGCATTTACTTGATGAATTGCCTCAATGGGAAATTGTCAGCAATTAACGATAGATTGATAAAGGTAATCAGTTTGATAAAGCAGTAATTTTCTATGCATAGTAAAGGGGGCTTTTTTTAACAAGATGTCGTTTTGTATGTATGTAGAAAATTATTTCTAACTACCACAATACACAATTTAGTTTCGAAATTATTACATAGTGTTTAGAATTATTTTCTTTTGAATAGGATTTTCGGAGTAGAAATATTTGGTGGTTTTTTTCGTAAATAGATTATTGTACATATTGTAAAAGTGTGAGATGGAAGCAGTCGTTGTTGAAGTTCCACATCACTGTCATCTTCGTTGAGGTCTGCTGGTTTGAGATCTATATACATTGTCATTGCGACTGTACCTTCCAACGAGGGTTACACATTTCCACTGTGAAATATCGAGTTTGGAATCTCCCGGGTACCCCACTAGACAAGGATTATGTTCGCCTGAACTTTACCTCCAACGTCTAGCTGTCATGCTCGACTTAAAGCTCCTCTTTTTACACATGCGAGACAAATTTTACCAACTTCCTTTTTCCAACCACTCATAAATTTCGTTAAATTTTCGCCAAAAAAAAATGAATACTGTCATGGAAGAAAACGACACATACACACAACTTTAATTTATGAACACAATTGCTTTGAAACTTTTACCATGAAAAGTGAGACTTAACTTTTGTACGCCAAGTTTTCAGCTGCTTATATATGGTCTGAATATGTGATCAGTATAAAAAATTGGTTTAATCTAGAAATTGTATAGATGTTTCTTTTTTGCTGCAAAATATAAAGGACATTTGAAAATGATTTAGTAGGTATTGGGATTATATATTTTGAGAAAAAATTTATTCTTTAGGTGGTGGGATACTCGTATAGGTTATGAGGATTGCTGTTATACCGAAATACCATTTTTTAAAAGAAGAAGAAAAAAATTTGATTCCGTGAATAGGAGATATTTCAATTAAGAATAAATATAAAATGGTTCGAAATAGAGTCAAGTTTTTTATAGGAATGTGGGCATCAATTAAAAATAACATAATTATCTTGTTTTAAAAGTTCTCGTCAAAATTTCAATTATTTTTAAAAATAATGACATTCTTCTTCGAAATTTAATGATTTCCAACAAGTTTCCTCAATTAAATAATTAATATCTACTAATGAAAAAAAATTTGTCAAACAATCCAATTAGTTACAAGTTTATTATAAATTTCTTGTCAATAATTTAATTATTTTCAAAAATAAAACATTTTCTACAGGATTTCAATAAATTATTTTCACAAATAATTAAACTCATCGTAGAATTTCAATTATTTTTAATACAATTTTTATCGAAATCCTCAAAAAATCATTCTTGGAAATTTTATTGAAATTCGTCGTAAAAACTGGTTTTTATCACAGTAAAACTTGAGGTGTTAAATTCCCACCAGAATGGATTAAAATAATCTGCAACAGATAATAATAATAATAATCCCTCTAGGATTAAAACTAACACCAAAAAGGATTAAAATAATGTATTTTGATGTTATTTTTAACTGTAAATAAAAATTTATTTTAAATAAAATACCTTAGTCAACGATTTGTAAAAATTCAACGAATTTATTAGCTTCCTTGAGGAGAATATTAAGTTAGTTACTAAATTAGTTACCAACTTACTCACTAACTTAGTAATATATTTATTAAATTCAATTGTGTTCAAAAATTTTTTTAAATTCTCGTCAAAATTTCAATTCTCCTTATAAATAATAAAATTTTTTACTGATATTAAATTATTTTACAAAATTTTAATCAAATTCTTGTCAAAATTTTAATTATTTTCAAAAGTTTTCTCAAATTACATATTTTTCAATATCTACTATTTCAATAAAATTTTCCAAACGAATTCCATTATTAAAAAAAATTTGAATACAATTCTACGCTAACATTCAATTATTTACATAAATAATAAAACTTTTTACAGAAATTCAATTATTTATAAATTTTTTTATAAAATTCTTTGCAATAATTCAATTATTTTTATAAACAATAACATTTCTATAGGGATATAATTATTTTTATGAATAATAAAATTCTTTTAGGAATTCAATTATTTCCATAAATAATAAAACTCATTGCAGAATTTCAATTATTTTTTAAGCAATTTTAATCAAATTTCTCGAAATATGTAATTATTCTTAAAAATCTTATTAAAATTTGTCCAAAGAAATTATTTATTTAAAAAATTTGTTGGTAACATTTTTCATCCGAATTTAATTTCAACAAACATGAAATTAATAAATTATTTATTTTTGTATTTACATAATTGAATTCTCGTAGAATTTACTAATAAAAATTGTTTAAAAAATGAATTTCAGTTAAAATTTTAGATTATAATTGAATATTAAAATCATTATAACGCGGATTTTTAGAAATAATTAAATTTTGAAAAAGTTTCAAACTAAAAACATTGAAATTCTTAATTTTTCACATTTTTGACAAAAAATTGTGTAGAATTAATTCTTTTTAAAAGTTTAATAGGATTTTTATTGAAATTATTTCAAGTTTTTATTTTTCAATATATATTTAATTACAGAATTTCCGAATAATTGAAATTTTGTAAAATAGAATTGTAAACGAATAAATTTGAAAATTCTCATAAAACTCATTGCAGCGTTTCAATTATTTTTCATACAATTATAATTGAATTACTT
The DNA here is from genome assembly GCA_032873175.1 of Leptopilina drosophilae. Lineage (NCBI taxonomy): Eukaryota > Metazoa > Arthropoda > Insecta > Hymenoptera > Figitidae > Leptopilina > Leptopilina drosophilae. Next base: position 22,895,188 of record CM065483.1, read on the forward strand.
GTAAAAAGTAAGTATGTTAATGCAATTTTTAAAAAAATTCGACAGAATAAATAAATTATTAAAAAAATTCTTACTAAAATTCTTTATGAGAATTGAATTTTGAGAAACATTCAATTTTTCAATAAATTATTTACTTTTGCATTTAAATAATTAAATTCTTGTAGAATTTTTTAATGAAAATAGATTTTCATTTCATAAAAATAAATTTTAGTTAAAATTTTAGATTATAATTGAATACTAAAAGAAATATAGTGTGGACTTTTTGGACATTAGTGATTTTTGCAATTAATAATTTTGAAAAAGTTTAATTGAATTTTTTTAATATTATTTGAAGTTTTAATTTTCTAATATGCATTTAATTAAAAAAGTTAGTATTAATTGAAATTTCGTGCAAATGATTAATTAATTATTTTTTAAAATAATAGATATAAAGTAAAATTGTAGTTAAAAATTTTTGAAAATAATTATGAAGAAGTATAATATTATTATAATCTAAAATAATGATTTTATTACTTGGTATCTTTAGTTATTATAAAATATGAAGAAACCGATTACTCTGAGTCGAAGACTCGGAGTTATCTATATCTTCATGTTTTATAGTTATTAAAAAATCTAATAAACTAAAATTTTATTTATTATAAAAGAACACCAAAATTGATTAATTTAATCTTTTTTGGTGTTAATTTAATCTGCAACACTTTTTAATACCTCACGATTTACTGTGATAAGAACAAATTCAATTTTTAGATACATTCAATTATTTAATAAATTATTTATTTTTGCAATTTAATAATTAAAGTCCTGTAGAATTTGCTAATAAAAATTTATTTTAAAATAAATTTCAATAAAAATTTTAAATTATAAGTTAATATATAAAGCACTATAGCATATACTTTTAGAAATAATCAAATTTTCAAAAGGTTTCAAATTCAAATTTTTGAAAATTTGAATTTTTCATACTTTTAACTGAAAATTTTTTTAAAGAAAATAAGTGATAATTGATTTATTTCTAAGCATTTTGATACCATTTTTGAAACTAATTACATTTTTCAAAGAACTTACTTAAAATTGTTATTATCAATAATTGAAATCCTGTAAAGTTTCCTAAAAATTAGTAAAATTTATGAATTTTAATAATTTCTAAAAATTACAATGTCTTAAAGAAAAATGTTAATACAGAACTTCTTACAATTAGTTTCTTTAAAAAATTTTTTGAAATATAAGATATTAATGATATAAAATTTAAAAATTCTCAAACAATTAACATTTTGTAAAAACTTAAAAATAATTCAGTTTTTTAATTAAAAATTTTTAATTTAAAGATGTATTGCTAAAATCGTTCATAATTTAGTTCATATCAGAATTTAGAGTTTAAATTCTTCAAAAGTTGATTTTTCAAAATAATAACAAAACTATAACTATAATACTTTAACTATAACCATACTTTTTCTCTAATTTCTATCTTCGTCGCTAATTATTTTATTCGATCTTCTTTTGAGGCGAATCTTCCATCATTTTTATCAGTTTCAGCACCAAATTTTTCCCTCTTCTTGCTACCTTGCCATAAAATTTTCTTCTATCGTGCGCATCCTTATCTTTATCCGCGCAATGATCTCTGGTAAAACCTTTGAAGAATTCCACTCCCCCTTGCGCAATCAGTAATCATCCTTAACGATCGAAACCGCGCAGATTATCAATTTACTCTAATTGGATTTTAAAATAATCATTTTCCATTAGAGATCAACAAATAAAAGGAGAATGAGGAAATTATAGGATAAAAATGCAACTGCTAAACTTGATTTCTCTTTCTTTGTTATACCAGTTTAATAATATATTGTTGAGAGAGAATGAAAACACTAAAAACAAAAAAAAAAAAATTGCGCCCAGTCTCATCGTTATATTTGACAAATAAATTTTATCCTATTACCAGCGAATGATGTTCTACAATGGTAATAATTAAATAGTGTTTGCATTTAAATCTGGATTTATAAAAAGCAGGATTGTCGCTAACCAAATTTCATACTCTCATTCATTTCTATTCATAGCAACCATTTCAATATTGTACAAGCACATGCCAATTCACTCACTATTCCACTTCAATTTAGTTCGTCGAATGAGATCCATAAATAATTGTTTTGTATCGACGTATATATATATATGTATATAGATATAGAAAATCTACCTGGAGTAATCAGCTGTGAAAGCCCAATGAATTGCAGTTATTCATTGAAACCAATTGGCTTAAACGCATTTAAGTTCATTGTCATTTTCCTTCATCTTATTCGAGTGACATGGGGCCAGCATCATTCACTTCGCTTCTTGACTCGTCGGTTATTCAGAGCTCGTGTCGAAGAATTTGCATATAAGACGGGTCCCTGTTAGGGTTTGCGACCCCTTTGGCAGAATTGACTCCTGTTTCTGGAGCTGGACTTTGAAGAGCTTTAGTTCAGAAAGCCATTCTCTCTCTCTCTCTTTCTCTCCCTTCCTTCATCTCTAGCTTCTTGTCTTTAAATTGCACTCTAATTAAATGCGCGTCAAAGTCCATTTCATTTTCCAGAAAGTTATTATTATTTAAAGTGCGGAGAATTTTTATCCTCTTTCATAAAGTATAACTTGTTGAAATGGAAATTAAAATTTTTTTTACAAGTGACCTCCTTTTTGTTATTTTATGATGACACAATGAAATAATAATAAATCTTATTCAGAATTAGAGATATAAAGAAAATAATTTTTTTTAATGAAATGTACATTTTTGATTTTAGGACAAAAACATTGCGTATAAAGCTTTTTTGAAGAATAAAATTTTAATTCGCAAATGGTAGAGGAAAGGATATAAATAAATGCAGAGCTTTTTTTTATAATTTATAATTGAGGTATATGTGGAATACTCAGTCTCTCTCTCTCTCTCGTTTCTCTCTGTAAAAAATAACTGAATATTCATGAAAAATATAATTAATTTTTTACTTTCTTTTTCTGAATTTTGAGTTTTTTTCGGAAAAATAAGACTTTATAAATATTTACTTATTACTTCTAATATCAACGGACTTGCAAATATAATTTAATAATCTTTTAATGCTATTGATTTAATTATACGCGTTTTTTCCTGCAAATTATGCCAATAAATATAATTTTATTTAGATTTAGTACTACTTTATCTATTTTGTAACTATTTTCATATAATTTTCAATTAATTTCTCCTTTTAAATAATTTGTCCTATAATTTTAATGTTAAAATCTTTCTTAAGTTATTTTCTAAATAATTTTCCTTTATAATTACAAAAAGCATTTTTAAATTTATTAAAGTAATAAAAATATTATTAATTTCTCTTTTTAAATAAATTATAACAGTGAAATAAAAAAATATTATAAATATTCAATATTTAAATGTTGAAAAACTAAAAAAATGTATATCCTAATCTTTCAAAGAAATTTCACAATTATATTCTAAATAATGTATTAAATAATTCATTAAATCATTTTTAAACTATTTTTTAAATACTTTTCTTAATAATAGGTCTCAGGTCGACTTTAAAAAACAAAAAAGTCGCTTTAGTCGATTAAAAATAGAAAAAAGTCGATTATTTAATTCAGTGCTGTCACAAAAATTCAAATTAATCAAAGCTTGTATAATTCTGTTACATACACTGAAAGAAAATTTATATTAAATTTGGTAAAAGTATTTTACAATTTGGAGAAAAAGTGCAACAAACCGAAATTTTGATATAAAAAATACTAAACTTTAAAAAAAAATATGTGGAATTTAGTATAATTATATCAAATATCAAGAATTTAAATTCAATTTTAATATAACTACTAAATTCCACATAATTTTTTTTAAAGTTTAATATATTTTGTATCAAAATTTCGGTTTGTTGCACTTTTTCCCCAAATTCTAAAATATTTTTACGAAATTTAATATATACATTTTCTTTCAGTGTAAATATTCAAATACTTCTTACTTCTTTATTCACAGGAAATAGAATTTTTAAAATTTCAACTTTTCAAATTTAAAAATTTCTAAAAATTAAAACAATAACCCTTTTCTAAAATTTAATTACTTTCTACAATTTTTAACTAAACTTCATCTCTAAATCAATTATCTATATGAATTTTTAATCATTTTTTGCAATTTCTTCAAAAATTCAATTATTTAAATAAAAAACATCAAATTTTTTAAAATAATTCAAACCGTCCATTTTTCTATTTAAAGATATTAACTAAGGTAGAAAATTTTCAAAAATTTTAACAAAGAAATTCATAAAAATTAACTTTTTAAAAATATTTCTAAATGATTTATTGAAAATACAAAAAGTTTTACAATTAAATATAATTAAAAATTGTCTATAAAATTCAAATTCGGTCAAATCTTTTCAAAGCTGATTTAAATTTAGTAAAACATTTCAAAAATAATTCAAAATTTGTCAAAATCTTTTGAAAAATAATTAAGTTTTCTAAAAATATAAAAAAATAAATCAAATTTTTCAAAAAATTGTAATTATAAATAAATTATTTCTGAAAAATTCTAAAGTAGTAAATTAAAAAAAACTATTTACTTTATTCGAAGGTAATTGAATCTTAAAAAATTGTAATAAAACAATTGTAAGAATTAATTTTTTATAAATATTGTATGTAATGTATAATTTTTCAAAAATAATTGAAGAATTTTTGTATAGTTTAAAACAAAATTGTAAGCAAAATTGTTTTCAAGAATTTTAATTGAAAATTAGAAATATATGATTATTTTTTCCGAAATGTTGAAAATAATTTTGAACAATTTTATTTTTATTATTATGTGTATAAATTTGAATTATCGGAAATATTTAAAATAATTGAATTTAAAAAAATTAGAACGTAATAATGCAGGGAATTATTCTTTTCTAAACTATTTTAATATTATTTTTAAAACCTATTTTTCATTAATTTTCATTTTTATTGAATCTACACTTGAAGATTATTTATTATAATTTTTGATAATTTAATATTATTTCAAAAATTTTCAATTAAAATTCTTGAAAAGTTAATTTTTAAAAATTGGAATAAAACACTTGAAAAGATGATTTAGTTTTAATTAAATTTTACAGAATTTTAATTATTCAAAATCTTTTTAATTGTAATATTTTGAAACATTTAATTAGAAAACTGATTGAAAAATAAACATCCAAAAGTTTGTTTATAATAAGTTATATTTTGCATGGTATAAAAATCGAAATAAGTTGCATTTTATACCAAAAATATTGTATTTTGGCGCAAAATACATTTTCTTAATATTTTAATTATAACCTTCGGAGAACACACCTCTTTTTTAGATCATTTTTCAATGCTCAACCAATTTTAAACTGTTTATCTGATTAATCTAAAAAAATTTTTAAAATATAGTTTAAACTCTGTAAAATAAGTCTGTGTACTTTAAAACCCTTATAAAAAATATTAAACAATAGATAAAAAACTTTTCGCAAAAAAGCGTGGGGTCAAAATGACCCCATGTGTTCTCCGAGGGATGAACTCTATAGATCTAATTTTTAAAAAATATTAATTTTAATTCTCTGAAACATTGTGAAATTTTTTAATATAAATTTAATATTAATTCAAAAATTTTAAGGCAATCCTTCGAAAGAATTCAATTATAAATTATTATTATTTTTGACGAATTTATCAAAATTCATCTCAGGAATTCAATTATTTTTAGAAATTGTAATAAAATTTATTGCAAAATTGAATTTTATTTTTATATATTCATCACACGAATTCAATTATTTTCTAAATTTTTTTAAAAACTATCGTCAAGATTCTAATAGTACACAGTTTTCTTTAAAGTATCAAATTGATAATAAAGTGGATCAAATTGATGCCAAAAGTCTGTATCAATTTTTTATTTGATCCACATTTTTGGTATCAATTCGTTGCCATTTGATACTTTTAAGTTAACAGTGTAAGATTCTTCTCCGAAATTGAATTTGTACAAAATTTTTCCTTAATTCAATGATTTTCAATATCTGCTATTTAAATAAAATTTTCAAAGAAAATTCAATTATATTTACAAATTTTTTATTAATTTTTTCTCTAAACATTAATTATTTTCATAAATAATAATACTCATTGCAGAATTTCGTGTATTTTTAATAAAATATTAATGGAATTTCCCGGAAAAAACTAATTATTCTTGAAAATATTAGTAAAATTCGTCAAAAGAATTATTATTTAAAATTATTTATATTTAAAAAATTTGTTGATCAAATTCTTTACGAGAATTGTTAATAATATTTGCTAAATGAAAGATTTTTTGAATATTTAATTAAATATTTATATTTAAAAAATTTGTTAATCAAATTCTTTACGAGAATTGTTAATAATATTTGCTAAGTGAAAGATGTTTTGAATATTTAATTGAATATTTGTTTAAAAAAATTAATGTTTTTGAATGAAATGCGTAAGTAAAAGTATAATTTTTTTATTCATTTTCAAAATAATTTTAAAGATCATTTTTAAATTAATTTTTTAAATAGTAGTTCAAATAGCTTATAATATCAAAATTCTAAACAATGTTATAAATAATTTTAAAATTTTTTTCTAAATAAATAATTATATAATTTTTAAAATCATTAAAAAATTCAAATGTATGAATCATTAAATGAATATCTCAGTAATTTTAAATAATAAATTTTCAATTTTTTTCTCTCGAGACTAAAATAACTTTAGAATTTTTTTTACAGAAGTCAATTACAGTTTTACGTTTTTGTTATTCGTTTAAAAAACCAATTTCAAAACTAATTAAAGGATCCGTTGCATTTGTAAATTAATTTTTTGTGTTTCAACTGCGTGGAATATAATATGTAAAAATTCAATTTCAATATTGTACGTAGCGTGCGCCTTGTATTTTAGAATCAATTAAATATTTTTTACGGGACTTTCAAAAATTCATTCTTTAATTTATTGAATTTGTTTTCTAATCGATTTTGAAAATTGCTTTTCTATAACTATTCCTAATTTTAGATTCCAGAAGTAATAAAACGGAAATTAATAGTTTGGAAATTTTGTTCTCGAATTGATTTTGAATTTTGATGATAAAATTGGATTTCAGAGTTATAGTTGCAATTAGCAAATCAAGAATTCTTGGAATTTCAGTGTGTCGCAGTCGTTAAAGTCACTTTAGGTTTTAAAATAAAAAGGTTAATTTAATGTTTTTGTGATAAATTGTGGTAAAAATATTTTTTAATCAGAGAGAATGTTTTTAACATTATTTGCTTCGTTTAATAAAAGTGGTAAAGGTCAATATAATGTCAGACAATATACCATTTTTTCCCTATGATTTTAATAATAGTGGTAAAAATCTGTCGTATAATTTATCAATAACAACAATTGTATTTTTATAGTTAGTAAAAATAAACTTAACCTAAGAAATTTAAATTTATTTTAAATTCTTTGCACAATATTACATTCTAATGTAATGTAGTAAAACGGATTTGAATTTTTGTTAACTGTAGAAAAAGACAGTTGTAAAGTCAGACATGAGTTTACAAAATATTTATAACTTTTATTAATAGCAGTTAAAAGATATCTTTTGAGTTAACACAAAGTGATTTATAATTCACTTGCAATTTTAACAGCGTCAGTAGTAAAAATAAATTCCAATCGGACATTTATAAATTACCCTATACTAGTAGTTAATGTCAGTTTTAGTCAGACAAAAAATTAAAATACATTTTGTCAGAAGAAAAGTCAAGTAAAAATTAAATTTAGGCCTTAAAATTACGGATATTCTCATATTTTCTTTTTCTTAAGAAATAAAAAAAATGTAAAATGTAAAATGTTACTTTTATAAGTTGTAAACTTTGTAAAAAAATTTTGTTTATTGAGACTTAAAAATATATTTAATAAAAATATATTTGATTAAATATATTATTTTCCTAAAGTAAATTTTACTATACTTATAAAGAAAATTTTTTTTAATTAAAAAAAAATTTTTGGGAAATAAACATTTTCTTAAATAAATTAAAAATTTTTTAGAGGAAATTTGAATAATGTCCGAAGTAAATATTTGATAGTCTTTCACAAACAGTGCTTGCGGAATTATAAATTCATAAATCATTATTATTAAATTATAAATAGTTTTGTAATTTCGTAATAAATTAATTATAACTTATCTAAAAATATATTTTTTTAATTTTTACTACTTAATAGAAATTATTATTTGCTTTCCGATAATGCATTTTTAAAATATAATAATTCTAATATAAGGTATTTCTCTTTCTTTTGTTTCAGGTGAGTTAAACAACATAATATGTCTCCTGTTGATTTTATTTCGTAAGTAAAAAAATATTCTAAGTACGTATAAAATTATATAAGTATAATAATATCGTAATAATTAAAAAATAAAAAGTAATTTTAAAATTCATGTTTTTTAAACTGAATCTCCCTGTTTAAAAATTAAAATCCTCTTTTTTACCTAATATTACATATGGAAAAATTTACTGTTAACAGTAAATCGTTAGATATTAAAATAACACCAAAAAGGATTAAAATAATCCAATTTAGTGTTATTTTAATCCATTTTGATGTTATTTTAATACCTAACGATTTACCGTGTTATCTTTGTTTTTCGATTGATGAAAACATTTTTTTACAATCAGATTAGTAGTAAAGGGCTACTTTTAGCCAGACAGTTTATAATGCGAGTTCTGTATAAACTCTCTACGTCCATTGCAGCTGGTGTCATATACGATCTTTCAGTAGTACAAGTATATTTGTGGTCAGGCAGATGCCAAACGTTACTCGTTGAAAAATATAATGAATCCTTCTTTCGCATATCTGGAAAAAATTCAAATTCATTGAAAACATAAAATTAATGATTGTATTTAAAAAAAAAAACTTTTTTTATTTACAGTAAACAATTTTTTTTTAATTTATAGTGCAAAATAGAACTTTTCTAAATTTAATTATTATAATAATCGCAGTAAACAACGAGGTGTTCAAAAGCTTTGCAGATGAAATTTGCATCAAAAAAAGATTAAAATAACACAGCACTGTTTCTTAAAAAGTATCAAATTGCAACGAATTGATCTCAAAAAGTAGATCAAATCATCATTTGATCTTACTTTTTGGATCGTTTTGATCCATTTGAGGATTATTTTGACATTTTTAGAAAAACAGTGAGTAAAACCGTGAAGTAATAAAATAACACCAGAATGGATTAAAATAATCTGAAACAGTTTATTTCTCTAGGATTAAATTAACACCAAACGGGATTAAAATAATCTATTTTGGTGTGATTTTTAACTATGAATGAAAATTTATTTTAAATAAAACACCAAAGTTGACGATTTGTTAAAATTCAACGAATTTAGCTTCTCTAGGGAGAATAGTAAGTTAGTTACTAAATTAGTTACCAACTTACATACTAACTTAGTAATATATTTATTAAATTCAATTGTGTTCAAAAATTTTTTTAAATTCTCGTCAAAATTTCAATTCTTTTTATAAATAATAAATTTTTTTACTGATATTAAATTGAGGAGCAATTTTTCAAAAGTTGATAAATCCATTTTTAAAAAAATTGAGATAAACACATATTTAAAATATTAAAATGTTTAGAAATCCATTTATCACTGTTCAATGTAAGAATAACAATTTATTAATAAAGAATTTTTAGTTTAAAAAATATTTTGGCCTAACCTTGATGATTTTTAATTTCTATCTTTTTATTAGAAAAAATTATTAAAAACTTTAAATTCCCTATAACAATAGAATTTAATTTCAAACGTAGCATTTTAAATAGAAAAAATATTTAAAAATAAATAATTTATTACATTTTTTCTACATTAAAGATAATTTTAATGGTTATGTCAAAATTGTCATTTGTTTAAATTTCTCGAAATGACAAAATTTGGATTTATGAGGTTTTGAAAACTTACTCCTCAATTATTTTACAAAATTTTAATTATTTTCAAAAGTTTTCTCAAATTACATATTTTTCAATATCTACTATTTCAATAAAATTTTCTAAACGAATTCCATTATTAAAAAAAATTTTTGAATACAATTCTACGCAATCATTCAATTATTTTCATAAATAATAAAAATTGTTACAGAACTTCAATTATTTACAAATTTTTTTATAAATTTCTTCGCAATAATTCAATTATTTCCATAAATAATAACATTTCTATACAGGGATTCAATTATTTTATTATAAATAATAAAATTCTTTTAGGAATTCATTTATTTTCTTAAATAATAAAAGCCATTGCAGAATTTCAATTATTTTTCATGCAATTTTAATTAAATTCCTCCTAAAATGTAATTATTCTTGAAAATCTTATTAAAATTCGTCCAAAGAATGCAATGATTTAAAAAAGTTGTTGATAACATTTTTTATGAGAATTTAATTTCAAGAAACATGACATTAATAAGTTATTTATTTTAGTATTTAAACAATTGAATTCTCGTAGAATTTACTAATAAAAAATGGTTTTAAAAATGAATTTCAGTTAAAATTTTAGATTATACTTAAGTACTAAAAGTATTATAACGTGGATTTTTAGAAATAATTAAATTTGAAAAAGTTTCAAACTAAAATCAATGAAATTCTTAATTTTTCTTATTTGAAAAAAAATTCTGTAGAATAAATTCTTATTAAAACTTTAATAGGATTTTTATTGAAATTATTCCATGTTTCCAATATTTATTTAATTGTAGAATTTCCGAATAAAAAAAAAAAAAAATTGAATTGTAAACGAATAAATTTGAAATTTCTCATAAAACTCATCGCAGCGTTTCAATTATTTTTTATACAATTATAATCGAATTCTTTAAAAAAAGTAATTATGTTCATGCAAGTTTAAATAAAATTCGACAAAAGAATTCAATTATTAAAAAAAATTGTTACTAAAATTCTTTATGAGAATCGAATTTTGAGAAACATTCAATTATTAAATAAATTATTTACTTTTGCATTTAAATAATTAAATTCCTGTAGAATTTTCCAATAAAAATTGATTTTCATTTCATAAAAATGAATTTCAGTTAAAATTTTAGATTATAATTGAAAAATAAAAGAATTTTCAGGAATTTTAGTAAAATTCATTGCAAAATGCAATTAGTTTCAAACAATTTTCTTTATTCAATGGTTTTCAATATTTTACTGTTTTAATAAAATACCCTAAAAGAAGTCAATTATTTAAAAACAATTTTGACAAAATTCTACACGAGTATTCAATTATTTTCAAAAATAATGAAAGTTTTACAGGAATTTAATTATTTTTAGAAACAAGAAAATTCTTTTCAGGCATTCAATTATTTTTTAAAAATTTTAATAATAATCGTTGTAAGAATTCAATTATTAATATTATTATATTCATACCTAATTTTTTAAAACTCAAAGTAGAATTTCAATTATTCTTAATACCATTTTTTTAATAATTTCCGCGAAAAATTGCCAGAATTCTTAGCAATTTTAATAAAATTCCGTGAAGCATTTCTATTATTTTAAAAAGTTTTAATACAATTCTTTGTAAAACTACAATTATAATTTTAAAAAATGTTGATAATGTTTTTATTACAGGAATTGAAATTTAAGAAATATTGAATAATTTTTTTTTGTATTTAAATAATTGAATTATAGTAAAACTTTCTTATAAGAATTGATTTAGAATTGACTAAATTTTTTTTTTCTAATTTACATTTTTTAAAGATTAGAAAACAAAAATTGTGGCAAAAAGCGAATCTTGACTATAAATAAAATTTTTCATACGTATACAATATTTAATACATAACACTAGAAGTTATTGACAATATTAGGAAAATATAAATAATTTAATGTCTTTATATATAAACTGTAGACTTAGGCGGCAAAAGATACACTATATAGTTAAAGGAGCTCGTAAAATGTGCAATATTGGACATCCTTGAAGCATGCCTGACTCTCTGAAATGTGATAGTGCGTTAAATTTTGAACACGATCATGAAACTGCGGGTGAAGATAACCCTGAAAGCTATGAAATTTTGGGTAACTCATTAAAATTTTGTGCTTCCTGTTTGATGGTCACTGTGCTTTCTTGCATTAAATACTTTACTCTGTATAATATATACATAATGTATATATATATATATATATATATATATATATATATATATATATGTGTGTGTGTGAAACTTTTAGAAAATATTTTTTATGTTGTAAAGATATTATTTTCGACCAGTCTCTGTTCTCTGTAAAACAGTTGATTTGTACCATTTTTTTTATTGATTTAAAACATAAGCGAAAGCACGTAATATTGCTGTATCATTAAAAAATTTAGTTTTTTCTTAATTTTTTTGTCTTTAGTATTTTTTATTTATTTTAGTATTTTATTTATTTTTTATTATTTTTATTCACATCGATTTTATTTCACTTCATTTTTACCTTACTTCACTTTACTTCTCCTAACTTTCTTTTAACTTTCACTTAACTTTCACTTAACTTTATTAAACTTTCACCTCACTTTACTTCACTTTAAATCGAGATGAAGTGAAAGAAAAAGTGAAGTGAAAACAGAGTTGAAAGTAAAGTGAAAGTGAAGTGTAAACAAGTTGAGGCGAAAATGGAACTGAAGCGAATCGAAAGTTAAGTGAAGATAAAGTGAATTTTTCAGAAAAGGGGAAATAATAAGAAATTATATTTTTTTAGTTTAAAAATAAAGAATATTTGGGAGAAAAGGAAACTATTTTGAAAATAATAATAATAATAATAATAATAATAATAATAATAATAATAATAATAATAATAATAATAATAATGATAATAATAATAATAAGCATTGTTGTTGTTTGAGAATCGATTATTTTGTAGATTTATAACAACGGAAGTTGTATATGAACGTTAATTCGTTTAAATAGGATATGTGCGGTTTAATCCAGATTTGTTGGTGGTGTCATTAATATTTTATGGGCTACTTTAGTTATCTACAGAAGCACTTTAAGCACCGAGAGAATATTATTTGCGTTCTGGTGTCAAAATTATTAATACATATACATACTCCTGAATTGGAATCAGTAAAATGGGACTAATTATTTATCAGTACAATTGTATACACACTTATTGCTACACGCCAGAGTTAAATTACTGATAATTAGTCAACATTTATTGGATAAATTGGTAAAATAAAGTTTAAACATCGATAGCACGTAATCTTGCAAGTAAGTTTGAGGCAAGATATCTGCAAGCTTCAAATCTAAACTTCAAAACTATTTCTTAAATTAATTTTTTATTTATCTTTTTATTTTTTTTAAAGGCATGCCTCAAATTTTCAATTAAATTTTTAAAATTTCGATTATTTCAATAAAAAGTTGAATTAAAACTAAGTTCGAACTAAGTTCTTCGAAGAACTAAGTTGTTTAGAATTTTTAAGGAAAATTATTCAAAATTCGAATCTTCACAAAATTTTTATTTGAAATCTTTTAAAAGATCTAAGATTCTTTTGTTTTAACTTATTTTTGGCAATTTTTATTAAATTCTTTGAACGTGTGTGTGTGTAAACATCACATTTTCATAAATAACTCCAAATTATGAAGAGCTTTTGGACTGAATTTTTTTTTAAATTGTAGGTCTCATCTGCGGACATAAAATAAAAATACTTTGAGACAGATTAATAAAGTTTAACTATATATTCTTTTATTTTTAATTTTTCAAAAAAACGTTTTTTGACCATAAGTTTAAAAAAATGTTAGGAAACCTATGAATGTTTTTCTGTAACTTTGTAGAGTTTTTTTAGACGCATCTGTTGAGCCCTCAATGAACATTATTCGTCCATATTCACTAGAGATATTAAACTTTTAAAAATAAAAAATTTTGGAAAATAAGACTTTTTTGAAAATTTTGTTGAAAAATGTAGAATTAACTTTAAAACTATAGTTACCAACTTCTAGAGCATTAAAAAACGCTTCGATTGATCTATTTTTGAAGCTAATTCGATTAAAAATAAAGAAATTATTGATATTTTAAAAAACAGAAATTGTGATGGGAATTTTAAAAAAACAATTTTTTAATGTGACAGTAACATTGAAAAGTTGAAAAATATCATTTTCTAAATAATTACTAAAATTTTAAAAAAGAAAATAATTAAAGTCGTAATATACCATAAAAATAAACATCGCTTATGTATCGAAACTGAATTTTTAATCAAATAAAGAGAAAAAAATATTAGAGCAATTAAGAATAATTGTTCAAAATTTATACTTTTTTATTATTAACATCTCTATGAGGAAGCAAAGTGATCATGAAATGAACACAACGAGATTTACGAAAACGAATGAAATGAACACTAAAATTATAACAAAAATATAGGTAACTTGGCAGCGGTTTAAAAATTTTTTTTAATTAATTATATTTTAATTACAAAGTTCAACTAACTATAAATTAATTTTAATTAAAATTTTTTTGAAAAAGTGAATTTAAAAAAAATTTTCAGAATCTTAAGTATTAAAAAAATTCATCTTTTTGTTTCTTAAAATTTTTTCTATAACTGTCCTAAAAATCAATTGTTTTCCAGAATTTGTAAATTAACATTTTTATATCAATCAATTATTTTGAATTTATTTTAAAAAAGTTCTTTGATGTTCAACTCTAGAGTTGAAGTTCAACTAATAAAAATGATCTTTTCTTCGATTTTTTTTAATAACATTCTTTTTAAGGTAAATTTTTTTATATTACCAGAGTGGTCACAAGTTTCAGTTTGTTAATTTGCCAAACAATTTACTGACAATAAAATTATTTTTCTTAACAACATTATGTATTAATTTATTTATTAATTTTCAAAAATTGTAGCAAAATATTTAAAATAGAATTATTTTTGATTAAATGCAAAATTTGTATTATTTTTGCAGGAAAATATTAAAGTTTATGGAATGACTTTGTTCATCAAAATATTAAAAATAATTCTGAAATATTGTTATTTTTGGTGTGTATTTGAATTTTCAAAAATATAATATAATTAAAATTACTGAAAATATTGAGTTTTAATAAATTAAAAGCTTTAATAAATTAAAAGCTTTAATAAATTAAAAGCTTTAATAAATTAAAATTTTATTAATTTTCATTTTAAAATATATATTTAAAGATTTTCCATAAAAATCCTTGATATAATTCAATTATTTACAAAATTTTATATTCAAACTCTTCAAAAGTTGATTTTCAAAAATTGTAGCAAAATATTTAAAAAAGAATCATTTTTGATTAAATGCAAAATTTCTATTATTTTTGCAGGAAAATATTAAAGTTTACGGAATGATTTGTTCTTCAAAATATTAAAAATAATTCTGAAATATTGTTATTTCTGATGTGTATTTGAATTTTCAAAAATATATAATTAAAATTACTGAAAATGTTGAGTTTTAATAAATTAAAAGCTTTAATAAATTAAAAGTTCATTATTTTCATTTTAAAATATATATTTAAAGATTTTTCATAAAAATCCTTGATATAATTAAATTATTTACAAAATTTTAAATTCAAACTCTTCAAAAGTTGATTTTCAAAAATTGTAGCAAAATATTTAAAAAAGAATTATTTTTGATTAAATGCAAAATTTCTATTATTTTTGCAGGAAAATATTAAAGTTTACGGAATGACTTTGTTCTTCAAAATATTAAAAATAATTCTGAAATATTATTTTTGGTGTGTATTTGAATTTTCAAAAATATAATATAATTAAAATTACTGAAAATATTAAGTTTTAATAAATTAAAAGCTTTAATAAATTAAAAGCTTTAATAAATTAAAAGTTTATTAATTTTCATTTTAAAATATATATTTAAAGATTTTCCATAAAAATCCTTGATAAAATTCAATTATTTACCAAATTTTAAATTCAAACTCTTCAAAAGTTGATTTTCAATAATTGTACCAAAGTATTTAAAAAAGAATTATTTTTGATTAAATGCAAAATTTCTATTATTTGAAACAATTTTTGTTGTATAGATTAGAAAAATGTAATTATATTAAAAAATGACTACTTTCTTAATTTGAATCAGTTAAAAATCATGGTTTTAGCTGACAATCAGTAACTGACTTTTTGCTTCTGAATTAGTTAAAAACAACTGATTTACAGTAAAAAATAACTGAAAAATTAGTTAAACTTGTCTAATTGAATCAGTCAAAAAAAAAAAAAAATTTACTGAAACATCAGTTATTTTTAACTGACAATCAGTTAATTTTAACTGACAATCAGTTAATTTTAACTGACAATCAGTTAATTTTAACTGACAATTAGTTATTTTTAACTGACAATCAGTTATTTTTAACTAATCGTCAGTAAAAATATTACTATTTAAATTAGAGACTGACTTTTTGCTTTTAAATCAGTTATTTTTAACTGATTCAAATTTAGAGAGTAAAAAATAATTTTTGAAAGATTTTGTTTATAGTTGTTTTTTGCACTATAAACAGCGAAACAATACATGGTAGATTTTTTTTCTATTCGAGGTAAACTCCTTATTTTTTTGTTTTGAAATTTTGTTGTTTTTTATTCTCTTTATTTTTTTCTAACTCGTGTTAGAATAATTTAAATATACAATATATATAAATATATATATATAAATATATATATATATATATATAATATAATATATATAATATAATATAATATATATATATATATATATATATAATATAATATATATAATATAATATATATATATATATATATATATATAATTATTTTAATAATTCTTAATATATAATTTTTAAGCGAATTCAAGAAGTGTTTAAAAATTTATCCGTAATTGTGGATTTTAAAACTCTAACAATTTTCTGTTTTTTAAATTTAAAAATTTCAGCGTTCCAAATATGTTAAATAACGTATGTCAAGCTTGCAAGTTTTGCACTGTAAGCTTACCGGAAAAATTCCTACATTATTACCTGTTATCTTATATGCTTCTTCAAGATGAACATAATCAATATTACAGCAATAATACTTCAACTTGGATATAATCAATACCGAAGCAATATTGCGGTATATCGAAACATTACCATGCAACATTAATGCCGCATCTTTCCACTATATACTTGGAAATATATTAAATATTTATTTTTCTAAATAAATCTTTCATTACACTTTCATTTCTAAAAGGAATCTCTTATATTTTTTGCCTCTGATCTCTTGTTGTATTAAATGTGTACCCTCGTCTGATCTGCAGAATCTTGGTCACGCGTCTTTACCCCTTTTCATGCGGAGAGTAATCGAGTGAGGTTGTGACGAGATGAAGATGGAGAGAGAGAGAGAGAGAGAGAGAGAGAGAGAGAGAGAGAGAGAGAGAGAGAGAGAGAGAGAGAGAGAGAGAGAGAGAGAGAGAGAGAGAGAGAGAAGAGAGGGGCGGGGATGATGTGTATATAGTTGGATCTCCCCATCGACGGGAAGTAAAAGGAAAAAAAAAAACAGAAAATAAACTAGAGAAGAGATCTCTTGTTCGTTGGTAGTGCAGCGTTTGCATTTTTTAGGTAACACGAGGTGTTAGTGAAAGTAAAATGGTGACGAAGGGGATCTACGGAGATTAATCAGAAATACTTTTCGAGCTTCAAAAAAATAAGGGGTGAATTCTTGAACGTTATCGCAGTCGTCAATAATGGATGAATTTTTCATTCTTTGCAAAGTTTTATGTCTTTATATACTTGCGATTTATTTACTGAGTCTTTCGCTTAGAGGCTTAAGCTTAAATTCTTAAGGTCTTACGTTATTAGGTCTTACGTCTTAAGTATTAAGTCCAACGTTTTACATTTTACGTCTTATAAGTCTTACATCTTCAGTTTTATGTTTTATGTTCTTGCGCCTTAATTCTTTTCGTCCTTCAACTTACGTTTTAAATTTTACATCTTAAGTATCTTAATTTTTACGGAGTACGTTTTAAGCCTCAAGTATAGTATATGCTCCAAGTTTAAACATAACGTTTTTATCTTGTTACAAAGAAGAAGAATTTAGTTCAAAATTTTGAGAATAAATTTAATAAAAATAAAATCACCTTTTTCGTCTCCTAATGCTTTGTCCATGGTTCAGAAATAAAAAATTGAAGTGAATTTGTTGTTGACTTAATGGAAAATCAATGTTTTTTATTGCCATGGTTCGACATATTTTCCTCACAGTTCGAATCTTTTAAAATTGTTAGGTCTTGTGTTTATTATCAGTTGATTTAATGAAAAATTAATTTTTGTTGTCATTATTCGTTAACAAAGGGAATGAGTTCAATAGCAAGATTTTGACACTTACGGTTTACATTTTAATTCCTCAGTCTTGAATCTTTTTATTTTCCATTTTCAATTCAATTGTATTTTAAATTTTTTTTTATTTTTAATAATAATTCTGCAATTCTAAGCCAAAAGTATAGTCGTAAATCTTAAAATTTAAATTTTCATCTTACGCTTTAAATCTTATGTCTTACGTCTAAAGTCACACATGCAATTAATCATCTAATTTCCAAAACAAAATTCTTCGCTAAATTAAATTAAGTTCTTAAATTCTCCGTTAATTTCATCCATATTATAAAAAAATAAAATAATTTTCTAAATTTATTTAAAAGAAAATTAATTTAGAAACCAAAAAAATACATAATTTTAACCGAAACAGCCAGATATTAGAAGAAATATTTTTCCCTCCTTTCACAATATAGATATACACCGTACCTGTATAATGTCAGAAAGCAACTTTAGCGTCAAAGGAGAAGTGATCATCTAATAATTTCCCTAACATCTTGACCTTAATGTGTCTGAGAAGCTTTGCAAACAACCCAATTATGTTGAACGTCAAGAGACGTTTCACTTTGTCTTCATGTCTTCGAAACAATTTTAAATTTATTCTGATTTTCATCATATCACTTTATTGTTTTCCCTCAAACAAAATACCACTTTGCTTTATTTGTATAAAACAAATATACCATTTTTGCAAATATACATTTTAATAAAAAGATTTTAATTTAATTATTAAAAAATAAATACAAAAAATAATAATAATAATAATAAATCTTTTTTATTTTTTTTCAATTTTTTTTTAATTGAACATTTCTGAATTAAAAATTTTCCAAATGAAAATTAAAAAAAAAATTTTCCAAATGAAAATTGAAAAAAAAATTTCCAAATGAAAATGGAAGAAAAGTTAGGGTGGAGAAAATTTTTTTCATTATTAAGAAAGAAGAATTTAGGTGACATTTCTTTTCAAGAACAATGTAAAGTTTTCTGATGAGAAAAAGATTTTTTTTTCTACGTTTATAATTTCATGGAGTTAATTTAACTGTAAACATTAAGATAATTATTTAATTAGGTCAAGTTTATTCGTCTCGAATGATATGAAACTTTTTTCATTTATTATACCATTAGTATTTCGATAAATAATGCACTGAATGAAAACAAACTGAGTTGTAGAATGGGCAAAAACGACGCGCAAACAGGAGAAAACTAGAAAAGTTAAATCTATGATACTCGTGTACATTTATTCTCCTGAGAGTGTAAATAATAAAGGAATAATTAAAACGAGCCGGCACACAAGGCAAACGTTTATTTTACTTGTATATGTAATGTATAAACTATATGTATTCTCTTATATATATTATATAATATATTTTTCTTTTATAAATTAAAAATATAATAATAATAATAATAATAATAATAATAATAACATATTTATTATTATATGTACAATATGCATGTAATGTATAAACAAACAAACAAAATTCTTGAAATATTCATTAAATGACAAGAAAAATACATCCTTTTCTTAAAAAAAGATTCTTTTTCGAATTTTTAAAAATTTTTCCAAATTTTCTCCCAAGAATTTCGATTTAAACATAAATTTTAATTCGAAACAATATAAATAATTTTTGGTAAAATAAATTACTATTGTTTCTATAAAAGAAATGTAATAGAATATTTATTTTTTTTTAGAGAAATTGATTAATTTTTTATTGACGTTCAAGTGTAATTGAAAAATCGTGAGTTTTTTTTTTATTTTTCGGTACTATTTTTGAAAATAGATAGGAGAAAGCAGAGGAGCTAAAGGAAATAGGAGAGAAAAAAAAGGAGAGAGTGAGAGTAGATAGGATGTTTTTTTTTATAAAAGAGAGCATGAGAGAAAGAGATAGAATCCCGCGGAGCGCATTTCACGTTCGGATGCTGTCGTTGAACTTCGTGAAGTCTCGGCGGTCGATAGAGCAAACACGACCGCGCCCCAACCCCCCAGGGGCCTAGAGCACGCACGAGAGGGAGTGAAAACCACCCTCGTGCCGCCGCCGCCGGAATATCATAATTATTACAGGCGTTACACTATCAAGAGACTCCTGTAGAGAAACTCTCGCAAAAGTTACGAGCCTGTACCCGCGCCTAATACAAGGGAGAGAGAGAGAGAGGCACACATCTTTTTCGTTACTGCGCGAGTGATAAACTAACCCACATGAACTCATCATTCGTAATACAACTTTTATTTCGAAACTTCCGAAATGCTGTTTGCTATTTTAGACTTTATTATTATTTTTTGCTCAAACGAATATACAATTTTTTCTTCTTTATTATTTTTAGTGTGAAGAAAAAAATATTTTCATTACTAATCATGATAGAGGGAGAACTTAATTTTAAAATTGAGCAGTATCTCTGGGAAAAAAGATTTCAATTAAAATTTCTTTTTACGGTAGGATCGTAAAAAAATTCTCATCACTCGAATGTTTTGCATTGTTATAATTTCTGAGACAACTTCTAGGGGGCGGGGACATTTAATGACACACCCCTGGATGGGTGGAGTTTCGTACTTTAGAACTTGTGGTATCAATTGAGAATCGAATTTCTGTCTTTTATATTTCCAAAGTACCAAAAACTTTAATAATAATTAATTCGTTACTCGACAAAGGTTCTAGTCGACTAGTGCTATGTAATTTTAACTAGAAAAATCCATAAAAAATCATTTCTATATTCAATAAAACGGTAATTGTGGGCGGTGACTTTAGTAGCCAACTCCTTTAGGGCGGGTACTTTAAAGCCACGCCTCCACTCTACATATTTCTCAGTAACATGTTTCTTCATTAAATAAAACGCCGACTAAAAGACTTGTATCCATTGAATTCATAAAAGTTTATTTTTATATCCAATCAAACGCGAACTGTAAGCGAAGATTCTAGAACTCCTCCGGGGCGGGGTAATTTGAAGCCCCGCCTACTTTGCGTTTTTCCCACCTCCTACCAATAGAAGTAATACGCCTCTATGGGCGGAGAAGTTTAATCAGACACCTACTTGTTTTGTCACTCCAATTGGGGGCGGAGCTTGGAAAAAAATCCCTTATAGGCGGTGATTATAGTGCCACGCCCATTTTTATAATCTGCAAACTAACTAATTTTGACTTAACGTGAAAAAACTACTTTATTTCCAGTAATTACTAGAGTGATTCACCTGTCAATAAAAAAATCATCTTAAGTAAGGTAATGAATATTGAAATATTTTCTGTCACCTTTCAGGCGGAGTTTAATAAATCTACGTCTCTAGTGGGCGTGGTAAACTTAAAAAGTTTAGAAAATATTTAAAGAATCAAATTAGTGTATTTTTATTCTTCATATCTTTATAGAGACAGAAATTTTTTCATACAAAACCCCTTAAAGGCCGAGTTATTAATTTCCACGTCAATTCAGAGCACTTTTTTTTATTACTCCTCCACTTTTTCACATTTCCACAACAATAAGAAAATATATATTCTTTTTTTTTTAATGAAGTCTAAAATAATATACATTTTTTACGCAATGGAAAAAATCATTTTATGGCAGTTTTTTTTTGTAGTGTAGTTGAAATATTAAATTTCAGAATGTATATGCAAGTGACATTAAAAAATTCTGGAAAAAATTGCACTTTTATTGTAGGAAATAAAAAAAAGAGAGAATAATCTCCGAGACAATTCATGTCTCGTTTCGAGTTTATTGCTCATGTGAGTAACCACTTTTGAAACAATGTTCAGTATCTTCTTAACTGCTTGAAGAAGCAGTGCTCCTTTACTGAGATAGAAACAATGAGATTCATATTCCTATTATACTTGAGGAGAATTTCTTGAACGAAAGTTTTCGCCATCTAGGTGTAAATTGGTTTTTGGCAGTGTATATATATATGCAATTCCATGAAATAAATGAGGTTAGTTTAGAATAAAATTTTACGTTAAATAAAATATAAGTAGAGGAAACTGGAATTTGTGTGATTAATTAAGGCATTTAAATAATTTTTTTAAAATCTGTATTTCCTTTTTGACTTCGACTTGCGTTTCTCCTAAAACCAGAAATATGTAATTAATTAAAAAATTTTAATTCCTCAGTGTTATATTATTGAAGAAAAGACCCTTGAGACTTTTCGGGAGAGATAAAATGTGACCTTCGCACAAATGCCAGATGTGTTATGCATTTTAGAAGATATTTGATATCTTTGGTAGGAGGGAATGTGCTCGATCCATATTGACGCCCTATAGGGTTATAACGGTAACTAAAAAGAAAGGAGTCGGGGGAAGAAGTTAAAGATTAAAATTCCAAGCGACTGGTGCTTGGCAATCGTTGTACTTATACTTTACTCGAACCCTCCAATAATCTCCGGCTCCACAGCATCTTTTGAAAGATGGTCCCAGCTGTCAAATGTCGGTAATACTGATCCGAATATCGAAGAGGGTCCATTATAACCCAGTCGATTAAGCGGTATGCGTGCACTGTCTACGGAATTTTCACCCACTGATATTGGAGAATTAAAAATACCAAACCAAATATCCACTCGAGACTTAAAAATAATTAAAAAGCGTCTCTCTACTTACTTCACCTTATAATATATTGATAATAATAATCTTTCGAATAAAAAAAGGATAAAACTATATTTCCAGTTTTTAGTAAAAATAAAAAAACAGCATATTGATTAGAATTAAAAATATTTTTTGCCTATCAGAGATTTTCTTCATTCGTTGTAAATTTAGCTATAGAAGCAAATGGAATTGCCTCTTAAATTTCTACCCAGACTGAGAATTCGATCTCCTTTCTCGTCCTATACTAGGTAGCCAAGTACTTGAGACCGTGGAGCTTGAGTACTTTGAGCAGAGCCTACCCCGGATTAGTTTCGCCGACCTCCGTTAACATCAAGAGCAGTTGCACTGAACAAAGACAGCGGGCACTGTTCTTACTTCAAGGATTTCACATTCGTTACTCGGGGATTTTTTGACGACATCAAGCGACTTTACTGCTTATAAAACAAAAGTACCTTTAAACAAGTAAATCTTTTTCACTGCAAATAAATTTTGCAAATTGGAAGAAAATCCGTATTATTCTAATAGTTTCAACTTAATGATATGATTATTCTTATTATTGCTACTATCACTATTATAATTCCTACGAGTATTACTACACTATTACAATTACTATTATTTTCAATCACAATATAATAAGAACTGTGTTTCCTCCCTCTATCCTCCCCCTTTAAAACAGAATTTCTAAAGAAGAAATATTTTTTCTTTTGAAAAAAAATTTAATTAGTTGAAAAAGTAAAGGAATTACGTTTGTAGGCGGAGTTTCGATAGTAAACGCCCTAGAAAGGGGTGGAGACTAATTCGAATACTCCTTTTGTAGGGGTATAATACTACCTCCCGAACACTGTATAAGTGAATGAAATAGAAAAGTTACTTTTGTGGGCGGAGTACTAAAAGTTAACACCCCAAAAGGGGCGGAGACAAATTATAATACTCCTCCTATAAGAGGATTTTAAAATTATGTTGTATACAATTATACATAAATAATAAACAATAAATCATAAACTGTTAGTTAATATATATTAACTAACAGTTCGAGCTTTAAATAAAGACAAAAGGAAATTGTAACACGCCTTCTAATGGACGTAGCAATTTGCAAAAGATTGCACACTATTCTCACATTGTGATAAAATAATGTGGGTGGAGTTCATAAAGAACTAGGTTAAAAAGAGGGTGGAGCTAATAATAACACACCCTTTAAAGGAAGGCGACTAGTAAACCAAAATTACATCGACGTTTTCTAATAATGCTGATACTAATAATAATAAAGATATCATAAATTTAAAAGAAGATTAAAATTTATTTTAACTGTTTAAAGTGCATGCCTCAAATAGAGGCGGGTCTTATGTTAACACGCCTCTTAACAGGTAGAGTTATTAAAGATCACGCCTCAAAAATGGGCGGTCCTAAAGTTGACGCGTTAGGCCTGCCTTTGTAGGCGTGCTCTTCACAGAAGGAGTTTTTAAAGAGCAAGCCTTAAAAAAGAGGCGGACCTAATGTTATCACGTAGGTGACGTGTTTAAATAGACCCGCCTCTTTCGGTATTTCAAAGTTAACACGCCCCTTAAAAGTTGAAGAAGCATTTACGAATGTTAACCCCCTTAATTAACTGGAGTTTTTAAAGAGTATGCCTATGAAAGGCGTGCCAAGTTTTAATACACCTCTTAATGGGAGGCACCTCACAAAAAGAGGCGGGGACTATTAAATTCTTTCTACAATGGGCGTGGTCACCTGAAGAAAATTGATAGGCAAAAAAAAAGATAAACAGAATTATTTTTAATGAGTCAATAAAAAATGTTTTTTAATACAATAATTAACTTTCTACTTTCGATAAATAATTGACATTTGAATTTAATAAAGTTTCTTTCAAAAGTTTATTTAAATAGCATTTTTAATAATGCCAGTTTGATGAGGTTTGCTCGTATAAATATGATTAAAGTTGTCTTCATAATGTATACCACAAGAAGCATTAAAATCCCGAGTCATAAAACACTTTTGTCAGAAAAGCTCGTTTAAATCCGAGCATATTTTTTTTATAGGGATTCAGACACACTTTAACATTTGTATGATATGGCTGACCAACGTGGGAAATGAAATTTTTTTCCACCTAGTAAAATATGTATAAATTTTTTTTTTTTTTTGAATTATTATTCTCTTAATTAAATTTAAGGAGAAGTAAAAATTATGTTATCTACTTTTTTTAAAAGGTTTTGTTAAATTATATTTTAGAAATTTGTATTTCTATATTTCTATTTTGCAAAAAGGAACACAGGAAAAATAAAGTTATAGTTAAGATTTAAAAATGTTGAATATTTTTTTCAAACATGTTTTTTATCATATTGTTTGTTTGTATTTTTTTTTTGAACAAAATGAGAAAACTTTTTCTAAAATCCAAAAAGTTTGAAGACAATTTTTTTCACTTCTATAATTGCGCTAACTTAACTGATAATAATTAGTTTTTAAATTTAAGACGATTCTTATTGTAGTATTTTTGACGAGATACTAAGTTTCATTTCCGTGCTTCTTGATCATTGTTCTACTTTATTCTCTTGAGTTGCTTCTTTAATATAAAAACTTTGATACATCATCATCTGTTTTTAATTAAGTGTTCAGCGTGAGCGTTTATTAAAAATAAATGTATCTCTCTCTCGGAAATTTATTTTTTTTCGGTATTGATTTGTCTTGTTCAATTTTCATGATATGTGAGAAATATGTTATTTATAATAATAATATAAAAGGGGAGAATGATACTTATCAAGACACCCTCTCCAATATGTATTCTCGTTTGTAACATTTATTCAAAATAACAGGCTATACCTAGGGTCAATTAGGGGAATGTGATAAATGGCCTCATGATACCCTTTCTAAATATGAAATAATTCTTTCTTCCTTTTTTTTCTCTTGCGAATCTTATTTTTAAATATTCTTTAGATTGATAAATGATATATGAGGAGTTTTCAAAAAAAAAGAAGAAGAAAATTTGTAATGTATATATTTTTTTAAATCAGAGACGCCAAATGAACTTACACAGGCGGTATGAAAAATTGAACATTTTAAATATAATTTTTTGTTGAAATGATACATCACAAAATTTCCAGACGTCCATTTTTAAAAATTCAAAATGTCTGACACCTTTTTTTTTGAATTCATTCAATTTTCCTGAAAGTCGTTCCTCAGGGATATTTGGGTTTCCTGATTTCGAATATGATGTTGGGTTTTTAAAATTCAAAATGGAGGATGCAATATGGCGGACTTGAAATTCGTTACTCGGGGGCTTCCGAGGTCGCTGTTTATGAATTTAATGTTTGTTTTCAAATTAAAGCACACTAAATATAGTGTAAATTAAAAATAATTGAAATATCATGAATGAAAAAAAAATAAATGAAAATATAGTTAAAAGCTATTTACGATCCTTAAATTTCCTTAATTATTTTTTTTTAATTCTTTTTCATTCCATTTTATTTCCTCTCCTATCGTTGTATCAAGTTTTTTTGTATCAAGTCACGTGGTTAATTAGATCGAGAAACTTGTAATCTTCTTATTTTGAATTTCCTTAAAGACAATTGTTGTAAATGTGCGTCTTGTGTTGCAATTTCCGTGTCTCATTAGGAATGTTCCTCAAAGGTAGTTTCAAATTTACATCTGAATAATCTGGTTACAATTATTGAGTAGCGAAATGTTAATGGAATTTAAAGTTCAATTAGTAAGTCAAGTTGAAATTGAAAGATTAATTTTATTCTCCTTTAAAGAAGACAGGAAGTTAAAAAAAAAATTAGGTGGAAAATAAATACAAAATGGGTGAAGATAAGCATTAGTTAATTTGGTAAAAGGGGAAGTCGCTAGTTGCTACAAGCGGAAGTAACGGTGATTGTGGTCCAAGATGGTGAAGAGAATTGTCAGAATGTGTACCTCTCATTAGCAAGTATTTCAACTTTTGTTGAGTTTACCAGTTTTGATATTCTCTCTGTCTATATCCAGCGTCAACATTCTAGTTCTCTCTCTCTTTGTTGTCTGTACTTTGCGACACAGCAGAAGCAACGGACGCTCATGATATGTGTGCACTGCAACACAATGTTTCTCTTCTTAAGTTTGTAACATCAAAGCACAAGATGAATATACAACTTCATTAAATAAGCTTACATAATAATCCTTTTTTTTAAAAGTATAGAAAAAAGAAGGACAAGAATTATTTTCATTAAACTAAAAACAATAAAAATCCGCACTCGTTATTTTCTGACAATTTTTTTTCCTCCTCACAGAGACACTATAGGTGCGAACCATGGAGATAATCGGGAAAATGTAAAAGAAAAATATTCAAGTTCTCCTTTCTCTACTAGTTTTGTGACAAACGGAAAAAAAATGAGTAGAGAGAGAGAGAGAGAGCGGGGAGTTAGATACGCAAACGTGAAAAATGCATGTATTGTGGAGAGATAAATTATGACAGTTTATGGATAAAAACGCCTCTACGAATAAATTTAGGAAAAAAAAGAATCGTACTACCTTTTTTACAAAACCGGAATTGTTACCGCAAAATACTTTTTTGTATAACGCGAGTTTGCTTTTATTCCATATTAATTGCAATAAATTGTAAAGATTCAGATTTGAAAAAAAGGAAAATATAATTCAATTATTCGCGGTTGATACTTATTCCCTTTGGAAAAGATATAATTTTCTATTTTTTTACTTTAGAAATTAAAGTGAAATTACACTTGAAATTAAAGTATTTGCTTAAAGTTAAAACAGAATGTGATTACTATTTAATTTCGCAAGATTAATTCTTCTGTTGCGACTTGAAAGAAACGCAAGACAAAAAATTAATTGCAAAATTTCCCCAAGTTAAAAATAAGGACCACTTAATCTAAAAATTGTTCTAATTGTGATTGATATGGAACAATTGTTTTCTTTTTTTTTCTGAAACAGTAACAAGATCGGATAATTCAACACCCTTAACTCGATGTTACATGAAAGAGAAACGATTTTCAGCTCCCGTCTGACACTTTCCCTAGAAAATAAATAAGCCCCGTAATCGTGCCTTCTAAATGCTTGGCATTTGTTATCTTTAAAGCAACGGAGAAAGCGCCAGAGTAGAAACTTCTCTAGACAGATGGGTCAGGAGAAGAGGAAGTTGTGACAGAAACTGAAGGGATTAGAGTAATGATTAGCGATAGCTAATGGGAGACGACGATTCAATTAATTATCAAACGTTTACGATGGTTTGCTGAGAACTTTAGCGTAGTTTCTATAAGTCTTCGTCAAAAAATATTTACCACTCATTGAAAAAACTTTGAATAAAACTTTGATCAGTAAAAAGTATTTATTTCTGTTCTGTTAATTCTTTCAGACATGTTTTGCTTAAACATTCACATTGTTTTAATTTGTTGTTGATTTTAATTTGTTGTTGATTTTAATTTGTTGTTGATATTCTCGATAAACATGTTATATAAACAGTTCTAAAAATGTGGTCAACTTGTTTATTCCAAGAGAGGATGGTATTAAAAATGATTTTGACATGATTAACGTAAGGTATTGTAGTATCCTCAATAGAAGTTGATAGAACATTACTTAAATTCAATATGTTTACATGTCTAGGCGAAATTGAAGTGATTGGACTTCGCTCAGTCACAAATATCATCAAGATCCTTATTAACCAAATGCTATATTTAAGTCTTCAATACTAGAATGTCTATATGTTTGTAGATCATCAACGTAAAGCATATGCTTAGAATACTTATAATTCCCCAATTTGCAAAAAAGAGAAAACAATAAAGGACCAAGACATGACCCCTAGGGATCAGTTGTCACAAAAATGAAAATATTAACACTTATTTCCTTCTTAGACACAACAATTGTAATCGCTGGGACAAAAATAATCGCTAAACCTAAATAACCGCAATTGTAATAGTATTTGATGACAGATTAAGTTTGGAGACAGGTAATATGCGAAATATCAAGATTAACATAATAATTAGGTGGAGATTAGAGAATTAATTTGCATTGTTGTGAAGCCAATATTGTTTGAATCATGAGTTAGTATTAAAGCGTTAGTATCTGTCGTAGGGATATTGGATTTGATTATAGACTACACCTTATTCGCTTAAGCTGTTGTACGAAGCATCTGACACCTGCATTTGCACAGAGGAGCATTTCAAGATCACACTCACTCTGTTTACACACATATGTGTGTTATCACTAAGGTGAAATCTGGATATATAGTAGTAGTAGCATCAATAATGAAGCTCCCTTTAAACTCCCGGAGTTTCTCGTTAATTTATGCACCTGTACAGGACATCTAATCCGACATCATCCCTTCTAAAGCTCATCGAAATTCATCATGTTTTCCCTGTCCCCTTCATCACGTGGCATTAGATCTTTCATAAATCTTGAAAATCTCTTCTCGGCTTTACACCGCTATATACATACAGTACACTAAACAGCTAACGTCCCTTCTGCTACTACCACTACTTCCACTGCTTCTGCTTTTGCTTTTGCTGCCGCCGCTGCTGCTGCTGCTGCTTTAAATGCGCATGCATAATTATCCTATTTTAAACTCCATGCATTACATTTTTCACTTACTTTATATCGTATTTTTTATTATTACACATTTTCTGATGTGATTCTAATTAGATGCTTTGATTCCTTAAACGTGAACTCCGCAAATACTCATCATCTCTATTTGGTGTAATTATCCAAAACTCCTCTAGATCCTGCTTTAGATACGAATTTTCCAATTATAGTAAATACTGCAAATTTACCTTGTAACTGAAAATTTGTTAATTTGGAAAAAATTAATTATTGCGAATACTGAGCAATGAAAACAAAACGGGTTTTAGCGAGGGAAAACCATTTCTGTAGAAGACAAAGAGCTATTGTTGAAGAAATTTGTTATTTAAGACGACTTTACCTTTGTCGACAAAATAGGGAGGTTGGTTTAGTCATTATTTTCACTGTCACATTCCCCTTTTTCAGCGATCCTTCACCACTTAACCTGATCCGCCAGTTATTTAGAATTTTAATCTCACTCACCGTAAAATATACATTTACACAAAGAATTTTTCACAAACGGCGAGGGAAATTAAAGAAACAAAAAAACTAAAATCGTCCAAAGAAAAGTACATACAGTATTTGTTTACAACGGAACTTGTCGAGAGTAGACAACTACCATTCTTTATATTAAAAAATAAAAACTTTACTTTTTGTCGTGTGTAATTTCTTTTTTTTTACAACCTTCCATACTTTCATTGCAGTGACACGATTCATTTATTTTTCCCAAACAATATTTTGAAGAAGGGAAATTTTTTTCATCTATTAAAGTAGATGAAGAACGGATTTTAAAATAAAACGAGAGACAAAAAATTGTTTGTAATTTTGCTTTAATGGCATAAACAAAGTAAGTGGAGAGATGTCCGTAGAGATGGGACTCTTGGGGGACGTTGGGGATTATGTGGAACGATGAGGATAGCAAATAGAGTATAGGACAACGAGAAGCGTTTTGGGAATCCAACGTCAAGTCTGGTATTAGCTGGGGAATTTTCTATTTCAGATTCCGTGAATCCATTTTGATCTTAAACTTGGTAATTACATAGCGTCACTTTCTGAGTTAGTGCTCAAAGGAATTTCAAAATCTATTCACTTTTCAAAAAGTACAGTATGTAAAAACTATTTTGCAGAATTTTTTTTGCTGTACTACCAACATCATCTATTCTCTTTCATCTAAAACTTTTTCTTTACAAACTCCTCGACATTTTTTTTGTCCCCCTTTTTTAAGAAGTTTATCTTTTCCGCTTTAAAGTTGTGTTTGAGTCAATAATTCATTTTATGCATCATCCAAAAAGTAGGAATATTTTTACTATTCCGCTCGGTTAGAAATTGTTTTTGAAAGGTTTGTGTCGTTCATCATCTTACTGATTCTAAAACATTAACTTATAATAGAGCAAAATTTATTTTGACTCTGGAAATGAATCTATTCTCTACGCATTTGTAGTCATTATTTGAAATGACTATCTTCACTATCAAGATTCTTCAGATCGTTAAGGAAGAGTAGAACTGGGTGAAAATCATCGAAACATTGCATCAACGAATGATTCAGTTATTTATAATTGAACGAATCTTACCTTTAGTAATGTTGCATCAAGAGGAATTGTTTAGGATTCCTCTCGAAATCAACTTAGTTACCCTGGTCACTCGACAATAGAATTTAAAAGTAAATGGATTCCTCCAAAGGGTTGAAGAGCCAAACAGGTGTGAAAGCTCCGGGGTCCGAATGTTGTAAATACCAAGAACCAGATGTCACAGTCCGGTGCACAATTGAAACACCTCACGTAGATGCGATAAAGAGTTGCAGTTGACCAAATAAATTTTACGTCGAGGCTATCAGATTCAACCTCTTCGTATAGTTTGGTAGATTATCCACTGTATTAAAAAGTGAACATGAATCATAAACTCTATCATCGATTTGGATAGTAAATTCTCGAGAAACCTAATTTTTCAACAGTATTTTCGAAAGCATATGGATATTTGTTTATACCACTAATTAACCCTCACCCTTTAATAAACATTTCCGACATTACGTTAATTTATCCAACAAACTTATGCTAATTAGTGTTCCACATATGTGTCGCTAATGATAATAACAAACTACTAAATTGTATTTGTTAGTCAAAATGATTCTGTTGCAGAGAGAAAATTATCTGAAATTTAGTCATCAGTATCGGTCATTACAGTTGGACGAATTGGTCGATGTGTGGTTTTTCGATTTCAATGAATGAATAAACCGTATGATTCGATTATAGTTATCAGTTTTGTGGTTTGTGTTTATTCAAATTTCACCGCTTTTTTTGACATCAAACGGAGTTTATTTCGAATTTCAGTTGCCGAATTATTTTTCATTCAGTGTAATTTACATTCAACGGTGTGTGGATCTCTATCTACATTTTCCGTTAGTAATGAATAAATTAATACAAATATCTTTATATTTTTCTAAAGCACTTCAACCGGGGAAAAATAATATTTATCAAACAATAACAAATTAAATTAGAAAATTTGAATCTTGAAGTGGAAAATCAAAGATCTTCCGTGTATATTTTTCCTTGCAAATTTTCTCCCTCTATAAACCAATATTATTTGAATACATCAACAAGAGCAATTCATTTTAATATTGATTCAGTAAATTTTCTTCCATTTTTTCCGCTTAATATTATCTGATTCTTGCGCGGTTTGTGAATAAAACACATATTTTCAGAAGAAGTTAAAATAATTTAACTTCAATCCTGTTCACTGAATTTTAGATTATTCTCTGATAAGAAAAATTTAGCGCAATTTATTTGTTTTACGAAAATCGTTTTTTGCACCTAAAATGAAATGAGAAGGAAAAGAAAAAAAAAATTCATACAACTTTAAAGTTAACGACAAGTGCTAATTTTTGGAGTAAATGTTCATTTTAATGAGAATTTGGTTTCGAGAAGAAATAATGTTAATCGCTAACTCTGACAAATGAAAATTAGAACAAATAGAAATTAAGTCGCGAGCGCATGGTAATTTTGGACAATTTGAAATTATGAGAAATGATAATTAGAACAAATGAACATTTACTTAAGGGAAATTAGGTCACATTGCGCTATTAAAAACCAAATAGATATAGAAATCCGATAAAATGAATATTAAGATTAAGTGAAAGAAAGGAGTCCTGTAAAAAAATGCTATTTGGGTAATTGAAGGAGAGAATTTTTTTTAAAAACAAAATAAATTTATATTTTATGAGAGTATAAAATTTTTTCCCCCTAAAATTGCGTCTAATATTTGGCTCTCTTCTTTACCTCGAGAGGCATTACCGTCACCCCTATAGTGAGGGATAAAAGCTACGGGAGTTGATACTCGAATCAGTAGCGGCACGTACAAGCTTCGTTATAATTGAATCACGCTTCGGACTATCGGAGCGTAAAATGCGGATTAAATACTGCACATACGTAAAACTGGCTTAAAAAAGGCCTAGCGAGTCGCCCTGTTAACTTTCTTTCGTCACCCCTATTTTTTTTCTTTCATTCTAATTTCGATATTTGCAGACCTTTGAGGTCATTGGATTTCTGTTTCCCATCCAATAATACTTTTGAAACTTAAAAGCAAAGTGGAAAGTTACTGACAGAAAGGTGAGTTTTCAAATCTGCATATATATATATATATATATATATATATATATATATATATATATATATATATATATATATACGTGTTTCTACTTCTATTTCGGTTGAGTTTCGCACACTTTTAATTAAACCAACTTTTTCCATCAATTTCATTCACAACGATACTAAAACTTTCTGCTATTTTTCACCTCTTAGGGAAAAGAAAATTGTTTGAATGTATTTTTTTAAAACATTACCTACATTAGTTAACAGAAATTTAATAGGAATTAAGGAAATTGTATTAGTTCATAGAAAATATATGTTGTGTTTGAAATAATAATTCTGTTTTAATAGGGATAAAAGAATCGAAAACCATGGATTTGCTAAATTTGGTTAACTGATCAGCGTACTAACAAGTATTCTCTCTCGAAAACCCTTCTAATATTAAATATTTATTCTTATGTTTCTATTAAAAATAATAGTAAATAAAAAAAGGAGCGGTGTTCTTTCGGAAGTCGATAGCAATTTCCTCGCAAGATGGAAAGTCATGCGAAATTTATTTAATTGTGAGTTCGTTATTGCTTCAGCTCTAAGGGAGTTGTTATGACGATATTCTCAATTTAAGGATAGAAGAAAATATAGATTTAGAATTACAGACTTCTTTTATTATTGGAATAGCTCGAATTATAATGCTATCATTATACAATAATTCTAATTAAATATTTAGAGTTGTCCTAGTTTAAAATCAAACAAATACTTAATATTACTTCTAAATATTTTATAGCCAGGTTCTCATTCTCAGGCCCCAAAAAGACCCCAATTTCAGGAATTTGTTTAAGATAGGAAATAAGTGTATTTCGGAAAAAATTTTTGCGGCTTTTATTATTATACAAATAAGGATTATTTTTGAATTTGAAAAATAAATAAAACATGGCGGCTATAGGTTTCCATAAACGAAGCTCAAACAACAGAGGAGTTGCAAGTACTGAAAAATCGTATTTAATGTTTGTTTTTGACAACTTAGGTTCAATCAGCTATTCCAGCACCATACATTATGCCTTCACGGTAAATCGTTAGGTATTAAAATAACACCAAAAAGGATTAAAATATATTTTTTAATACTTAACGATTTACCGTGTTCTTCTTCATCGAACATCTTATGTTGTTGGATCACAAACTTGCTGCCTATTGTACTTTTGAAGGACAGGTGTACAGAAAATTACTTACTGTTTGGCCAATAGATATAATATATAATATTATATAATATATATAATATTTTTTTCATCTAGTTGTAACTCGTGAATCCAGAAGCCTTGTTGGAAACACTGAAACAAAATTAGAATTTGTAAGGAATCAGTTTCGAAAATTAAATGAGCTCTTATCAAAATGTTGGTTATTTAGTATTTAAATTATTTTCAGAAATGTTGCTCTAGGAAATAATTCTCCCTTTGGTGCGGTGTTATGAAAATTACCTTTAGGACCGGTTACGTAAAAATGAAAGTAGACGGATTTCTCATAATATTTTTGGGGCAGGGACTAGACAATTAGTCAACTCGATGGCGATTTCTGTACTGATGAATTCGGCAAGGGTGGCACCTTTGATTCAGTTTCTTGCAAGAAGGGGACAATGTTAAGAAACGATTTCATGAAATAATGGAATAAATTAATTTATTTTATTATTAATTCAAATTGTATAACGAAAATGCTCTTCAGCTGATAATAAAATTAGAAAAAGTAGTCGATTTTTCCCTATGTGTAACTATTAATTTCAGTTATGTGACAATTTTGTCATATAAATACAGATAGAAATTGGAATAAACGTTTGTTCAGAAAAAGGAATAAATAAAAATCATTAAACTGAAAATTATAAGATATATATTTGAGAACCCCTTGTATTTTAAATACAATTTTCTTTTCTTTTAACAAACTCTTCTATCTATCAAAAATATTCTCAATAATAATATATAAAAATCGATCTGTGTTTTTATAATTGTATTAGATCTGTGTATATGTAAGTGTAAATTTTATTACTCACTTTAAAATTTCTTTCTTTCCTTTGTTTTTAATATGGTATCAATGGTTTTTTTTCTCGAGGTGAACTTCTCTACTGCTTCAATTAACTAAAATATCAATTTTAGAATTTTACTTTATATTATAAATTGGGACCACGCCCTGCGTCTCACAATAATTATTAAAAAATTCAAGTCTATACGACTGAAAATTATATATATCACTTCAGGTACACTTGCCTGAATTAAACTGTCCATAATTTCCTTTGTCGATTCTTTTTTTTTAATTGACAATTAAGTGGGGAAAAAATCCTCATTGCAGTTCATTGCACTTAGTTATTGATAAGTGAAATTCTGACAGTTTGCAGAATTTGGTAATTAACCCATCTAAAAATGCATCACTTTGTTATTGAGCAAGAATTTAAGTTGACTTAGAGAAACCTCAGCTTTCAATAGTAAAAATTAAGCAAAATTCAATCTTGTTTAATTCTTTGTGCGAAATTAAAATGTGGGTTGTTAAAAAATCGCTTCGTGTTACAATTATAATTATTGATTTTTAATTAAAATTGTGTATTGTGTATTGATGTTGAGTGTGTTTTTAGGTTAATAAAGATTAATTAAATGGATTTTATGTAATTCAAATCAAATTCGATGCTTGTATTGAAATATAAAAAGTTGGGAATTTGATCGTATTAGACAATATGATAATCCCATCCACTTTAATTACTTTCGGGGTCAATTTCTTGTTTTTGGCTTATAGGGTACTATACTAGGCATGTCAGTGACTACAGAAGGGTTACGAAATACTGATTAGATTTTGCTGGTCCATACAAAAACTATTGGATCGATTTTACTAAAGTTTCACAAAAGAGAAGGATTCAAATATTTTGACTTCGAAAAATATTATCTTATAAATGTAAAATCTGAATTTATTGCGATGACATGACATATGACTTAAGTAGGACTGAGATATATGTAGTCGAACAATTTCAACGTAGCTCTCTGTATCTCTCAAGGTGCGACTAATTAAAAGCAGGAGTTGACAACCACAAGTGATTGGATAGAATCCTCAATCTGACACTTGCACTCGAGTCTGCAAGGGAGCAGGAAGGTCTCGCCCTAAGTCAGAGTCTATAGTGTTCTATCTAACCCTGTAAAATAATGTCTAATTTGAATGAAAGTAAGAGTTAGTGTTGTAGAAGAATAATTGGTTGAACGATAATATGCAGTATGGATTCGTTAAAATTTGTCTCATCAGGAAGTTAAATTTTCTAATCTCGAAAAATTAGTAGAAATGGTTGTTGATAAGTAAGGAATAAGATAAGATACTAAGATAATCAGTTTTTTACTGGTGGGTTGTGTGTATCGTAAAAACGTAGAAAAGCTTTGGGAATTGGAATGAATTGAAAAGGTGTCGATTTAGTTATGGACGAGTACGAGAGTAGAGAGAAAGAAGATTGATGGCTAAAAGTGTTAAGGAATATGAGTAGAAAGATACTTAGAAGTAAAGCAAAAGGGGTAAGGGGCGTAAATGAGGATGAAGCCAATATGGACAAAGGTACTGTAAACGTACACCCTGACACCAGCGGATTTTTTGATAGATTATTTTTGTAAGATATAGACGCTTGTAGTTTAAGTATTTTTATGAAAATTTTTTAAGAATTTGATAGATTCACTTGGTCCGCGTATCCGAATTCCCTAAAGCTGTTAAACAAAGTCAGAGTACCCAAATATTACCAAAAATTGTAACAGATCTTTTATTAATACGCGAATTAATTTGTATCGACCGTTCAATGATTCCACAACACAAAAAAACCAAAAATATATCTTAGAGGAGGTTCCGCTTCAGACCAAAAACCAACGGATACAAACGATGGCGAGACAAACAATAAAAATAAATAACACAAAGAATTCACTAAACAATTGGCCTATTTATTAATCACACAAAACTCGAATTATTACACCATATCAACGACTCTACTGAAATCCTGAGGTTTTCCAAAAATGGTGAAAACCCCGAGTAAAACTTAAGTCCCATCCGGAAAATGGCCCATGAGCAACTAAAGAAGGATTGTCACGTTTACCGGCTTCTTCCTTCTTTGGACCTCTCTTTCTAATCCTAATAAGGGCCCACATATGACCCTCTCGCTCACTTCAATGAACAGCGACAACCTGTAAAGAAAGCTCGGGAAGGACCGCGGAGATTCGGGACTTTTCGCAACCTCACATGCGCAATTCATTTTCCTAGAGATCTCCAAAGAGAATCAATGCCTTGACTAAATGAAAATTCAATATTCCCAATAACAGAAACCACACAAGATTTATGTAACGAAATGCTTCGTTACAAAATTCTTGAATGTAATAATCAATGTAGAAACGTTGAAACATAACTGTCAGGTTTATTTCTTAAGCGTCCCTTACGATGGCGTTACTAAAGCTAATTTTAACCCTCAGCACAGTTGGTCCCTAATTTTATCGCCTTTTGCCTCATTACCATTCAGAAAAAAATATTTGTGATTTTAGAGAAATATTTCCAGTCGATTATTCTTATTCTGCATTTGAAATAAGCGAAAGGAAGTAAAGTAATTTTTACATTTCTTTGCTATGATTTTGTTTTTATTTTCGAGAAAGATAAATGGGACAAAAATGGCCGAATACAAAGAGAAGTAACCCATGGTCTTTTTCTCTGAAGCCGATCTTCGGCTGGTTGTTACTGTCGCTGAAATTCCCTGGTCGATCGAGTAACTTTCTGCTCGAACAGCTTTTCTTTTTACTTTCAGAAAAGAGAATACCTCAGACCACTTTAAGAAAATGAAAACTATAAAAAAAAACCAAACAGAAAAGTTTCAAGTAAAAGAAATTTATTCAAAAGTTAAGAGTCTGTGACAAGCTGTAAAAGAAGGGAATATTATCAATAAACAATGAAATATAAAAGATTTTTCAAGTTTCATGGAAAATATGAAGATCTCTTCCTTTAAGTTAAAATTTCGTAATGGATTTATTTCGATCTAATTTTACGTCTTTTCATCTCTTTCAATAATACCGCATTACTTTTAATGTTTACTTTTTTCATTTTTATTTAAACTTTTTAGCTCTTTTTATAAAATGGTGCAATATCGTTTTCAAGAGAAAGAAAAAAAGCCCCAGTGTGTTAGTTTCTAAAAATGAGAGTTTTTAAATGGTATATTTATCATATGTCACATTTGTGTGATACTTTTGAATACGTGCATATTATTTAACGAGTTTAATTTTGTTATTTCAGATTCAGAGCACGGCTTGAATTTGCAGGAGTAGCTGACACGAGAGGTGAGTGTGAACTTACATTTTACAAAGTAGAATAATAACACAAAGGAAATATGTTTCTTTTAGTTTTGTTTTTAGGGAAAAATTTTAAATACGAGATTTGCAATTGATGCTTTTCAAAAAAACATATGAAGTTTAGAGTGACGGAAAGGAAATGAATAATTCTTTATCTAGATAAATATATAAAAAAGCAAGTGTGAAAAAAATGAATAATAATTATTTATATTTAATGATTCGTGAAGATTTCAATACTTCCACCTCTCCCTCCTGTGGCTTTTATGTGAATAATAAATGGAGAGTGGCATCAATGTGGGATGGGTCCGCCTCCAGAAAAGCATTACCCACTTAAGTTGGGAGAACGGGTAAGGGAATATATAATGTACAAGCTTTAGAATTTACCATTCTTCACCAACACTAAAGCAACCTTGGGAGGAAAAGATAGTTCGAAACTATTCGTCAAACAATCTTGTAAACTTTGTGAAGACACTTTTTTTTGTTGCACTAGCCGCATTTTATATGAAAATATTTTGTCACCAAAAGGTGCGATCAACCATCGTCCTTCTTTTGTCTTCAAAAAGCTTGTTCTATCGATGTCTCGACAATCTTCTGTTGTTGCCTCAGCAACTTCTTCTCCTTGAGGAGATGGGCACTCAGAAAGTTTCAGGAAAAATTGAGACTGATGATCCGTTATCGATTCACCGGACAACTTTACTTTAACTTGAAGATATTTCTTTTCGTTTTATCCATGGACACCTTTGTTGGTCTTTTTTTAAATAACTTTTTTTTGGGAAGAAGATAAAGATAAAACCATAAAATATAGAATAATATTGAAATAAAAAGTGGTGAATAATTTTGGGAGATTTATCATTTTCATGAGTGGAAAAATTCACTACTTTTTTAGTAGATAAACCGCAGCAATCTTCTAGATTGAGGATATTTTTATGACACGGAGTTTTATTTAGTTTCATCGGTAACGCCGGCTGTAAAGTTTTGAGCGTAGCGCAAAGTTGAGTGTGGAATAGAATGCAGAAGCAGTGTCACTTTAACTGGTGCGATGGGCGTAAACAAGTTATTTTCTCCTTTCGCTAGTTACTTGGGCTTAAAGTATATATATTGGGAACGAGAGGATCGTTATAGGGAGTTTTGGACCTAACTTCACTGTAGGAAGATTAATTAACACGATGAGACTTACTGTGAAGGTGCGTTTATGTATACACCGTATACTTGAATGTAACGAGACAGGGGTAGGGAAAAGGGTTGAATTGCTCGCATGCACATAAGCCCAAACCGTGTATATCGCCTAATCTTCAAGCTCGAATCCCAACGGAAGGATGCGTCATGTCCTTAGGGCACATGAGAGAGTCTACTTTGAGTTTCTCATTAAGGGTCCATTACCTTAAGCACTTGACTAGGTGTGCCTGTCTAATATTTCGGAAATATTGTCACTTTCTCAGGTAACTCATTAAAAAGATGGGAACATCCCAAAATGCGTTCTCAGAAAAATAGCATTTTTACAACCTAGCAGTACAAGTGGAAAGGTTTAATTAGAAGAAATTTTATATCGTGAACCCATTCAGGTGATGTTTTCCTGAAAAACATCAAGTCCGGTGATCAGCATTCCGCAAGTATAGTTTCTCTAAAATTTCAAATTGAAAATGATTTATACATTTGTTGTAAAATTATCCATACCGGTGTGATGTCAGAGTAGATATTTTGCCTTATTTCTTCTTTTTGGCGTTTTACCTATAATTTTTTTTCTTTTTCCCTCTTTTTCTAATAAGATAAAAATTGTAAAATTTTTTATTTTGAGACCAAAATATTGATTTTTCTCGAAATAGAATTTTGCCTATAAAACTTACAAATAAGAAAAATAAATATTTGTAAGTTAATAGGTTTTTAAGTACATAAAATGTTGGGAAGAATTAAAACAGCTAAGGGCCCTTTTTGGTCTAAATTTGCGTAGACGGTCCCGGCGCAAGAAATTATTTTAAATTTTAAGGCGAAATTATCGAGGATTTCTACGACGAATCGTTGCTGACAATTTATCTGCCAACCTTAAAACCTTCTGCTAAAAATTAAGTTTAATAAACAAAATTTTTTAATTGTACTCATTGTTTTCCATTTAATACACACATTCTTTATATCTTTTTCATAATTTTTATCTTCGTCAAAAATAGAAACTTGTAAATTCGAGTTTCATGATGACATTTTTAAATATGAAAAGCGCGCGGCTTTGATATTTGTAGTTGCCAACCTTATTTTATTAAGCGCGTAGGTTACACATATCAATTCTCTTCCGTTTGTTTCTTTTCTTCGTTAATTCAAAATCTCTTTTTATTTTATTACACAAATTTTAAAGACAATTTAATTAATCAAAGTAAAAACTATAAGTTTCCCTAACTATTGGATTTTGAAATCCAGGTTCAAATATTTAGTTAATAAATTTTTTTATAACTATCTTTAAACTGTGTTATATTTTTGGACGTAACACTGAAGAGTCAATCGTGGAATATTGTAAGTGAAGGATTGTATACGTACCGTTCTTTTTATTAAAAATGGCAATTTTCGAATATCTCTTTTAAGTGAATAAATTGTAATAATTTGAAGCAAGATCTTTATAATGCTCTTACGTTGTAATTGTCGTTACGATCTGAATATTAAAATTGAAATCCCTCAGGACGATGACACTCAAACGTTAAGTTGGTGATTTAAAATATCCTCGAACTTCAAATTGGCATAATGCCCGCAAGGTATGTTTTAATATGGTCTTGAATTCACGCAGCAATGAGAGATTTTGAAAAAAAATTAGAATTATAAGCGACCTCTTTTAGGTTCTCCTGGTAGCTGTTTCTTCTCACCAACACCTAGTTCTTGAACTTTAAATATGAAACATTCTCAAAGATTTGAAAAGATTCTTAAAATCTTCGTTAGAGTTAATTGCAAGTAGTAAATTCCCTGCAAGATGCAATGGATACACAGATTTAATGACCTTTATCTAATCATGACATATGGATTTTCCCATACATCCTTATCGTTAGGAATTACCTCCTATTCACACGTGAATGATGACTGTTGGATTTGTGTCGATTGAACATTTACGCTTTTCGACATGCTTTAATGCGTTCACGTGAAAATCACAGGTACTAAACAGCCAGTTTGGTTTAGTTCAGGACAGATTTACACGGTCATCCTATGTATCGAAATTTACACTCCGCTCATCGTGTTATTAGACAGAAATTACCCTATCAATATCAATTTCCCAGGGGGGATCTATGAAGGGAAAAAATATACCCAAAAATCGAAACGAAAAAAAATTTATTTTAGATTTTTATTATTTAAGGTATTTATTTAAAATTAATGAAATTCGTATCTTGGACTTATATCGAAATGAGGTCACACATTCCTGACCAATGGGTTTTGCCGCTGAGAGAGAGAGAGGGTGGAATTTTACGATTTTCTCTATATAGCTGTTAAGGGACATTGGACCATCTTTTAGAGAAAACCATTTTCTACCCTGTGCCTCTATATAGCCGATGGTTGGGAAAATGTTTACTGTACATGTATTGGATACGTACCAGCCAGCGCCGAGTAGTACTATAACCCATCAAAAACCAAAGTTACGATCGTCATGTTGCAGGGTGTCGAAAGGCTTTCGTGTTTCTGGCACGATTCAACCCTCCTGGAATCTCCTCTAAATTTTCCGAACTTGACTAGAAATTGACATTTTTTCTGCCTTTAATGTAAAAACATTGTTATTGTATTAACATCAAAATATTCTCTGTTTTAGATAATGAAAATTTAATACTGTAGTAAACAAATTAAATTGTTAACAATAATTTAATTTAAAGGAATGTTACACGAAAATATTTGAAACCTTCAAACCTATTTGGTAGGGGATCCCCTCCTTCCTACTTATTGTTCAAGTAGTGAGGTGAGAATCTCTACTGTTTGGAAATAGTGGATTTTAAGGTTTTGGAAATGTTGTGTAGATGTTAATAAAGTTAAACAAATTTACAATATAATGATAATATATTATAACCATCAAGCCCTAATATAGTTATTTAAATTTCCCTTATTTACTTTATTTTAAGTATTACAATGTCTATTCTCTTTAAGTGTGTGATTCTACACAATATCTATTTTCTGATGCGTAATGTGTTTATGTGCATGTTTTGTATTTTAGTGTGTAAAACAACTTAGCTCACCTTTGTTATATATATTTATATATTTTCTTTAAGTTTTATTCCCTTTAGTTAATTTCCTTTGTGTTTTAACTCACTTGCACTTTATTTAATATTTCACTTTTTATTTCTTACTTTTGTCACTTTATTTTTATAACCATTTATTTATTCACTTATTTTATTACTTCATTTTGTGGTCTATTATTCAGACCTTCAATTTAATTAAACAAACAAGGGCTTCGTACAATAACTTTATCTGGTACTATAGCCCTAAGTCTCCGTCTTGGCCACGCCGAGACACACGGGCAAATGCCCAGATTTCCCTGTGTCAATCGATTTTATTAATCGACATTACAGTGGTGAAATCATACTTTGGTTTATTGCACCTACTCGTTGCCAGGCGCTTTTCTGCAAGCTTGCAGTTTTAGGCAGTGGTGTGAACATGATTCAATAACCTAGACACACCACTCCTTAAATTTTACAATACATTGGTATCTGAAGCCTCATTCTTTTAATTAAAGTTAAATTCTTAATCTTTTTTAATGTAAATTTCTAAAAATGTGAAATATAATTAACTGCAATAATTCAGAGAGATATTATATTTTATTAATATTTAAACTCTTTTTAACCGAGATTATAACAAAAAGGTGAACTAAGTATGTTTCGTTATTGTATTTAACATGGATATTTGTGTTTGAGTTAATATTTTCTTATAAACATTATATTTATATTTTGTTATCACGAAGGGATATTTAGTGACGAAGTCGGTTCGTCACAAATACACATTAATTTCAGTTACTCAACCGTTATCAATATTTTCACTTACACTTCATGATCGTACTAAACTCGTTTCTAATATTAAAAAAAACTATCGTCGACATGAATAATCGACGTTTGTTCATAGTGAATCATTAGAGAGTTAATTATACAGTCAGTAAGGCGGAGCGCCAAATTATCATCCGCAACACTACTTACCGTCTCTTTTATCTTCCTGGTGTTATTTAATAATTGGAATCTCATCTCAATATGCTCCTAGGCACTGAAAAACAATTTTCATTTTAAAATAATGGCAATTGTAATTACTCGACAAAAAACTAATATACCCTAAAATTTTAATTTCACGGTAAAATGTGCAATTTAACTCTGTTGATTTAGCATAAAAAAAAGTATAACAAATCGCCATTTGCCCCAAGGGCAAACATATACATGAAAATATGTCGATTTGCAAAATTGTTTTTAATGAAACAAAATGAATGTTAATGCATTTAATATTCCACAATGACTGTATTCATTTAATTTATTTTTACCATATCTACATGTGAAAATGAAATTTTATATTTAATATCCGGCTTGAATCGTTGAAGTGACAATGTTATTTGCACTATATATTTTCAAAACAATGATATTTGTATTCGTAAAATGTTTCCCCACTTAAAACTTTACAATATTAATGAGTTCTACTTTCATAGAACGTTAATGAATATCGAAATTCAAGAGAATATGTTACGAAAATGAACTAGCTTTAACAACTTTGATAATAATATCGTGTGTTAGTGTGCGATCTACAAAATAGAGGGGTTTGTATTTCAATAATAGAATAACAGTGTCGCGACGTTCAAAATGGAATTGAGTGCCGCGTCTGCTTGCGTGTCGAGTGTACTTTGAATCATGTATTAGTAATAATGCACGCACATTCCCATGTATGTATTATATTGCGTTCAATGAGTTATACAATTTGCATAGAAATGAAATGGGAGCTTGACGAAACGGTGTTACATTAGTCATACACTTTGGCTGGAAAAGTACTTCGCACATTGTCAAAAATTCAAGTGCTCATCTATAAGTTGTACAGTTATCTTAACCCATTTCGTATACGAAAAG
The DNA here is from genome assembly GCA_032873175.1 of Leptopilina drosophilae. Classification (NCBI taxonomy): domain Eukaryota; kingdom Metazoa; phylum Arthropoda; class Insecta; order Hymenoptera; family Figitidae; genus Leptopilina; species Leptopilina drosophilae. The sequence continues at coordinate 22,939,437 of CM065483.1, forward strand.
TCCGTTTTTTAACTTCCAAGTTTGAGTACATGGTACAATTTGATAAAGATTTGAAAAAAATATGTATATTTTTTTCCTTAATGCATTTTAATCTCTCTTTCAGAATCTGGAAAGAAAAGTAAGTTTAAACTTTAAATTAAAAAAGTTGTGTATGTTGAAACAAAAAAAACGCTTTTTTGAGTTTCTTTTTCATTAAAAATATATCTTCGAGTCGAAACCGCCTCAGAAAAAAATTGAAAATACCAAATAATTTTTTACCACACAAACGACTAAACTCAACAAAACAATAACTTCTATGATAAAATTTTGCTTCTCTATAACATTTAACAATATTATAAACAATTTTATAAACAAATTACAATTTTGGAGTCAATACTGACATAAAAACGTTAATTTTTTCTCATAAAGTCTTTTTTCCCACACTTATAGTGCACACAAAAATAATTAATTATCATTCAATATTGTTTAATAATGTTATAAACAATTTTTATAAACAAATAACGGATAATAACAATAGTCAGTAAAATATATCGTTTACTTCTTCCAAAAACTTTCTTTCAATAGTAACAACCAGTCTTAAAAATAAAAATTGTTGTACAACATTATTTGACTATATTATAAACAATTTTATAAACAAATTACAATTTTGCAGCCGATACTGATATAAAAATGTTAATTTTTTCTCATAAATTCATTTTTACCACACTTGCAGTGAACACAAAAATAATTAATTATCATTAAATATTGTTTAACAATGTTATAAACAATTTTTATAAACAAATAACGGATAACAACAATAGTCAGTAAAATATATCGTTTTCTTCTTCCAAAAACTTTCTTTCAATAGTAACAACCAGTCTTAAAAATAAAAATTGTTATACAACATTATTTGACAATATTATAAACAATATTATAAACAATTTTATGAACAAATTACAATTTTGCAGCCGATACTGATTTAAAATCGTTATTTTTTCACAATGTCTTTTTTACCATACTTATAGTGAACACAAAAATAATTAATTATCATTCAATATTGTTTAACAATGTTATAAACAATTTTTATAAACAAATAACGGATAATAACAATAGTCATAGTAAAATATATCGTTTTCTTCTTCCAACAACTTTCTTTCTATAGTGACAACCAATCTTAAAAATAAACATTGTTGTACAACATTATTTGGCAATATTATAAACAATTTTATAAACAAATTTTGATTTTGGAGTCGTTTATAGCTCAAAAGCAGTCGATTTTTTTTCTAAAGACCTTGTTATTATTCCAGCAAACCTTAACATGAAATATAATTCTTCAATAGTATTGAACAATGTTTTAAACATTTTTATAAATAAATTATTATCAATTGCAACAATGATAAGTAAGCAAAAATGCTCTTTTCATCAAAATTTCAATTTTTCATTTTTGTTCACACTTCTAATTTTAAAAAACTTTATTAACTATTTTTTCAAGTCAGATTTATATCTGTTCAAAAATTTAATTATTTTCAATACAATTGTAATAAAATTTCACGATAGAAATAATTGTTTTTAATTTTTAAGAAAGAGTTAAATTTTCCAGCAGAAATTTTAATAAATGCTTACAGTATGATTATTAATTATAATTATTAAAAACATCGACATAATCAATAATTTTCTAGAAAGTTTAATAAGATTTAATTATTAAATTTTTAATTTCAATTATTACGAAACACGATTATTTTAGAAATTTAAAATAAATTGTTGTTAAAATTCAATTATTTTGAAAATTATCAATTAAAATTATTAATGAAACTTCATTTAAAAAAAAATTAAAACAACTTCTTCGAAGAATTTAATTGGGATTATCAACCGTTTTAATAAAATTCTTCGCATGCATTAAATTATTTTTGTAAATAATTAAATTCTTCGACGGAATTTAATTATTCACAAATTTTTTTATAAAATTCTTTGCAAGCATTTAATGATGTTCGATACATTAATTTTAAAATTAAAAATATTTAAAAAGAAGAAATTTTAAAAATGTTAGGAAACAAAAAAGCAAACAACAACTAACTAATTTGGTCATGGAATTTTAAAAAATGGTCTGGAAAACCTGGAAAAGTCAGGGAATTTTGAAATGCTGAAATCGATTCTTACCACTTGACAGTGAACGTTTTCCAAGAATATTCTTTTTTTTTATGTTTTTATATATTTTTAATAATTTTATTTTTTATGAACCGTTAACATTATTAAAAAGAATCTATTCGGTGAAAAGAGCATTTTTACTTACTTATCGTTGTTGCAATTGATAATTTATTTATAAAAATGTTTATAACATTCATCAATAATATTGAAGAATTATATTTTATGTTAAAGTTTGTTGGAATAAAAAGAAGGTTTTAAGAAAAAAACGAATGCTTTTGAGCTACAAACGCCTCCAAAATCGGAATTTGTTTATGAAATTGTTTATAATATTTTCAAATAATGTTGTAAAACAATTTTTATTTTTAAGATTGGTTGTCACTATTGAACGAAAGTGGTTGGAAAAAAGAAAACAATACATTTTACTGACTATTGTTGTTATCCGTTATTTGTTTATAAAAATTGTTTATAACATTGCTAAACAATATTGAATGATAATTAATTATTATTTTTTTGTTTACTGCAAGTGTAATAAAAAAGACTTGATGAGAAAAAATTAATGTTTTTATATCAGTATCGGCTGCAAAATTGTAATTTGTTTATAAAATTGTTTATAATATTGTCAAATAATCTTGTACAACAATTTTTATTTTTAAGATTGGTTGTCACTATATTGAAAGAAAGTGGTTGAAAGAAGAAAACGGTATACTTTATTGATTATTATTGTTATCCGTTATTTGTTTATAAAAATTGTTTATAACATTATTAAACAATATTGAATGATAATTAATTATTTTTGTGTGCACTAGAAGTGTGGTAAAAAAGACTTTATGAGAAAAAATTAACGTTTTTATGTCAGTATTGACTCCAAAATTGTAATTTGTTTATAAAATTGTTTATAATATTGCCAAATAATGTTGTACAACAATTTTTATTTTTAAGATTGGTTGTCACTATAGAAAGAAAGTTGTTAGAAGAAGAAAACGATATATTTTACTGACTATTGTTGTTATCCGTTTTTTGTTTATAAAAATTGTTTATAACATTGCTAAACAATATTGAATGATAATTAATTATTATTTTTTTGTTTACTGCAAGTGTAATAAAAAAGACTTGATGAGAAAAAATTAACGTTTTTATATCAGTATCGGCTGCAAAATTGTAATTTGTTTATAAAATTGTTTCTAATATTGTTAAATGTTACAGAGAAGCAAAATTTTATCATAGAAGTTATTGCTTTGTTGAGTTTAGTCTTTTGTGTGGTAATAAATTATTTAATATTTTCGAATTCTTCCCGAGGCGGTTTCGACTCGAAAATATAATTTTATAGAAAAAAAACTCAAAAAGCATTTTTTTGTTTAAACAATCACACCTTTTTTTATTTAAAGTCCAAACTTACTTTTCTTTCCAGATTCTAAAAGAGGGATTAAAAAGCATTAAGGGAAAAAAATATGCCAATTTTTTCAAATCTTTAACAAATTGTACGATGTCCTTAAACTTTAAAGTAAAAAGACGGACTTTCCGTACGAAATGGGTTAATTAAAAGGTAGTCATTTTCAGAATAAGAGAAAATGGCTTATTAATCTTTGTATAATAATTTTTTTATGAAAAGAATAATCGACTTTTTGAAAATGATAATTGTATGCACCCTTTAAAACAAACTGCTAAATCCCAGTATGTTAGGGTGTCGTCGACAACCAAACTCACCTGCTGATCCTCTTGTTTCCGTCTACATTATCCTTGTGCGCTGTTGCGTTGAAACCTCCTTGTACTGTGGTCATCCATTCAAGTACTACCCATAATCAATGATGCTGAAACTCAACAACCGCAAGCAAATCATCACACGTATTGTAACATCAATAAAAAATCTTAATTACCAACCTTACCCAATTTCAACACCTGGAGTCCCACGCCGGCTCTTGAAACTCTTCCTATCGATCTGGAAGTGCAATGTGATTAAATATTTAAAGCTGGCGTAATTCCTCAAAATCTTTAAGAATTCTCTGAAAAAACCAACGTCTCGACCAAAACCAAAGAAATTAATGAATTTCTACCCTGCTTCTTTTAGAGATAAAATTATTAAATTAAATATTCTGAATGGCAGAAATATTCACTGAATATTTGGATTTTGTGAATATAACAAGTACTTAAGGAAACTACATGGAATATTCACTAAAATCCACCAACTATAATTATATCTGACTGAAATTTACTACAAGGATTAGTAACTCCGCTTTCAATTTCAGAGTATTATTATTCAACATAATGTACTGTTAATAAGGTATAAAATTTTCAATTTATTAAAAAAATACAGTATACATTTATGATTATTTAAAAATAGCTAAAAATGTGGGTGTAGAATAAGTAACACAAAATACGAAATTATATGTAAACAAGATTTTAGAGCAAAACTAACAATAAGCTATTACAAACAGCTAATATAGTTACTGTGATTTACCGGCATCTGAGAATTATGGTAAGTGGATTTTGGGGATTATTCATGCATCTCGATTTTCGAAAAGAGATTTATGAGGAGTTACATATGGGAAGAGAGAGAGAGAGAGATTTGAGATGGTAAACTGTGGAATAGAACACAGGAGACAAAACAAGATCAAAGGGATCAATGTGACATGAATTAAATTCTAAATCGTTTTGCCAAGGGAGTTTTGTTCTGAACTTTTCTGACGTCATTTATACCCTCGTGACGTTTCACTGCAACGTCACTGCATCGTGGGTGCGGCAGGTCAAAGGTCACTATATCCCCACTTCGCGTCCATTTCATGTGCTGCATTTTCTTATTTTCTTCCTTCTTTTTCGACGCTTTTCCTGACCTCATTTTAAGATATATTTTTTTTCCTTTTCTCTTTTAGTTTAACGAGTTAAGAGAGCCAACGTCCAAAGTTCCTAATCGAAAGGGCCGCACTGATGATATTAAAGAATCTCGCATTATCAAAAATGCGATAATTCTATAGATCAAAGAAGAAAATCTCTTCCTGTTTGGTTTACCTTCAATTTCCCACAATTTTCATGTTTCCTGCCGTTGACATTTAAGCGTTTTCAGTTCACTATAAAGTGTTTCATATTTGTCAGAGAGAAATTGATTTATCAAATCTTAAACATCTATAAGGTGCCAATAATGATTATTTACTGTTGATATTGCTTAAACGATATTTTAAAGTAGAATTTCAATTGATTGTATTTTATTAGTTTTGACAGTTTGGGAATATTATTACTCTTAGTGTTTTCTACTTGTAATTGATTTTACCTTCCGATATAATTAGCAACAAGTTACACGACTAATTTAATTAGAATGTTTGTTCGACAAATTACCACAGGGTTTGGTGATACTACATATTTCCATTTTGTTAGGAAAATTGATGAATTTATGCGTATTCAAAATTGCATCACCAACTAAATTAGTTACTGATTGAGTTTAAAATTTCAACCTCAATGAATAGCAACTACCGGAAATTACTACCTTGTATAAATAGTACATTAAAAAGTCAACTTTATATAATGCAACAGTATATCGTTAAAACTTTGACTCTCGCTTGGAATCGAGAGTACACATGCTCTATTGTAAAGTGCATTGTCAATTTCATATTGAAATGAGACGTATTCAAATGTTCGACGCCTGCACAATGATGTGCGTACAAGGATACAAATCTCTAGAATTAGTTTCCTGTCCTGAATGATTTTATATATTTGTCCTTATGAATAAACATTGCGAAGCGTGACCTAGTTGCCAATCATTGTAGATGTCCAGTTTCACTCTAGTCTTTCAATTTTCTTTCTCAATTCCGTTCGCGTGAATCTTTTTCAATTTTGTCCTCGACATATTAATGTAAATCATGTTATCTGGAAGCTAGTCAAAAAATAGATTTTATAATTAAATGTGAACCCGCCAGGGTTCAGAGTTTTAAAGTTAGGATCGTAAAGATAAACCTGGTAGAGTAGGTAATAAAGATTATCCACAGGTAGTGTTAAGCAGAATTTAAACCGGAGCAATTTTCAACATAGTAAGTTGGCTTCACAACAGGTGTGTGAAGGTGAGACTATTATGATCGAAAATTTTAGTCTTCTTGCTTGAATTATTTTTTTTTGTTTTGTTGTTGAAGGTTGGGGAATTTGCTAAACGATGTACGTGGATTAAAATTCAAGATTATGTGGGGCTTACCACTATTGTTTTGGTCGGAGTAGTTAAAAACACTGTCTGTACTTTATTGGCGTGTGTTTCAGCTTACGGAACCACCTTTCGGCTTCAAATTTCGTAGGTGAGGGTTGTTTGGCAACCATTCCTTGCCGTTTATATTTTAGCTTATTTCTTCTTCTTCATGTTTGCTGGAGTCATTTTGGCTTCCTCAAGGGCTGACCTAAAGCCTCCGATACTCTAGTGCAAGTGCTCTGACTACTATTTACACTGGCGTCGTACTTGTCCTTCTGTAAGTTGCATGTTGGGCTTCTATTGCAATCTACGAACTTGTGATCACCTTCACCACACTTCACGCAGCTTATTTGTTCGCTGCCTTTGCCTTATAACCTCTTCCTACATGGCAGTAGTCGATGACACGTTTTCTCGGTAACTTTCTTTACCGCGTCATTACAAAAATGGTAATAACTTTGAACAATCATCATGTCATATCTAGTGGATTAAACACGATCCCCAATAAAAATGATCAGCCCTGTGATATTCCACTTCTGGTGCTGTCTCTAAATTCTTTGATTCCTTTCTTGCTGCTTCGATATCCTTTAGTGAAAAGCCTCGCCACCAGAACAAGGTCCACCAAGAAATGAAAGAATTTTTACCAATTGACATCATTAGCAAGGTTGTCAAATTTTTTAAATTAAAGTAAACTTCACAACGCAACCTCAACAAATATTTATTACTTCTCCAATTTGTAATATATCTAACATCAAAAATTTCAAAATACGATTTCATTTTTCAATATAGGGAAAAGATGAAAACAAATAGACTGTAATTTTGTTGCATTCTCATATAACATTCGAAGTAAAACTGATATTTTCAATTATTAGTTTTTTAATTCGGAAAATTTAGTAATTATAAACAGAATCGACTTTCTTTTTTTTGCAAATAAAGGACTTGTATCAGTTCTTTTTTTTCTAAATGTATAACAAACGGGAAATGTGTGTGTGTGTGCATAGTTTTGAATCAACTCTAATTAAAATCCACACCTTTCCATAATCGATAAAGATGAGTTTGGAAATTTAATTGAAAGGTGCCAGATTAGCGAAGGGTTATCGATATACGATAATTTGGTTAACAAGCCGCTCACTTGTACGCAGTCTGGTTTCGATCTCTCTTCCTCTTTTCGCTTGAATTTTCCACTGAATGACGGGACTCTGACATTTTAGTACCGCTACGATGTAAATGAATGCCCGGTGTCAATACTGCAGTTCCCTGACCGTAGGCGGTTCATTATTTTTCCTAAATTGCTATGTTTTACCGCAATTGATTATTGTCCCTCAATCCCAATAGAGATTTCACTCTGCATTAGTATTAATTGTTTATAAAATCACGTTTCCTCGGTTTCGAAAATGACAATTATGATATCTATCACTTTTTTGGTTTTTAACTCAAAAATTTCTCCTGTCTTCAATGAAATGTTCAGAGGCTTAAAAGTCAGTATTTAAAAAAGTATTTAAAAAAGTATTTAAAAAAGTATTTAGAAAAGTATTTAAAAAAAGTCACACCTCACGGCTTTCAATATTTTTTTGTATTTCTCTAAAGTGTTTGTAAAACAATTTGGAGTTGAAGGTCAAATGTAGATATCTTTATTTCAATCATATCCTTCGCCAGGTTGTCTGTGAGCAGTCATCCTCTCAAGGGGAAAACCTTTGACAGGAAACGAAATAGCTGGATAGTAGAGGCTTTTTATTTTTTACAACGTTTTCTGCCCGATCGGACTATTTCGTTGGTTGGTCGCAATTCGACAAGAACAACCGGATTTCGTGAGTCCTTGCGTTTTCCAATCCTTGACATGAGAGTTGAGATTTTTCTTGGCTTTTACTTTGGCTAGTGTCAAGTTTTCTGGTGCACTCGATTTTTCTCACCTCGTTTCAAAAGCAAACCCTTGATGCCGCATGACAAGTTTCCAATAACGCATTTATTATAAACTTATCGTTCTCGTCTCTCTCTTCCCTTATTTGATTAGGATAAAATATTTTAAGGTTACTTACTATTCGTTTTGAAAAATTTGCCATTTGGAAATTAAAATCATCCCTAAGAGCATGGGGATTTTTGGACATAACTGGGTCTGGGATAATCTTAATAATCTAGAAGCTGTGGTCTATAAGCTGATCTTCACTGTTCGTAATTAGTTTGCTAAATCTCCATGGGTGGAAAAGTATTTTCCAAACTACGAACTAAAATTTACTGTGATGACCGCCACCGATGTTTTGACAGGTGATCAACAACACCAATCACGATTCGTCTTACTGACACGCTTGATTAATCGGAAATCTTATCCAATTAAGCGTAACGGGAAACATTTACCTGGTTGACTTGAAATTTAATTCTATTAGGTGCCAGCAATTCTGGAATATCAAGCTCAATTAGATTATGAAAACGAGAGCCATCGTATATTTGGTTTACTCTTTCACAGTTGAGTTGTGCCAGGCCTTTTTCAGTAAAATTTTTTTTTGAAATAAGTGGAAAAATTAAAAAACGGAACTAACATTTAAGCTAAATACTTTTTGATGTAATTAGTCCTTTATTAATTCTTCAAACATTAATGATTAGTTATTAAATTTTGTTACTCTTCTTTAAGCTTTAAATTTTATAAAGATTTTTTTTTGTCGTAAAATAGAGTCAGGAATTTTCATCATAGTGCAGTTGTCATTCATTCTGTTTTTCAATAAAATTCGAGTCGATGTGGGTCAAGTGTCCACTTCTCGGTAAATTGTAAAAAACTGCGTTGGAAGGTAATATTAGTATCTACTTTAGGAGAATGAAACATATGCAATTGTCAATTCAGTTCTCTGTTCTGTATCACTACAAATTGTTACATCCAAGTTTAAAAAAAATTTTCATTGAAATTCAATGTGATTAATCCGCTTGGTAAAAAGTTGATATTTATCTTTATTGTAGGATTGATTGCACTTGTCAAAACTTCTAGTGTTGAGTTAAAAACAAGAATTCCATTCTTTTGTATTTTATTAACTTTGTAATTTTATTAGCTTTGTCTAGTTAATTATTCTACTTCAGAATAATTGGATAACTCAATCGTGGTATTTTGTTGAAAAGAAATCATTCTGTGTTTGACAAGTTGATTTTATTTTTTAAAAGCTTTTTTTTTGCTGAAAGGTATCAAGTTGTAAAAACAAATAAAGAATACTCTAATCCTTTCCTGGCAACTTCTGGTGTTCCTCAGGGATCAAACATTGGTCAACCTCAAATGTTACAAGATTACTAAGCCGTCCAATCCTTGCCAGAATTCTTTAGATCTTCAACTTGACCTAGAGCGTCTGGCTGTGCCTATAATCGAACGATCAATATTGATAAGAAATGCTCGATTTTTTTTCAGAGTAGTCTTTGTTTAACTGTTACACTATAGGTGGTTATCAAATTGTTGATAAGAGTGCAAAGTGAGTGAATAATAATTTTCCTTTTTAATGATTAGATTCCAGAATTATCGTTGTAAGTTAAAGTTTCTAATTTTTCAAAAAAAAAGTTTGAAACCTCGTACACTTTTTTCGCTATTATTTTAAATTCGACGTAATTCAACTTTTTAAAGCAATTTTTTACTTTTATTTTAGTTTTCATTTTATCATAATTTTTCGAGAGTTAAATTAAAACAGTTCTCTATGCAAATATTAAAAAAAAGGAAAATTTTAGAGAGATGTAGAATGTTCTTTAAAATGAATATGATTTTTTAAACCGAATTTCTTTATATTCCAGCTATGGAATACGTGAGCATTGGTACACACAAATTCCCATGTGGATATGAATTTAACATAAAGTTAAGCGAGTGACGTTAGCAAGAGATGGGTAAACCGACAGTTAGAAATTTGAAGCCGGATGTCACTTGACAAGTATTGGCAGTATAAATATCGATTCGAAACTTTGCAGAGATGGGACCTGAACTATTGCACGGAAGCGAATTTTAAGTTGAGATTGAATTAGTGTTTCTAAACAATATTTATCATTTAGAGTAGTTAAAAAAGTTTTTAATTTTAAAACGACAATTGTTTATAAATATTAATGAATGTATTATTGTAATTGTGAATTACAAAATAAAGAAATGTTCTTTTGCAGATTAAATTCAGGAAATACAATTCGAATAATTAGAATTTTAAGAGTTGGTTAAATTATAAGAGATAGAAGTATACACTGCAAGGCGATATTGATAATTAAAAGTTGAATTGCATTCTTCTAGCTAAAGTATAAAAAGGTTTAAGAGAGAAAGGCAATAAGTATCAAACTCTATAACTCAGGTTTCAATTAAATCATCAATAGTCTTAACATTAGAATCAATTACAAGTTTAAATACTCCATTTAAATATTAAAAATGCGGTTTAAGTACAAAATTACCAAAAGGGTATTAATAAACTAAAATCAATTAATCTTACAATTAGTTTAGACAGGAAATTGAAATTTAATCCATAACACTATTTTTTAATTTGTAGTATACTTAAAAAATATAGTACCTCAGTAATTTAAAGGAATGATAATAGAAGACAATTTTCAGCAATATCTGTTTCGTCCCGTAAGCCCCCTGGTATTACCAAGTCACTTGCTTGTCCGCACATCCCTCATCACAACGGGATAAAAATGTAATGGTTCAAAACCGATTAAAGAAAGATTAAAAAGTTTTCAAACTAAAGATGGGATACAAAACTAATACAATTTTTCATTACTCCCCTTATTTTTAAATAAAGTATAATCTTGGAATTTAGCTTTGGAGAGTTGTTAGGTAGTTAGGCTAATTTGTATAATTTCAATTAATATTTTGGCATTGACATTTGAACCTGATATGAATTATGAAGCTGGTTATTTGCTTACGTACATGAATTTCTACTTCTGTAGAACCTATCGTTATGCGACAATTGTTGCCCGGTTATCACGACCAACAGTGGAGTTTCGTGTTCGTATTCAAATAACCGTTAATGCAGAGGAATTTGCGTAATGTGTACTAGCGTTTACATCGAAGAGCGCGCAATCGGAATTCAATGCAATTTTACAATAAATGCATAAAATCATCGCATATATCGTCCTTAACTCCTTTCCAATGTGCACAATCATAAAATTTAAGGAATTTCCTTGACAATCTTTTCACTCTAAATTCAATTATTCAAATTTAAGTAAGAAATTTTCGTTCTACAGTCTGTGAAATATTTATGAATTTTAAAGATATTTTTAAATTGAACTCTACACTGGGTGATTTACGTAAAATTAGATGAAGATTAATTACCGTATTCAGTTAGTTCAGATGGGGGCAATAAGAAGTAAGAAATTTTTTGCGCAATTATGCCTATGGAAATTTCTTTCGGTCTAGTTATTTTTTTGTCCTTACAAGAGTCTTTTTGACTTCCCAAAGACCTTGCAAACCCCACTTTCCGAGACGTGGTAGTTGCTCTCCTCTTCGACGAACTTTTCTTTGCATAAGAAACAGCTTGGGTTCTTCTTACAGTCTACAAACTTGTGATCGACTTTACTGCTCTCAGTACGCAGCTGATCTGTTCGCCGCCTTGCAATCTCTTTCAATGTAGCCATAACTCAGACACCAATGACACTTGGTGTCATCCTCCGCCTGTTGGATCCTAGATTCTTTATTGTCGTGATTTCTGGCGCCTTTTGAACTGTTTCCTGGACTTTTTTCCCGATAAGGAATCCAAGTCGCGGAGCTCAAGTTGATCCACAGTTCCTATTAAAAAATAAATTATGTCCATTTTCAACTAATTGCGAACGATTTTTAAAATTATGTATTTAAGTCCATTTAACAAATTGTAGAAAAAAGTTCGATCCGAAATTTTGCGCCTGTATTCTAGAGATTGTAAGTTTAAAATATCACAAGCTCTTTGAAGGTTGTCTGTTTCTTCTGGTATCTTAAGTTTGCAGACTACCACATGTAGACAACGTTTCTGAATATCTTCAATTAAATCCTTTTGTACTTCAACATACGAATGCTAGTTTATTGATCCGTATTTAAGAAGCAGACGCAAGAATGATATAAATAAAATTCTCATCGTAGAGATATGCCGTATATCTTTGAAGCTCTTGGAATAAAATCCAGAAAGTTAGAGGCTCTCTGAGAGACATTAGTGATATGTTCCTTAAAAGCAGGATTGCTACTAAAAATAACACCAAAGTAACAGATAGTCGTTACAGTCTGAAGAACAGATCAGTCCACTTTATATAAATTAGCAATACTGACACCACGAGAGAAAGTAATTGTAAAAAACTTGTCGACGAACATGTTATTAACAGAATTGAGCAATAGCTTGTAATTGTAGGTTTTCTTACAAAAGCTCAATGTCATCGTCAGAAAATATCTCACGGTAAAATTCTAAATCATCGACATATTTGACAATTACATACAACTTCTGTTAGCAAAAATAGTACTGTAGTACAGTTCATTTAAAGAAATTAAAACAAACTAGAACTTTTCTTCCCGAACCGTAAGCATATTAATTAATTATTCGACAAATTACTGCGATTGCAACACAAGTAATCTGGAGTTAATTAACAAGGACTAATAATTCTGTTGGGAAATTCAATTTTCGATTGAACGTCACCACAGCTAAGACACAAATATGTATTTGATCTTAAATCAATTTTCTGCACACTAATGAATTTATAGATATTACAAATATTTTTCCTCAAGTATAGTGAAGATGAGACGATTTGCGAAAGCTGTTAGCTGTTACTTGAAAAAGAATATGGGAAGATAGGGAGAGTTTACAGTGATCGCTTACAGGAAACTGTGGATTTATTTCTTCAACGAATTCCCACGAATCGTATTGCGTATTGTGGTACACTGGTAACTTGATTTCGTCTTGGTGCAGTACAGTCTGAAAAGATGGACGTGGTTGCTGAATGCTACTTACACATAAAACGAAACGTGTGAAAGAAAATTAAGAAATAAAATACAATCTTCTTGATGAGTTACAACAAGGTATATACAGCAACATATAACAGGAATAGCTTATTTTTCAAAAACAATAAAAACATTTTTGCACTAAATATTACACGAAATTAGATTAGATTTCTTTATTTTGTTCCAGAAAACCATGAGAACAACCAGAAAAAATACAATAAATTCAAAAACATACATAATATAAAATATACAAATTATAGTAGAAGAACCTTACAAACATTTAATTATTAAATGCTAACAAATATCTAAAAAGTTTGAATTTTAAAATACCAATACTTTCTGCATTGGTTATTGAACTAGAAAATGAGTTCCAAAATGTTACAGCAGTGACAATGAAAGAATTCCTATATCGTTCAGTTCTACAAAAAGGTACCCTGAACAAATCAGGGCTTCTTACTTCTCTCAAAGTAATTTCACTTCTAAAATTAAACTTGTTATACAGATAGATAAAGAGGCTTTCTTGTATTCAGTGTAACGTATGTCAAACATCCAATAAACAATAGACGTCTATTTTTAACATTCAGCCATCCCAGTCTTAAACGATAAGGAGATATATGTTCATCCCCTTTTAAATTAAATATAAATCTTATACACGAATTATTATTAATAATTATTATTATTAATAATATTATTCTCAAGTTTATAGTTGAGTTCATCTGCAAGATCATTATAAACAGTACAACAATAGTCAAAATGAGGTAATATTAACGACGAGACAAGCTGTGTTTTTAGCTTCACCAAGAGAGCCTTTCTATTTGACTTAAACTGTTACAATGTTGCATACACATTTCTACAAATTTGACCAACATGTTTTTCCCAAGAAAGAATTGGATTAAAAATAACTCCCAAGTTCTTAACAGATTGCACATACGGTATCACAATATAATTTATTTTAATTGGAGGGCACTTATTTAAATCCAAATTATTTATGTTCCATGAGGAACCAATAATCATTGAAAAGCTTCTATTAAGATTAATTTTAAGTTGATTTTCCTCCGCCCAATTGTAAACAGCCATAACATCTCTATTAATCAGTTCTAAACTATTATTTAATTCATTAAGACTAGTGTGTATGTAGATTTGCAGATCATCAACATAATACATATACTTAGAATATTGAAGAGAACTCCTCAAATCATTTGTAAAAACTGTGAACAAAAAAGAACCCAATACCGAACCCTGAGGGACACCTATTCCAACAGGACCCCACTCAGATTCCTGTTATCCTGTTATATTATTGCTAACATATAAAACAATTTATTTTCTCTTAATTTTTCAATGTATGAAAATGACAGGAATCATACAAGGTTCATGTAATGAAATGCTTTGTTACACATTGTGTAAAAAATCACTTTTTATTTAAAATATTTAACTTTTTTAGCTTTTGAAACTTTATGCTACCATGCTGCTGGTTTTGTAATGGCTGACAGTTGTTCAATTCGTACCAAACTGAAAGTATGAAAAGGCATCCAGATTACGGAGAGATATTGAAATGACAGGCACGCCATTCATGAAGGCGATCAAGATCAAGTTGTAGTTTAGTATTATCGAGGCAGGGATCATCAGGATTCATGGAGTTTATAGCACACTTTGAATCATCACTTGTAATGTGGCACTTTTTTTCTATTCACTTCGTGGATTTGGTCCAAGGATCGTCACCTTTCTAATTCCTTCAGGACATTTGCCAACACTTGTTGGTCCTCTTGTACTTGAATAAGATACAAAAAACCTCAAAATAATGCGAACTGGCACTAACAGACCACATGTTTGACGAAAAAAATTAAACGCTGGTCAAAATCAAATTACAAAATTATACCCCTGGTATAATAATGATTATTCGTGAATCATTAAAGTAACAAAAAAATCAATATAAACATTATTTTAAAACTATGTCAAGATTTAGAAATTTGTATAACTTAGAATTGGTCTTCTGAAGAATGAACGGTGTCGAAGTGTTTTTCTTAAATTTTACAACTGATATGATATTGATTAGTTTTCTTCCCGAGAGCGCATCTGGCACGAGATATTATTTATTGCATCCTTGAAATCAATAGACTGACTCTTCTATCTACCTTTCCAGGCCACTGCAAGACGCATTAATATTATTTCACCATTTTGCTGACCCCTGGCTTACGTTTTTCGTTTCACTTGCCAGAACTAACGTGACTGGCTTTCAACATGAGTTTTATTCCACTACCGCATGGCAGCACATGTTTTCCCTCTTCCTTCACTCCAATGGATTTAATACCTGAAAATTACTCAACTTCATCCATTTTACTTTAAGTATTTCATAGAAAAAGTTTCAAGTAAAATATTTTCTACATGAAATGATTAGATGAATTTTGAATGTTACTGGTCGAATAAAAACCCTTTTTGTCAGGGAAAGAGAGAGAGAGAGTTGAGCGTTTTGTCACTGTGGCTTTAATGTTGCTACGTGTTACGATCCTTAAGGACAAAGGCAATGACGTTCTATTTAGGGCTGACAAGTGGTTCGATTCACCATTCTCACGTACAAGTTTTTTTTGAGATTGTGAGTGAGGAACGATTTTCTTTCGTTACGCGTAAGTAACACTCTGACAGAATACGAGTTCTCTTCAATCACAAAACTCTCGAGTTCGCAACTTTATTACTGAAAGGAGAATAAAGCTGTAGCGAATCGCTTCTAGTTTTATAGAGGCTGTTTAAAAGTGCACTTGAAACTCTTCACCTCGCTCGATTGCAAGTAGCCAACCATTTTCTTCATCTATCCACTGTTGTAATAAAATACTTCCAATGAATTATATTCTAAGTCAGAGAAATCCTGAGATGTCGCCTTTAAAAATTTGGAACATATATGTTTTGTGAAATTCACCAGTATCTCACTTTACAAAATGGCTAAGTTTACGGGAACGGAATCGAGTTGGTGGACTCTAACAACCACCGATGATCCGTTCATTTATTTACGGGGATTTCCAAGGCGTCAAGTGGAATTATCCACCTGGATGCTCAATTAGTTGCAAGTCGCCGCGAACTTCTCTGGAGTTATAGCTTCAGTAACTGACATCACAGACGATAAAACCATCAAGGGCGCACGGATTCTGAGGGCACCAAAATTCTTATTCTCATAAAGGTCTTTATCCTAAGATATCAAGGGCAATTAAATTATTATCAGTTCATTTTTATACTATCAGTTACGAAAGAAGATTTGAAAATTAATTGCTCAAGTCCGCAAGTTAGCAAAAGCTGATAAGAGCAATCTGCATTTACAATTAGAAACATCTCTTGGATTTGTAGAAGAAAACTGAGAAGATCGTCGAAACAGATGAAAGCTTATCCATCAGCGCTAAATTGTGTGCTGTTTAAGGAAAGTATGCTGACATAATAAGTAATCTCCACAAGAAAAGCTAAGCCAAACGTATACCAAAATGTGTAGCAGAAAAACGTATGAACATATAAATCTCCTAAATTTAATAGAAGATGTATCAAAGGAGATGGTTGTACTTAAAAATTGATTTTTTGATTCAAAATAAAGATTACACGTCAATTCGGAAAATACGAAAACAAAAACATTTTCTGACTACACAATTATGCAGCTATTAACTTTTATTTATGGCGTTTTGAAAAATGTTTAAATAATATATCTGTCATAAGATATTTATAAAAGTAGAAGAATTTCATAGGTTAGTGAACATAAATTTAAAAGTACTTGATCTGAAAAACCGTTAGCAGAATTAAGAAACAGTTTGAAATTAAATGTGGCAAAAATAGGTGGATATGGATATTTGAAGGCGTGGTAATTTGGAGGGAAAATAAATTGCTTCTCGCATTTTCGATGTTAGTAACTTTACGCCACGACCTTCTTTAGCCAATTTTACCACTCCAGACGGATTTACCAAGTACAACCCCCTAAAGAGTAGGATAGAAAACCGCCTTCGTAATTACAGAAGAGTCGACTGCTCTGATAGATAAAGTGTACCATTTATTTTCATCAAGTTTTCTCAAAAAGGTATTTAGCTTTGTTATTTTAATTTGAATTTAAAAAAAATAAAAAGTTAAAAAAAAATTTTTTTAACAGAAAAAAAGAATATTTTTTTCAATCTACAAAATAAAAATGATGTCAACATTACATTAAAATTGAAAAGAAAATGTTTACAATTTATATTATAACTATATTGTGAAGTTTATATTTTTTATAAAACGTCAAGAAAAAGCGTTCGTTCTAAAAATCGATTATCAATACTTGTGCTCTCTATAGTAAGAAAATAAAATTTTAATGACTTTTTTGTGTTTATGGTATTCTGTAAAAATGTATAGAGTTCATTATTAAAAAAAAATTTTATGAATATATTCCCGATATATTGTATCTACTAAATCTATCCCATTATTATGGACTGTACTTTTTAACTTTTTTGCATTCTATTAAAACAGGTTTATTAAAAAATTCTTCATGCAAAAAGTGGTGAAGTGAATATTAAACTATGCTATTAAAAAATAATCTTCTTATAAAATTCATTTATTTTAAAAATCGACAAAATTTTGTTTATTTACATTTAGAATCTCTTTTACAATTTTATTGTTAATGTACAAAAAGGGGGTTTCCGTTTTTTCTACACAAACAGATTTTGCACTGATATTTTTAAATTACATACTCAGGATGCTTCATTGTATAAAACAAACTCTATGAATTATGTACTACAAAAAGGGGATAAAAAAAGGACGGGGGAAAAAATATCATAACAACTAGGAAGTGTACGTCAATTTTAAAAAAGGAACAATTCCCTCAATTTAACATAAAACTTGAAAAGGTAAAAAAAAAATCATGCAACCTTCTCATTTGTTCAGATTGCGTGCAGTATGTGACTAACATAGGATGAATGTGGGAGAATAACGTGGATAGAGAATAATTCACAAGCTAGCCAACTGTGCCGCACAGAGTCAGGCCGGACGCGATTTGCATCCTAATAAGTTTATGCGGCTCTCTGTTTTCTAAAGTTGGAAGCAAAGAAAGCGCTAAAGTTGAAATCCCTACACTAGATGCAATTGCTACCATGACTTCAACTCAAATTAATATGACTTTTTTTTACTAAAATTACACTAATTGAAAATTTGATTAACTTGATATTCATTTCGATGGGGAATATACATTTTTTTTAGTGAATTGAATATTTATGGGGGGATATTTTTAGAAGAATAGAAAAAGCAGTGTGGGATCGACTAATAATCAGTTAGTTTATGGTTGGTTTTTTCTCATTTGAAGCACGCAGTTGACCTATCTACTGATTTGAATTTTTTACTTTTATGGCAGTGTGGGATCGACTAATAATCAGTTAGTTTATGGTTGGTTTTTTCTCATTTGAAGCACGCAGTTGACCTATCTACTGATTTGAATTTTTTACTTTTATGGCAGTGTGGGATCGACTAATAATCAGTTAGTTTATGGTTGGTTTTTTCTCATTTGAAGCACGCAGTTGACCTATCTACTGATTTGAATTTTTTACTTTTATGGCAGTGTGGGATCGACTAATAATCAGTTAGTTTATGGATGGTTTTTTCTCATTTGAAGCACGCAGTTGACCTATCTACTGATTTGAATTTTTTACTTTTATGGCAGTGTGGGATCGACTAATAATCAGTTAGTTTATGGTTGGTTTTTTCTCATTTGAAGCACGCAGTTGACCTATCTACTGATTTGAATTTTTCACTTTTATGGCAGTGTGGGATCGACTTATGATCAGTTAGTTTATGGTTGGTTTTTTCTCATTTGAAGCACGCAGTTGACCTATCTACTGATTTGAATTTTTTTCTTTTATGGCGGTCCGCTGTAACCTTACGACAAAAATTCTCTTACCGACTGGACAAGACACAAAGCAAACCTTTATGTGATTAATGTCTTGTAGCCTACCCACTTCTTGGTTGATGATCATGATGACTGCTACATTTCACTTTCTACTTCCCACATTTCATTTTTAACACCCACTTTCTACTCCCACCTTTCTTACTCCCCGCTTTCCACTTCCCCCACTCTCTTTTAATATTTTACTTCACATTTTTACTCCTACCTTGTTACTATCATTTCCCTTCTTCAATTTTTCACACTTAGATTCTACTCCCACCTTCCACTTCCCCTACTTTCTTTTAATTTTCTACTTTCTATTCTCATTTTCCAGCCTATCACTTTCCACTCTCACTCCTTACCTTCCACTTCCCCCCACTCTCTATCAATATTTATATCCCACTTTCCATTCTTACTTTCCCGTTTCACTTCCCATTCTCATTTCCTATCTTACATTTTTCACACCTACTTTCCACTCGCACCTTCGACTATCATTTCCCACTTTCCACTGTTACAATACACTTCCATTTCTCACTTAATCTTTTCACTTTCAGTGAATTGCTCCATCCCCCTAGGTTTTCGAGACATTTGACCTTGAAAATTGAAAAAAGGCGATGCGAACTTCAAAAAAGAATAACTCATCCAAAAATAAAAATTTTTTAAAGTTCCAAATTGGAGATTGTTCAGGAGGATCTAAGCTTTCGAACGCATATCATAAGAAACCTACAAAAAATTTTTTACCCCGATAAAAAACCAAAAAGTACCCCAAAAACGGCCTTTTACAATTTTCAAGGTCAAATTTTTCGAAAAATAGAAAAGGCTGTGAAATTCCTCGCCCACAAACACCTCTGCTGTTTGAGCTTTGTTTATGGAAACCTGAAGCCGCCATTTTTTATTTCTTTAAATTAAAAAATAATCCCTATTTGTATAATAATAAAAGCCGCAAAAAGTTTTTCCGTAATTCATTTATTTCCTATCTAAAAAAATTCCTGAATTTGAGGCAGTTTTGGGGCCTGAGAAGGAGTAGAACTTAATTAATCATTCTTTGACTAAATTAGTTAACTTAGTAAATTCAGGTGTACAAAGTGGGGAGTGAGAGTGTCAGTAAGAAGTGAAAGCGGAAGAGTGGAAACAACTTTCTTAGAGTAGAAGTGAAAGTGGAAATGGGATGTAAGAGTGAAAGTGAAGAGTAGAAGGTGGGAGACGAGAGTGGAAAGTGATAGTAAGAAGTAGGTGTAGAAAATGAAAGGTGGGAAGTGAAAGTGGAAATGTGAGTGGGAAGTGAAAAAGTTACAGAATCGACATTCAGAAGATAAGTTGTACTATAAAGTTTAATTAAGAATTAATGTAAAAATTGTTCTTGTGTTCATAAGAGAAATACGATTAATTAAGTGTATTGGCTTTTGCATTATGAAATCGTCCCTTGACGAAAAAGTTAGGGTTGATCCCCAATCCCACTATTCTTCTTTCGACATACATTTGAGTAAATAAAAATATATTTTCATCATAATACAATATATATCTTTTGCTAACAAAACAGAAAAAATATATGTTTTGAAAAATGTTAAATAAAAAAGAATTGTATTATTTTTTTTTAAAAATAATTTCATTTTCGAAAAGTAGAATTTTCAATGTATAAAATCTACATAAATACCCGGTTGTTTACCCTCGAGTCATTGCAATATTTTTACTTACGTATTATTTTTGCAAAGATAAGCAAAGCTCGACAAATAAAATTACAACTATGTGTGGTTGTAGGAGGACCAAATTGGATTTTACCGATTTTCCATTCGAAGAGACTCCTAGTACAACCGGATGAGTTCACTCTACCTACGTTTTTCCGACTTCCTCTTGTTCATCCTATCGTAAGTAATAGGATGTTGAGAATCCTGAATGTGTATACCGCAGAGAACGTCACTTGATAAGGGATCGGGTCAAGATGCAATGGATTTTTCTTGAAATGACTTTTTTTGCAACCAACATCGTCTCAAGATTGACATTTCCAATATTGTAGTTAATGAGAAATTGACCTCGCAGTTAAAAAAAAGGAAGAAGTTGAGTGGAAAAAAGAAACAATAATAAGATTAATGCCTCTTTTTAATTCATCATTTATGATAAATAGAAAAATTATATTAATTGCATTCGTAATAATTTTTGATTCATTACTTTTCTCATAATTCCTGGTCATTAGTCTCGAAAATTCTAAAATGGTTAATTGAGGTTCTACACAAGTTTTCAAAATTCAATACGGGATTTGTTTCAGAGGTTTGCTTCCGTTCTCGGTACTAACCATAATTCACTTTAACTACAATCGGCACTCGACCGCGGTCAGTGAATATACCTATCACTGTGTATGTGAATTAAAATCGTTCGAAATACATTTTGTAGGTAGAAATTAAAAAATTTTTTTTTAAAAACAATTTTACAGCCATATTTATGAACTAATAATTTTTGTATTGTTTTTTTTATAGAAGGGAATTTTTTTTTTGAAAATAATAACAAACTGAACTTTTCTCCTCGCTTATTCAGAATGCTGAACAATTTTGAAAAAGACGATTCAATTCCACTCAGTGAATTAGCTATTTGATTTTGTAATAAACTTTTAATTTATAATCAACGATCAAGCAATACAAGAACACTTACAATATTGTTCTAGTAAAAAAATGGAGAGTAACGGATATTTTTTTAATATTTTTTTACCATGGTCATGAAAAATAATTAAATTAAGAAAAATAAATAGAAGACTAATCATCATGGATATACATTCAAGTGTAAACAAAGTAGTTGAGAGGAAAATTCCTCAATAGTTGCGGCAATGGAATACTGTCTGCGGATACATAGTTGAAGGGAAAATTCGATTCTTGTTTTTTTTTCTTTTTGCAATGTGTAGTTCTGTATGGGTTGGAACATTGGTGCTTGGTACGACCTACACACAGGGAAAACATCGATTTGCTGGAGTGCAATTTGATGCTTGTACATGTATACAGAAAGCCTAACGAACCTGGCACACGTGCAGTTACTGCAAACCGACGCCACTGGTTGGGTATGCGTTCAGAAATTGGCTGGAGGACGAATTTATCTAAAATTAGAGTGTTGGTCGTATCCGACGTTGACCATTTACACGTTCAATGTTTCGTGTCAATAATAATAACTATAATAATAATAATATTAATAATAATAATTGTAATAATAGTAATAATAACAGTAATAGTGATAGTGATTGTAACAATAGTAATGATAATAAAAATAATAAAAGTAATAACAATAAGAATAATGAATGAATATAAATTAAGCCCGTAGTTTTACTTGTATATTTCTTAAAGTTTTGGGAACGTTTTTAATTTTTTCAGGTCAAGAGTAAAAATTTAAAAAAAAAATGAGGCTACGTAGTTCTTGGAGGACCCCAAAGGGATTCATTAGATGTAAAATAATTTGTAGAAACTGATTTTAATTTTGCAATTAAACAGAAAATATTCATCCTTATATGATAAGAGTAAATATGCAAATGAGGTAAAGGAAAATATCCTTATCTTATTCCACACTTTTATCAATAATATTCATTTCATGAGATGAAGGAAGAAAGAAAATATTACTTGGGTTCTCAAAGTTAATCCTCATTTACAAAGGCAAATTGTTTGTGGTAATCCTTAAAGTTAACTTTTTGCTTATAATTTGGAAATTGTCTACAATTGGTGTAACGATCGACTTCGTATAACTAAATATCACTTCGTGATAATTAAATACAAACATAATGTGCGTCCAGGTTGATGAACCAGGATCACACCACTGTTCAAAACTGCAACCTTGCAGAAAAGCACTTGGCAACGATCAATGTGCAATAAACTAAAGAATGATTTCAACATTTCAATGATTTCGATTGATAAAATTGATTGACACAGGGAAATCTGGGCATTTGCCCGTGAGTCTTCGCAATAGTACGTCGTGGGTCAGTTTTGTCGTAATTTTGAGTATCAAGAAGTTCTCAACAATTATTATTGAAAATTGTCAATGAAGTCTGAAGTGAAAAATAATAAAAGCGCTAAGTGAGAAATCGTGTTAAGAAAAGTTGATTTAAAATAAATAAGTACGAATGAAACGATTAATGAAAAATGATACATTGACGAAAACGAATTATAAGAAGTTTAAAGGAATAATGTCAAATAACGAATATGTGAGTTAATTGTTTGCATACATTCAAATAATATTTCACACACACACAATCATTATTATCATTGGTGTAATAATTTGTGATTAAAGTATCTTAACCATCAGAATGTGTTTTAACATAATCGAAATGATGATTAATGGAAAGTAATCACCGATTAACCTAAATATCCAAATTTGACTCGGTTAACAACTTAAACAGCGTCTAATAATTTTGGCACTTATTTAGGACCCTAATCACTATCAAATTATAAAATATAAGTAAAATCAAAATTTTGTCAGTGCACGAGCCATGGAACGCCCCAAAAAGAAAAAGTAGGAGAGAGAGAGAAAAAAAATTCAAGAGTATGTTAAATATCCAATCAGATTTTACTAACTCGGAAAAAGTTGTGGTTAAATAATTATGTTTATCTGTTAATCGACAATCAAAATAAAAGAAATTTCCATTCCGTTCCACGAAATTTGATAACACATTTTTAATCACTGTTTACATAATCCCATGTACTTAATTCTCAAGAACCCATATATTTCTACTGAGACCAATTGTGATTGTCTATTCAAAATATTCATGCTAGAAGAAGTTGTATCATTGGTGAAATCGCGTGGTTTCTGTAAAAATATAAAAATAAAAATCTGTTTTCTATTCTTATTGAAAAGTACAAAAAGATGTAAATAATCTCGCTATAATAAAAAATTTGTTCAATAATTATTTTAACATTTCTTTTAACTTAGTAGTAGCATGCTCCACTTCATGTCGAATTTGCTGCAATATATTTTGCACTGATACTTTTGTTAAACGAAAGCGCACAACAAAATCTACACCGTCTAAAATATCCAAATAGTTTGGTCTTTCGAGAATAATTCTTGACCGTCGATGAACAACCATTTCATCTTCGGAAGATGATGACAAAATTTCATCGTAAAACTCGGACATTTTTAATGACTACAAACCTTTTCGATTTGAAGCTTATAATTTCCATGTCAATACCTTTGTATTAATCGCTGATTAAGTTATTAAACGGTCAAATTTGGGCAATTAAGTTAAACGGTGATTGCTTTCCTTTATTCACCACTAGAATCATGGTGGAACGCATTCTTATAATTTAGATTGTTTAATCAAGAATTATTACATTAATTAAAGATGGTGGAATTGTAGTAACTGTTAATCGTCGTTTAAAATATAATCCTAATTATTTAATCACGACATTAATTCTCGATGATGAAATCGACCCTTAACACCTCATTCAAATCTCCTGAAATCTACTATTAATAAAAGTAGAGATTCTCACCTCACTACTTGAACAATAAGTAGAAAGGAGAAGATCCACTACCAACGGGTTTAAGGGTATCAAAATTATTTTTTGTAACATTCCTTTAAATTCAATATTTTAATAACAATTTAATTTTTTTAATAAAATTGAGGGTCCCAATCAAAGAACCGGTTATAAGTTTTTGAGACTCAAAATTCTCGACCTCTAAATAAAAAAAGGATTTAAAATTTCAATTTCTTGAAAACATTCTCTATTTGTATAAAGATTATCAAAATGTTTCTTAAAAAATTGGAGTTAAAAACTGTTGAATTTTTGTTTTACAGGGCAATGATTTTAAGTTTAAAAAATTATAACCGGTTCTTTGATTGGGACCCTCAATTGTATAAAAGGCAAAGTTGGAAATTGGTTATTGGGTACAGACAAAATTGAAAATTGGTTATTGGGTACAGACAAAATTGGAAATTGGTTAAATGGTATAAAAGTCAAAGATGAAAATTGTTTATGTTGTAAATACGGTAAAGTTGGAAAATGATTGCATTAGATAAAAGACAAAGTTGAATATTTAGGTGGATAAAAGCAAAATTGAAAATTGTTTATATTGGATAAAAGACAAAGTTAGAAATTAGTAGAATTGTACAAAAGAAGAAATAGAAAATTGAATAATAGGAAAAATGGGAAAATTGTTAAGTTGGATAAAAGGTAAAATTTGGTTAGAAACTCTTTGATCTTAAAATATTTTTTAAACATGAAATTAATTAAGGCTCAAGTACTAGTTATTAGTTACTATAAAAATAACACAATATCCTTAAAATAATTTGCTTCCTAGGTACATATCTTCGGAGAAGATCTCAATTACATTCTAATTACAATATCGAAGAAATTTTGGTGATTTCATTGGTTGTCGTACAATGTCTCCCTGTTAATTCGACAAAATAATTGAATTTGTATTGCACTGTTCTCTGATATGGTAGTTAACAAATTATTAAGTGAACCTCGGAGTTTCTTGGCTGCAAGCAAGCATCTTTCTCTTTGTGAAAATGAGCAAGATCCTTGAGAGTAAACTTATACATACGTATAACTAAAACTACCACTACTGACTAAGTTTAAGGATTATCAGTTGTCCTTTATCTCTCCTTTGGACCACGTGCAAAATCTTATTAGCCTTTCGGGGGCGTTTTCTCTAACGATCAATTAGATTGGAATCGATTTTTTCGATGTGATTTTGTGGGAGTTAACCGAATGTAAAATTTCATTTCTTCTCCCATTGGTATTAAAATAAAATGAGATTGTCTATAGCGATTCCAATGGTGAGTTTGTCCACTCACTTTATTTAATTCAAGTCACTCTTTATTCGATGGGTAAATTTTTGGAAACATTACCAGCCAATTAGAACGATCCAAATATTCTCAGTGCAACAAATCCGGAAACGTGAAGCATAAACTTTTTATATTAATTAAATCCGTCCTATCCTATTATTCTATCCATCATTTTCATTTCTCAACTATAAATATTCTTGGGAAATTGATTTAATTCAAAGAAAAATATTTTTTCCCCTTTATAATTAAATTTTCTTAAAAGTGGAGAAAAATAGTATAATAAAGGCTTTTTCGAATTTATTGAGATTTAATAGAAATTCCAGATCCGATTTCTCGCACTGACAAAGCGCATTCCTTTGTTGGGATTCCCACTTCTCAGTATAGAAATATATTTCCACTAAAATTGATTCGCATTGTGTTTTTGTTGAGTTAAATCAATTTTGTTATTCGCGGAACTACAGGTTGCATATACATATACACAACACATACACACCTTTCGTGGTCCCACGAGCGGAAATGTATGTCACTCGAGATTTCTCGCGATGCCGGAAATGCACTGATTCCCGGATGTCAAGAGGTGAATTGAAACGTGGCGGGAAAGTCGAAGTGGTCGATATCGTTGGAAGAAGCCAAGGAAGGAAGTTCGAAGCCTGGAAACGTTCCCAAGCATCAAGCTTCTCATACCACATCTTGAAAAAAAGCCTGCCGACAAAATATCACCTTTTGAGTTTATAAAAAAAAGCAAAATATTTTCCTAATTTACTGCTATTTTCATGGAAGGTGGAAAAGAATGAATTCGCAGAAGAACATCGAGAGTTACTTACCTTGATCCTCGTTTAAAAATTTATAAAGAAATTAATGTTAAGTAAATGGAAATTATTTTACTTTTCTATTGATTTTATGATACAGACTAAACTTTTGCTTCTTGAAATGTAAAATTTTTTTTTTTCATTAAAACTGAAACGTTTGACAAAAATTAATGTCCGCACGTTAACGTTTAGTTATATAACAATAACGTCAATTATTATTGATTGATTTTTTTAATCACCTGTTACTATGCGGAAAGAATTAGTAAATTGCTTCTTTGGTAATTAATGCCACTCTAATAAGAATTCGCAAGTTACTGTAAGTTTCAAGAAAATCGTTTTTTTTTCTAAAGTTGGTTTAGTAATCCCTTTTCCCCAAACTCTTACTTACTTTCACCCCCCACCCCACCCTCTCACCGTTTGGCATCTTCTGGGTGTAAAGTTGAACCGACACCTCTCGGTCACGCGATCGCACTTACGGGGATTTTCCAAAGTTGTAAATTACAAAAGTTGTAACACGATTCGATGTATCGATTGAAACGCGCCAGCCTTACTGAGTCGTTACTTTTTTTTATGTTTCAGGATCCTGAAGCATTGGCAGGATTCTGCGAAGAGCGCCACTGGGGGTAAGTTTAACCTTTACTCATGATGTTCAAGTTCTTTAGTTGAGCTTGGGTTTTCCAGAAATCGTTGCTACATTGATTTTTCTTCCCGGCCTATATTTTTTCTCAACTCTTCAGAAAATGTTGTCGCACAAGTTTTCATCTACTTTTAATTTATATGATGATGTTGGTTGAGTTTTAATTTAATTTGTATTATCATTATATCATTTATCATTTTAGTCACGAAGTACCCTTTGGGTACAAAAACGTCTTTGTTCTGGAAACGCTTCTAGAATGTTTTTTAGAACGTTTCATCTCCGCTACATAACAGCTTAAGAACGTTCAATATTCTCAAAAAATGTTTTTGGAATATAAAACATTCCTAAGACGTTATGTGAAGGAAAAGAGGCGTTTTAGGAAATGGTGAGCATATATGCAATTACCTGTATGAAAAATATGTTGTTTTGTTTAGGGAAACGTGATACCTAGCGCCAAATTTTACCCCTGGCGGAAAGAATCAGAAGTACTTTGCAAACTACCAAATTTATGGCGATAAATACCTTTAAAAATCCGTAGATTTTTGTAAAATGCTTCCAATTTTCTTTGTAACCTTTTTTTTTGCGAAAAATTTTTTTGTTTTGGGTTAAAAATACGTTGCGTAGTGCCAATTGTTACACATTAAGATGCGAGATAAGAGCTTGACATTATCTTGAGTAGCAAGTTGCTTTGCAAGGGATCCATTTCTTGGCGAACAGGGCCGAAGGAAAGATAGACGATCTTTTGCAGAGGGTTTGAGAGAAATGTATAGGGATGGGTTGAGCGAATGGTTAACAGGAGCGTAATAGGTTGGAGATCAGGTGTCAAGTGTTACCTGAAGCTCAACTTGCAGTAGTCAATCTTATCCACCTGCTACCCCACTTTCCAACCTATCGTAATATTAATAACATCAGCACAATCTATAACCTTTCACCTTAACCGTTTTCACCCCATTTGCAATCAAATTTTCCCCACACCCACTATATATACGTCTCATAAACAACTTATTTCATTTAATCCGCAACACCGCAGTTATTTATTGATGTAATAAATTTTCCATGTTTCTAAATATCATACACACATTTCAGTGTGTAATGAATTATAGTAATTGATACGCCTTTGAATAAAATGATTAATTATACTTGTCTTTTGTTTGTCAAATTGAAGGGGGAGATTTTTACTTTTTTAAGTTAGCGTCGAAAACTATTATTCGGATGTTTTGGAGATGAAAATTGGACTAATTTCAGTTCGTTTATTCCATTTTTGGTATTAAAAATCAATTAGGTCATTGTTTGGATTTTGATATTTTTTTCTGTTCAATTTTATTAATTCTTTTGAGAAGTTAAGAGAAGAGTATGGACAACGACTCACTGTTTGCTTAAAAGCACCAAATGGCAGCGAATTGATAATATGAAATAGAAAATTGATTCAGATTTTAGGCATCAATTCGATCCACTTTAGTGGCAATTTGATACTTTCAAGAAAAGTGTGCTAGTTTCAATTTTTTTGTATTTGTAATTGCGTTGATTGCAAGCATTAAATTAAAGCCGAATGTCGGTGAAATATTCTAGTTGAAAATTTTGAATACCGTTTTCATTATGGAAAAATGGAAGCATGCGGGCAATTGGACTCAATTGACCTGTATTTTATTTTTCTATTCAATTTTATGTTTTTTTGATCTATAGGAAGAGCAATGACTAAAACCAACTTTTTTCAAAACTTATTTTTCTATTCAGAATTTT
The DNA here is from genome assembly GCA_032873175.1 of Leptopilina drosophilae. Classification (NCBI taxonomy): domain Eukaryota; kingdom Metazoa; phylum Arthropoda; class Insecta; order Hymenoptera; family Figitidae; genus Leptopilina; species Leptopilina drosophilae. Next base: position 22,968,424 of record CM065483.1, read on the forward strand.
ACTAATTTTTCGAGATATGGTGAAGAGTCTGTCAAAGTATGGACATTGACAAATTTAAAGTTTGGTAAAATAGTACCACGTAGGCGTAAATTTTGACTTTCATTTATACCCCCGTGAAATAAAGAAATAGAAGAGAAGCATAGAAATGGATATTTGCGGTGTTGAAAATTTGAGATGAAATTGGGTGCTTTTTGTGTGCGTACGAGGGCACCAAGACGTGGTTGATACCGCGCTGGATGCCGCCCTTCCGCCAGATCAATATTGCGTTGGTGGGGCTGAAACGGGGTAGTTTTGAAGGGTTGAGGGGTTGGTAGGTTTCCTCCGCTGAACGGTGGGGGAGTCGTGAAAGATCGAAGTAGGGGGATGAATGTGTGCGGAGCAGCCACCACTGTCATGGCGCCGCGCACCACTGTCAGGATAGCGCTCACGGCCTTGATGTCTTAAATCGTAGCAGCACGTTTTACAAATTATCAAGTTTTTCGCCGGACTTTTTTTTACCATTAAAAGAAACAATAAACGAACAGAATTCAAATCTATCTCGACTGTTACAATTTCTATCGCTTTTCGGATAAATACAGTGATCAATTCATTGCGCTTCTTGTTGACTTTTCACAAAACACATCCGTGTGGTGCGTGGTCTTATTGCGGTGTCGTGAGATTTTTGCAATACGCTCCCAGTTTTTTCCATTTTTTTACATTTTTACTGAAATAAAAGAAATTTTCTACCAGGACGTGTCAATTGCTCTCGAAAGTGAATGTTAGTAATTTAGACTATACACTGTGATACTAGTTGAAAGAAGATATTTTGGGCGGAGGTTAGAAAATTGATTATTGCCTTTTGCAAGCAATAGAATGATCCCTGATGACCACGAGGGCGATGAGAGGGGACGCTGCTAAAAAGCCGGTCAATGATCAAATGCGAAAGATAATTGATTATTAATGACTTGAATTTAAAAAAAAAAACCCACGCTTGACGAAAAAAAAGGAGGTGTGAGAAAAATTTGTGTTAAACATTATTTTTTCGGGGGAGGGGTGGGATTTACTGAAAAGTGAAAATAGGTGTTAAGAAGAAGTGGAGATATTAGGATCGAGTGAATTTCACTGCACGGACAAGAAGGATCAACAATGTCCTAGCGAAGGCAGTATCCTGCCTGGGCATTCCCCTTATCCTGCTCCATTTCACCTACACCCGTTTCCCGAACCGACCGCGACCGTCCAACCTATATCCACCCACCCCAGCTGTATCCATCCACGTATTTTCCCTCAGCCTCTGCATTACATACACACTCACCAACACACAATTCGTGTTCTTTGGAAATGTGTTCGTGTCCTGAATCATTGAGACACGAGTTCCCCACATCCATCCGAATCCAAAGTACTTAATCTGGCAGGGTGATCCTGACCCCACCCGATCAAGGAAGAACCACACCCCGGCAAGGATTTCGGCATTCGAATTTTATCGGGTAAGCTTGCAAAGTGTAACACTATGGGGAATGGGAAACTTGAAGTGAATTTAAACACTAGAAATATCTTTACGAGTTTCGTGCACATGGCGTGTCGACACGCTGACTGCAGTTTGCACAGTTCAGTCGCAAAGGTTAGGTTACTGAAAGTGGGTGTTGAAATTCCTTATTCACGATGCGATTCAAATCTCCCAGTTTTCATTGTAAAATTATTTCCCCTAGAACTTTGGTGCTCCCGAATATTTGACAATTATTTGCATTTGGCTTGAATTTGAATAATTATTTATTCAACACCGGAATTGAGAAAAAATTACATGCAATTTAGGACTTTAATGAACCCCCCTGTAATTCACTAATTAAAATTGAATATTTATCGAAGCTGAATGATTAGTTTGATTTTGATAATATATAGGAAATGTTCCTTATGGCATATCAAAACCTAATTTGACGTAAACGTATTAGCAACTGCGCGTGAGTTCTAACAAGACGTTCAAAGCATTGCCAAGTAATCAGATCTGATCAGATCACTTGGTATACCTTTGTCGATAGTTGCTTCTATTACTCCTTTGACGAATGTAGAATGAAGAAGCCCTATGCTGTTTTACAGTTCAGTGCTCTGGTCAATTCCCCCCCACCTAAACAATGTGTAATCGAAAATTGGAATTTATAACATTAGTCAAGTTTTGCACACATTTACATCCTCTAGCACAAAATAGTAAATACACAATTGATCAATTAAAAAAATGTTGAGGGAGTAAACAAAAAGAGGTGTATAATCGGTTTTAGTATCGAAACAATGGAGACAAAACGATGAATCAATCTTGATGATATGCTTCAATGGAACAGAAGAACCCTATAATTCGACAATTGATGATTTTGTTTTGCATTATCAGACATGGTAGGAAATAACAATTGTCTTAGGTTAGGATTTTAAGTGAAATTTCTTGAGAATTCAAGCGTTGTTCCCTTTTACACATTCTCTCACTCCATGTCCCTTGCATTAAAAATTTGATTTCCATATTCTGTACGGATTCTGTTCTCTTTTAAAGTTTGAAGAAGAAACTCGAATTGGGAATTGAACAAAAAAGAATGGGTTAAAAATGGCCAACTATGGACAAGAAGTTTGTCAAACTAGGTTTTGAAAATATCTAAAATGTCCACATTTCCTCGTTGGTTATTGCAATTAAAAATATTAATTTTCCGTACCCCAATTATACGTTTTAGTAATCTAGTCTTTTATTCTAATTTCCGTATCCACTGCGGAGCATGTTTCGCACACAATGGGAATGTGTAAATTGTTCTAAATTATCATAGAGAAACACCCACTGGAAATATATCCAAATGGCAATAATTCATTAGTAGGAAATTCTCGGCGAAAACAAATTACAAAGTGGGTTACATTATCACGTTGGTGAATTAAACAGTTTCAACGTTGAAATTATTGTCCACTAAGTTCAATAATGGTATATACAAAATGTGTTTATGACTGGTGACCAGAGGATTTTCCCCATTTTCCATCGCGTGCCCTTAATGGCATTTACCTTGGAACAAAATGAGAAATTTTATTTATTTTCCCAAAAAAAACCTTCAGATAATTAAAATTTTCGCAAAATAATTAAACTTTAGACTTTAATAAACAAAAAGTAATGAAAATGGAGGCGTGTTCATAAACTGGGCCAGAGTCATTTCGACCTCTAGAATTATTGCCAACCATTGGATTTCGTTGAATTGAAATCAAGTCACGATATTATGTGCCAGGATTAGCCTTGTCATGCTGACGTGACACACGAGCCGTTTTTAAAAAGAAGAAAAATGTGATAAAAATATACTTTTTCAGTTTTTAGTGTTCAAAAAAGAAAAAGAAGAAATTGGAGATTTTTGCCAATGTTCATATATACTTAATTATTATTATTTCTTAAAAGATGAACTTAGTCAACTTTTACGTTGCGATTTCCTGCCGCAATCCGTCATTTAATCATCAAAGTGAATTGGCGCCGAGCCAGAAATTGCTCTATGCTTTGAAATTTCCAACGAATCTCCCGCGTAACCATGTCTAAGTGACGATAAGTGAGCTAATCTTCCATAATCCAAGAGACGTTGAAATTTCCAGTTGCGAAATCAACTTCAGAAATGGGATAATACAAAATACTTTTCATGCTCATAGAATTTCGAATCCATTGGCATGCATCTTTAAACGAAATCCCTTTACATTAATCCTAATAAGCGTTAAATGTGTTTCTGTTCTAAAATTCACCTCTAAAATATTACAACTTCATTCTTTGGCCAACAACAACAAAAATGCAAAAATATTTTTTCACATTTTTAGAAAAAAAATTCTTTTCTATTCGTTTTCAATGCAACTCATGATTAAGAAACAAATTTAAATTAATCATTAAAAAACGTAACTATAGAATACAGTTTCTCGACATTTTTTACTTTTTTATTAAATTTTATGCATTTTTCAAAGTATGATAAAAGTCTATTAAACCGTATGGGTGATTCTCCTGAAAGGCACCTGCTTTTTTCCAAAAACTAAAAAAAATAATTTTTACATTTTCTGGATTTTTTTATTTAAAATAAAATATTTTTAATTTTTTAAAATATAATATATTAAGTAGAAAGTTAGATAATTAACAAAATTATAATTAAAAATAAAATTTTTTTTATAGAAAGTATCAATTTTGAACTTAAAATGATAAATTAAAAAATTAATTACAATTTTTTTCCGTTCAATATAAAAAAGTATATATTATTTATTTTTGAAAAAATAAAATAGTTATAAATAAATTATTAAATACGCAATTCATTAAATTATAAATAAATAATGTTAAAAGTTTAATAAATTAAAAAAATCAAATTTAAACGGAATTTTTTTACAAAAACCCCAATATTGATTACATTATATTTAACCTTTAAAACACTTAATATTAAAATGATGCTGGAAGGCTTATTTTTTAAAATTAATTTTGCGCAACTCAGATTTTTATCTTTAAACACGTTTAAAACCTACCCATGACCAAAAAATCCAGAAAATTTAAAATTAATTTTCTTTAGTTTTTGGAAAAAAACAGGTGCCTTTCAGGAGAATCACCTATTTATATATTTTTATATTGAACGAAAAAAAAAATTGTAATGAAGTTTTTAATTTATCATTTTAAGTTCAAAATTGATATTTTCTGTAAAAAATTTTTATTTTTAATTATAATTTTCTTATTTATCTAACTTTCTACTTAATATATATTATATTTAAAAAATTAAAAATATTTTATTTTAAATAAAACGGTAAATTTTTGTATAATTCAAGGTTTAGGTAATTAAAAATAATTATTAAAAACAAAACAATAACGCTTACTAAATATGAAAAAGGCTTCGGTGATGAATAGTTTGTCAAATAAAAAATTCACGTTTTTATTAAATTTAAAAATATTGAAACATAATTTAACAAATTTTTTGGGCTACAATTTTGAATATTTTATATAGATTACGTATAACTAAAAAACAGTTTAAAAATATGATGTTTTTAACTGAAAAACGAGGCTTTGGAGATGAATTTGAATTTTTACTCCCATTGCCAGTAATTTTTAATTAATTATTTAAAAAATTTATTTTGTTTTCTTTGAACTAAATATAAGTGAAAAATAAACGGTAGAATCTTAGCTTAAATTTGATATATATTAAGACTATATTACAAAATTTTGAATTATATTGAAGAATAATTAAAAATATGTATCATATTTAACCAAAACCAATAGACAAAATTAAATAAATTTGTTTACTAAGAAAAACTTTAAATTTTAACATTACAAGATTATGTATAGATAAATAATGCTTCATAGATTATGGATAAATTTTTTTTGAAATTTATACTCAACAAAATATCAATAATAAGTTAAAGCAAATATTGAGTCTCACGTTGGGGACACGTGAAGTGGTCCCTTTCAGGAGAATCACCTATATAATTACTAAAATAAGTTTTTTGATATTTTTCAATTGAACTGCCGGATCAAAGAAGGGCACATAACCAATGTAATTCAAATGGGTTATGTGCCCTTCTTTGATCCGGCAGCTCAATTACTTTAAAAACTTGTTTATATTTTACGAAACATGGAATGAGAGATTGGCATAGAATTGGCAATGCCAAGAAAGATTTTTTGGAAAAATATTTCATCTTTTTTAATCAATTTAGTTTTTCGTAAAATATAGGAAAAGTTTGGCGAATGATGAAGTACAGCTGAAATCAATTTTTGGAACAAATTATCATTTTTTGGAAAAATAATTTTTATCTTTCAAAGTATGACTGAAGTCTAGCAAAGTTTTTGGCAACGGATAATATTTTTTTTTGTTCAGTTTTGAACAATTTTTTTCATTCCTTAAAAATATGGATAAAGTCTTGTAAAGTATGACAACGGCTATTATTATTTTTTAAAAATTCGTTTAAAATTTTTGTAACAAATCTCTTTTAATTATTATGAAAATTTGCATAGTCTTTGCTCACACTTTATCAGGCTCTTTCCATATTTTGGAAAATTTATAAAATTTAAGTAAAAAATACTTTTTTTAATTCTTCGAAATTGCTTCAAATTTACTTTCACTTTTCTACAAAAACTTCGCAAATTTATTTTTTTTCTGCTTCAAAGTAAATTTATATTCCTATATGAAAAATTTTAATTTTTCTCATCTGACATATTGGGTCCGCCATTTTGAATTTCTAAAAACTGATTTGTTATTCATAATCAGCGTCTCAAAAAAACGACCGGGTAAAGATTTTTAAGCGAATCCAATTCATTTTAAAAAATTGGCCGCCATATTGGATCCGACATTTTGAATGTTCAAAAACTAACATCAGATTAGTAATCAGTGATCACGGGGTCACTGATTATTACTAATCTGATGTTAGTTTTTTTAAATTTCTTAAGATTTTAGTATTGTGATCGAATGACAGTGGCGAATCGTGCCTCCGAAATATCATCATTACGTAACTGATTTTTTTTATTTACCTATCTTCCAAAAATCGATATTAACAATAATTATTTAAAGAAAAATTCCAAACTTTGTAATTATACCAATTTGTCGGGGATAAATAATATTTGGAATGCAAATCAATTGCAGATTCTCATTTATGTTTGAAATTATTATCGGAAATGGAAAATTCGTTGTACACGTAAATAATGGACTCAGGAGACAAAAATTTATAACGAAATAAGGCATATTTGGCAACGATTATCGGCAGTATATTGCGGTATAGATATCATAATGTTCAGAGAGAGAGAGAGAGATCGTGTATTGGTGGTTTTGTACAAAGAACACCATAACCATAACGCCACCCATTTATGATGATCGCTTTCATTTTACACACGTTCAATGTTTAATCGAACTGGACGCAGATGCAAGAGGGTTTATCGTTGAGTCTTTATGGGGAAATGTGGTCGCTTACTCATACGTTTTCCGCATAAACATTAATTACTTTTTAAAAAAAATTCCCTAAACGTTTTTTAAATGAGCGAAATTTTCTTTTTCGCATTAAAAAAAAGGTCCAAAAAATAGAATTTTATTTTTGCCCTTTTGCCAAACTTAAATTACCTTTTTTTTTAATTATTTACATAAGTGTTATATTTTATAAAGAAAATTTTTAATTTAATTATAATTTCCACCCGAAGGAACATTTAACTCATCGCTGACTTGTGTTATTTTGACGTTTTTCATTCCAAGTATTTCAACTCGTAATTTTTAATTACAAAAACCAGCGAATTAAAAAGAAATTTCCCTTCAGTTTCAAATGTTTCTTTGAAATATATATTTCTATTTTTATATATCAAAAGAATATTTTAATTTGCTTGTTTCGAATGAAAATTGTTCATTCCAACTGAGTTGCGATAAATTTTTACATTATTTGCAATATTTACGTCAAGAATAAAGAAAAACCTTTTTTTTTGGTGGAGGAAAAAAATTTATACAAGTACCATATATATTATGTATTATGTTTGGGAAGAAAAAAAATTACCATTTAATCGATAATAGAACGGAGGTAAAGGATCTTTAAATTTTATATTAAGCAATTGTGAGCATATATGATATCGAAGAACTATATATAGCGAGGGGTGCTTTTTCATTGCCTCAATGATTGTTTTGTCTCCTAACATTTTTTCCTCTTCTTCTTCTTCTTCCATCTTCTTTCTTCACCCCCTAAAATTGTTCTATTGAATAAATAACATTTCACAATGAATAAAAATAACATTGGAGAGAGAAAAAAATATCTTTTGGTTTCAGTCCTTTTTGACAAAAAATTCTGATGTGTTTTTAGGATTCTGTTAACGTAATAGTGTGTTAACAAACATTAAAATTTGAAAATCTGTTTTTCTTTCGTCGGTTTAAAAATATATATCAATTTTCAAAACATTGAATTGCGAAGAATATTTATTTAATGATGGAATAGTTAACATAGGGACTATAGAAGAAACTCGATCCTGAAGTTTGATAAATTCATATTAATTTTATTATTAAAGTTTATTTTTCACAGATTGACGTTGAAAAAATTGTTATAGTCGATATTATGAACTATTTGTATGTTCTCGAAGATAAAATCCGTCTCTGTGAAAACGAACATTTAATTTATTAAAAAAATTAATTCTCAACAAGAAACCTTTATTTAATTATAATAAATTATATATTATTTAAATGTATAAATTTAATATTTATATTTATAATTTATATCTATATTTGTCACGCTCCGAAGATAGGTACCTAAGAAGCTAAAAATTTGAGGTTATGTTTTTAATTTTTAAAGTTAAAATACAGGAAGAAAATCAATTATTAATTAAAACTTATTGATCTTCAAGTCTTCATTATATTCAAAATATTCAATAAAAAATGTATTAAAATTCAAATAATTAAAAATAAACTTTTAATCAGGAGAAATCTAATACGACCCTAACCTATAATTCGTTTGCTTCTTAGGTACCTTCCTTCGGAGCGCGTCACATTATTTATATTTAAATGATGTTTAAATGTAAATTTTATACATTTTTCGGACATGAATAAATTTCTGAAAGACCTATATTTCGAAAAATGTGTAAACTTCGATAGAAAAGCAAAAAAGTTCTGAAAATAATTTAATCTTCCCATAATTAATTGTTTATGTGATCTAAAGGACCCCAGAGGGACATATTTTAGAAAACTAGTTGTATTTTTATGCAAGATTCTACATAGCTATTCCTAGGGTCGTTAATTACAAAATTGAAGTCAGTTTTCCAAATTCAAAATGGCGAATCCAATATGGCGGACAAATTTTGGAAAACTAGTTGGATTTTTACGAAACTGAATATCGAGGAGTTTTGAAGAATGTTTATTACAAATCTGAATCCAGATTTTCAAAATTCAAAATTGTTGATCCAACATGGTTAGACAAATTCTAAAAGGATCGTTGGATTTTTATCTTTTATTGTATAACATAGCAAAGTGTAGTAACTTAGTTTTCCCATTTCTCATAAGAAGTGAATTTCTAAAAAAAAATTTTCCTTCCGTAAAATTTCTTTGGATAAGAAACGAAATATACCGATTTTCAAGTGAATGATTGAAAAAGTAGTTAGAGAATTGCTCACGATTCTCGAATTGTGAACACGCGAGAGCGTCATTGGACGAGGTCGACGTTGAAGGTCTTCAGTTTGATTTGAAGATTACAAAGCGTAGAAAATTCCGCTCTTTTGCCTCTTACATCGTTTACGATGTTCTGCGGGATTAAACCTAGTCCAGTAATGATGTCTTTCAACCATAAAAAGAAAAATTTCTTATTTCTTCTTTTCAGTTTTCGTGACGAACTATCGTTAAATGTGAATTTCTCGCTTCCTAATGCATCTCCCCAATGGCGTTGAGGCTGTGATTGGTCGTTAAAATTGTCGCGTGATAAACGCCAGTCAAGAATCTTTGAAAGACAATCCTTAAACTGTAAATCGAGAATTTCAAATCGTTTTCAAATTGGCGACAGGAGAATTTCTTTATATTCACAAATGTCTTAACTTTCCTTTTTTTCAAATTTTGATCTGAGAGGGGGAAACAAAATGTTATGTAAAAATTTTAAAAAAAATGTTGTCTGGATTAAAAAATTGACTGTTTGTTATTTTTTTGATATGAAAAATATTTTTGTAAAAAGTTGATGGAATTGAATGTATAGTATATAGACTGATGATGGTTTGCAAGTACTCAACGACTTACGCTGACAAATAACCTCAGAATTTCGTGCAAATATTGTGAAAGTAAACAGATTTGTCACTTTCCACGTGACCGCAGGTCTGAACTTCAAAACCGTCCCTGCCGCGATTAGTTGCTAATGCAAATACACACGTTCCCGAAAGAGACAGCAAATCTCTTTTGAAAATAAAAAAAAAGAAATCTTGTCATGTATACGTGTGTCTATTGTTTCTTATCTGATGAAAAAAGAGTCCTTTTTTCAATTGAACGAATTTTTTTTTCAATGACAACTTAGTCTAGTAAATTTTGCCTGAATTGGAGTAATTAAAGTTCCTTTTCATTTACTTCGCCAAAAGGGTGAAATGTGAATCGTTCGCCCCTAATTCGACCTTAATAATCATTTAAATAGAATTAAAAGCCTTATGCGCGCCAGTGAAACTCGAAAGTCACTCCTCCCCTCAACACTCCCGCTCGCTTAGTTCACCATTTCTGGCTTAAGTCTGTAACTACTTAACCCCGCGCATATTATGCAAGTGGTGTCTTCCCGAGGTATTCGCGGCCTCCCTAAGTTTACATCATATGCTTTTAGGCATCTTATCGGAATCACTTAAGTTCTGGCTTTAATAAAATACAATGTGTCAATGTAAACAAACATCACTAAAGCCAAGCGGATCATTAAAGTTATCCCTCAGACATTAAACTAAAAGTTCCCATAAAATTCCTTTTTCTTAAATTTCCGTTTAGAAGCAATTAAGGATTATTATTAACTTTGCATACATTTCCAGTTATCAATAATTTGGCTGGAAAATCATCCAAGGCCATGTTCGGAAAAGTAGTTCATGAAAAGGACAATTCCACTTGGCAAATCATTCTTGTTTATTTTTTTTTCATCTTTTTGCTTGGCAAACTGTAGAGGGTCTCATCCGAGGCAGCGCAGTATTCTGGCACCCCGCTCGCTTTTGTAAATCGTTTTTGCATCATGGCAGTAGAACTCAATTTACTGGGAAGCAGCAGAGAAAATATTTCGCTGGCATAAATTCTATTGCAACAGCAAACTGATTTGTTTTGTTGGCAAAAAACAAATGATTGATAACTTCCATACTCCCATTTCGGAATTCATGGTACATATCTCCCAGTGGTCATAATATTTATTTTCTTTCACAACCATCTTATCATGATCAATATAATCTAAAATAAAACAGATGCTACAAGAATTAGAGAGGAAAAAAATGCCAGAGTTTTGGTTTTGGAATAAGTCCTTACCTTGGGTTAAAATCTTTTTTGCTATAATTAATGTCTTATTCCTACAAATAGAATAGGAATTCCCGGTAAGGATTTTCTTGTAATTTCTTTACACCTTCTCTAGCGGGGAAAACAAGTAAAAATGGTACAGGCAAGTGCGAGTACTCCTAATATAAATCCTGTTGTATTTAGGAGAGGTTTTTTATGTTCTTCTCTTTTTTATACTCTTAGGGTAGGAAAACCTGATAGGAGCGTTCCAAGCAAGAGAGAGAGTACTTATCATTTAAGTCATTCTGTACAACGCGGTAGATACTAAACTCTTTATCAAGATAGCCCAATGGGAGTGGTTCAGACAAGTGCAAGTACTCCTAATATAAATCCGATTGTACTTACGAGGGGTTTTTATGGTCTTCCTTTGTTCTAGCTGAAAAGCCCAAAAAACAGTGATTCAAGCAAAAAGCGAGTACACCTACTTTAATATTATTTAAGTTGTAATGTTTTCGAGAAAATGCAAGCGGTAATAATTTAGGACTTTCGAAAAAACTTGGTACATAAGGTCCTATTTATCAAGGTACCCCAATAGGAAGCATAAGAGACAGAATACTTAACTGTTGGGTAAGGAAAGTTCTTCTAATTATAACCCTTAGAAGATCACAGAAAAATTTAGGGAATTACTTTTGTTGATTGTTAAAGCCTCTAAATAAATTAACATAGAATAAACAACTGAGAGTGTACAACTAACTTCAGTTGAAATAAACAATTAATTATGGAAACATGTGGCAAAGTCACTTTTTCAAACAGCGAAGCTTTATAGAAATTACAAGCAAGTATGGAAGTACATCTAATATAAAATCGGACTGTGTCTAGGAGAGTGAATTAAATGGGAAATGAAACTAAAACTGCTAAGGTCGGCACTGAATCTAAGTTTTGGATAAATGCCCAATCAACCGAATTTTAACCTGATCGAATAAAGCTGCAATGAAATCTTCCGTGAATATGTGTTATTGATTAAAATCCATTTCAACATGTAAATGCATCAGTAGTTTCGTTACTACTGTCGTTTATTTAACGATAAGGATGTTATAACGATGCTCTTTTTTACCTAATAGAAAATACCATCAGCGGTGCTACAAAATGTCTACAATTACTAATAATCGAGTCCTATACTTTAGTATTATAGGAAACCAACAGCAATCCGTTTTTCGGATTCTGATGGTTGCAATAAAATATAAACTTTCCAGGACTAGTACCATAACCTATTGTCTTATTTTCATGCATGTTATTATTTTATTAAAAACGGCTTGATGAGAAATGCGAGTACTAGCTTCCAAAGAGATGGACCTAAGCTGATGTAAACATCAAATCAAATGATGATTTTGATTTTATGTTCTCTAATAGAAAAGATTTTTAGGTTTCTCTATCCTCTATCAGAGGAACACAATTAGAGTGGTCATGGCAAATGCAAATACTCCTGAATTTAGGAGAAGTTTGTAGGTTTTCTTATCCTCCGTCAAAAGGACCCAATTTGTCTAGTCTAGGCAAGTGCTAGAAGTCTGAAAGTAATGTTGTACTTACGAGAACTCTTTTACAGTTTTCCTATCATCATGAAACTCTAATTAGAGAAGTCCAGAATAATACGAGTACTTCTAAACTAAATCAAACTCTATTCAAGGAAGCTTCTTTCTTCCCATTAGGAAAGTTCATATTACTGTTCCTATTAGAAGTCATTCTAATTAATCCATTTCAAGATGTCTAATGCAGATGCTTCTAAACCAAACCATGTTAGTTTCGGAAAGCTATTTTGTATTTTTCCATCAGAAAACAAAAAGGTGAGTACCAATGTGAGTACTTCTAATTCTAGTTACGTAACTCGGTGAAATAAAATTTTCCTTTGTAGCTTGGAAACGTATACATGGAGGAAGAAGAAGAAAATAATTAATACAAATGAACTTCCACCTTTTTCAAGTGCTACAACTGATTCATTTGTTGGTGTAATCGCAACGTTGCTTTTCTTGGGGTTTCCCATTAGGTAAAATGGGTGACATTGCAAGGAGACCAGAGTTAATTGGTTTTAGAGTACTTAACTTGTATCACATCGCGTGTTCGTAAAAGGAGACTAAAGAGGGTATGATGAACGTACTACACCTGTCCTTATGACAAGCAGGGCTTCGGCTTGAAACCAAAGTTCTAACATAGAAAGTTGCCACTTTACACTGTGGAACTAATTAGGGCTTTTTTCCTTGTGCTAAATAATCGAAAGACTACTTCATACAGTGTGTCACAGTCATTATAATTACTAAAATTAAATACATCAACAAAATTCTCTTGAATGTTATGAAAATTCTATATTCCAAATGACCGGAACCATACAAGGTTCATGTAACGAAGCATCGTTATTAGAATTAACTGTTCATCAACATTGTGGAACCGTTTGAGTGATTTCAATCACTATAGTTAAAACTATCTGCATAATTAACTTTATTTTCAATCCAATTCCATGAAATTGTTTTTACCTCAGTACAATGAAGTATTCAAGTTGTTAATACTGTTACTTTGTTGAGAAAATACGTGCGCCTTGAAGTAAATTCGCTTTTAGCTTGTACAAGATTATTGCTGGGTGATGCGAAGGAGTTTTTCAGAGGGTGTCGCTCTTGGTATTGGTGAAGAGACGGGACAAACAAGAAGGCTAAGTGCACTTCCCTCCGGCACATTCGATTCAATTGCTTTTACAGAAGGCTGACCGACTCAATAGACTACAGAGTACAGAGAAAGAAAAAAAGGAGTAATCTCTTGTCCTTTTCCGGCCAAGAAAAAGGAGGGGCTGAAGTGAGAAGTACAAAAATAAGAAAACGAACTTCCTTACAATTTTTATAGTCTGAATCTTATGTTCGTTTTCAGATTTCCTTGCCAAGGTTCCCTCTTCTAAATTATTACAAATGTACCCATATGTAACAATCAAAATGATCCACAACACTTTTAAATTACTTTTAATAACTTTTTACACCAACAGAACTAAAAATACTTTGAAAACTTTCTTCTAGAATAATACGGAAATTGGCAAAGTCTAATAATGTTCTAGAAACTCCATGTAGTCGAAAAGGCGACACATTACACAAGATAACTGAAAAAGGAATTTTTTTTCCTTTAAAAAAAGTGGAAAGAAAAGATTGTATTCACGAGTCCCATAAGAATCCTCTGCATTAATAATAAGAAAAAACCATGTTTCTTATCGTGAGGAAACAGAAACTTAAAAAAAAGTAAAAGAATTTCTTTTTGTTTCATTCTCAATGACTGCATTTTCAATCTGTCCCACTGGACCTAAAGTGACAAGTTATATTTATGCAAAATACAACATTTCCAATAAATGATATGGTAAATATTGGATGCCCTAGATCTTCTTGTTTTTATCACTTGGATAATTCAAGTTTTACGGAATATCGATATGACGTCAAAACTTCATTCATGTGGAAATATTGAGGAAAAACGTCAGCAAAACAAAAAGCCATCATCAATTTACTAAATATTATAGTTCCAGGGTAAATATAAAAATTGTTTTGTAACATTAGAGACGATTCGCGATTGTTTTTAATTTCTTTATATTTTCATGGCAAAAGTTTTGAGAAAAAAGTAACCAACCATCCATAGAACACTATTTTTTTTCTTTAAGAGCTTGCACATAAAAAAGAACATTAAAAATCTTGCAACATATTTTTCAAGAGAATGCTGTTGACCATAAACTGAGGTGTATTGTCATTTGTGATAAATGACCCGACCGCAGTTGATTAATGAAAAAAAACTTTTTTACTCATTTTTTAGAAAACAGGAAGAAAAGTTTTGAAAGCAAAACGTTTTTTATAATCGACGGACAAAGGTTGTTAATAAAATTCTTTCGGAGTGAATATTGGGTCTGCAAGACGACTCGAAATTAAAAGTACTCGCAATTTGCAGGACCTATTTATTTGTATTTTGTCGCCATAGTTTAGTATGTGACGCCTACTACAGATGGCGTTAGCGTTTTTAACCACTTTCGCCAGACCGACGCTACTAACATACTAGAAGCTTAATAAGTAAAAAAAGGTCTATTTCCTTTCCTAAAAGTTGAAAAACTTCTTTACCTCGAATTCTGGAAACTCTGTTTAACTGGAAGTAATTTTAATTTCCCTTAAACAACTTTTCGATGTTCTTAAACTTCTGTAACTCGAAATTCAGTTTTGAAATTTCTACAAGTTGGAATTGATAATAATCCTTAATTGTTTTTAAACTGAGGTTGGTGTTTTCACTTCAAAAGCAATTTTCGTTTATACAGTGTACATGTTTATTTTTAATAAAAATAAAAGTGTGGAACGTAAATTAAAAGTTTTATCACACAAAGAAAAGATGAAGAGTTATTACAGATAGAAAAAGTGTTACATGAAAAATTTTGCTTTACAAGAGGACATAGCTTTGGGTACATTAAATATACTTTATATATTTATTGCATTTTCTTGTTTTTTTTAACATTCATCCCTGGAAACTGTGACGCTAAACAGTGAAGAGCAGTTTCCTTGATGGTAGAAAATTAAAGAAGCAAATTAAATAGAAATATTTTGGAATTTGTGCATATCGTGGAATAATATAATTATCCTGCGTTGCAATTCGAAATCATCATATTCTGTGGGTCAGTTGAGGCGCTGGAAATTTGCCGAATTGGAAATAGGTTTGAAAAGCAGCTTCGCCTTGAAACGTGATGTAACCACATCATAGATGATCGATGATTGTCAGGAGGCACTCAATAGACTAGTTGGAATTAACCGCGTAACTCTTCTTTGGGTCCCTGGTCAAAGTGGATTCATTGGTAACGATAAAGCGGATGAGCTAGCCAAAACAGGTGCTAGGGAACAATTTATTAGGCTTAAGCCTCCAATTGGTGGTTCTGTTAGTCCTCAAACAGCGGATGAGAGTAGAGTACTAAAAGGAATGACAGACGATTAGGGTCTGTAGGCAAGCTAAAACATTTATAAGAACCAAAATAAATCTCCAGAGGCAATGGTGACTTTTATTTACGAAATGCTAAAGTGATCATAGTGCTGAGAACCATTACATTAACAGTAAGATTTTTAACAATACTAATGATTAGCATGGTTGGGTGCTGTTTGCGAGTCGAAGAGTTACCAAAATTGTTATTATGTCAATTCTGTTTAAATGTAATTATGTGGCATTGGTTCAGAAATTTTCTAGTAATTTAGTAACAAGATCAAAGATAAGTTTATAAAGTTGAGAAATATTTACTTCCCTCCTTTTTGGACAAACACGACTTTCTATTGTGGGACATCTATATATTTCCATTCGGAATTAGCATTCAGCAGTATTTGGAACATTCCTTACTGGTTTAACAAAAGTTTCTGCTCGACACGAACGCCTGGAGTTTCCAGTTTCAAGTTGGAATTTCTAGAATGTCCAATCCGCAAACATTGCCAGAAGATCTCTCCAAGTGACGAAAACCACCGAAAGTCCGATCGTTGGTACGAAATTCTATCACTCTGACTCCTTTGAATGGAATTTTACATGCCTAACGTGACAGGCCATCAATTTTGGGGGCGATGAAAGGGGGTTTATGATGACGATGATACTCCCGACAAGCAAGTGTCGGGAGTCGGACACTTGCAGTTTTGTGGTCCTAAAAGTGGTGATATACCACAAAGTCCAGTGGTCGCATCTCTTGCCGTATTTGTGGCCCTCGCGGTTATTCCGCGTGGTAACGAATGCGACGAATTTCGGTTTTACAACCACAAATATCGCGAGCTTGATAAAGGGTCGCTTGTAGCAAAACTTTTCCATAAATGCATAAACTCCTTTCTTTTGTATTGTACACTGAAAACCATTTTCCCCTTTCCAGCTTTTTTTTTCTTCTTTTCTTTTGCATTTTTTGAAAAACGGAAAAATATACATGACACTCTCACTTGTTTTTATGTGTTAGAATATTCCTTGTATTTTTTTTTTGCCTTCTACAGTCGCAAAAACCACCGCTGCAGGAGTCATTATTTCTTCCACCTTTTTGCTCTCATTTCGCTTAACCTTCTCACCCTCCAGATGCCTCGTTGGATCTCCTCTTGTGTCGCATTATTATACGCGAGGTAAGAGACCGGGAATTTTCTTTCCACAATTCCGCTCCGCTGATATTCTGATGTTCATTTTCTATGGCCGCAGTCTCAACTTAATAGCTACATTTATTTTGAGTGTTTTAATTAAGCACGAATTACATCGTGTTCTTTGCATTTTTTTATATATTTATTTCATCATTTTTTTCATAATTCCCTTTGACTGGTGAAAAGTGTCAATATGAAGGTGGGGAAAAAAAAATTGTTCACTAAGTTCGTAAAAGTAAACTCTATAAGTGGATCTTAATGATTCGAATAGTAAACTATTGACGTATTTATTTAATTAAAGATAAGCTTCTTAACTCGCAAGAAAGCGATAGGTTCTTAAGGGTGTTAAGTAAGCAATTTAGAAATTGTCAGAGGCGGTCTTTTGAAATTCCCTTGACAGTGACTATTGAGACAAATTTAATCGAATTAAACATGAAGAGAGAACCGGGACGCGAGTCAATTACGAAAACTCTCGTTTAACTTTCAATGACAGTGGGAGAGAGAGAAGGAGAGAATGAGTGAGAGAGAGAGAGACAGGGAAATAGAAGAGCAAAATAAACGGAACGGACAATCAAAGTTCAGTGCACATTGCACGACCTCTAGTAGCAAACAATCCTTCCAACGAGGAAACTTGATAGTGCGTAAAGTATTTTCACTGTTTAAAGTTTTGGAGAATAATTCCAAATTGTTTTTGTATCACAATTTGTCTCTTTAATCGCAAAATTGCATTAGTATTTTCCAAAAGTTTATTACTCTTGACTGTTGAAATTTGTATTATACGAAAGGAAATATAATAGTTTTCGTATTGAATTCACTTGATGCAAATTGAAATTCATCTATTGCAGTTGAATTAATGCTTCCACTTCCTTTTTTTCCCCCTTCTTGAGAAGTGTCTTTAGAGTACTTCTGATGACCTTTTAACTCCAAGAGACTCTAGAACGATCAAGTGATTATCCAAGATATCTGTGGCTAATAAAATAAATTGAACCTTTTTTTCCTTGGAGATATCTCAATTCTTCATTCAACATTGTTCTAATTGCTCCTTCAAATAAACTTTAGAAAAGTTTAAATTGAAAAGTTTTATTTTCTTGGTTACATTCAATTATAAATGATTTCAGAGTGAAAAGAAAAGAGTTTGAAGAAATTTTTGAAGGGAATTACAAATCTATATCAGATTCCTAGAAGCAATAATCACAAATCACCAAAAGTTCACGATTATTTTCCTCAAGGTATTGTAGGATCATACTTAGGGATGTTCTAAAAAAACAACCTTTCAGTTATCGTCTGGTCATTTTCAGGATTCAAATACTAGTTTCTTTAAATTTGTCCTCCATTTTGGATCCGCCATTTTAAGTTTTGGAAATCTGACATCAGTTTTGTTATCAGCGACCCAAAATACCTTTAGATACTAAGTTTCATAAAAATATAATTATTGTTTCAATATAGATCTAAGTTTGCCTTTTGTGACAAATTCTGGATTAAAAATAATTCATTATTAATCATTAATTTTACAGCATACAATATAACTACTATGAGTTTGAAATAACAATCTTAAATTATTTGTCCCTGATGTTTTGGAAATGATGTAATTCACCAGAAAGTGCCTTATATTATTTCCTGAAAAGTTTAAATATTCCGGAAGAGTCCAAATATTTCAAGAAAGTAGAAGCAAGGGAACTAAAAAATAACATCATCCGAGAAATTATAATTGCATTAACAATATAGAATAGCAGACTTGCGAAATCTAAGAGTCATAGATAGTGGAGGATTCGAAGAGCTAGATTATTCCGTTTCAATTAAACTTGAGTTTGAAATTAACCTAATGAAGACAGTGAAGACAGTTAATTGTCTTAAAGAAAGCTTTGGTCTTGGTATATCTGTGAATCAACTGTGTAAATTATTTAAAACAGCTATAACAAAATTACGAATCTAAAATTTTGCTCACTCTAAATTATATAGTCATGATGATGATGATTATAAAATGAAAGAAGGAAATTTTTTTCGTTCAATTAGATAAATTTTCAATCAATTATAAACAGTGTTTATTTTTCCTAAAATTAAATATAAATCAGTAAAAGTGTAATAGAAACGACCTGTTTATTTTTAAACTAATTTTCAAAAAACGATTTCTTATTTTGGTGAATATTTTGGAATATACAAATATTTCCTTAACGCTTTCCTTAAGGTTAAAAGTTGCTTATTTAAACCTGTCAATGATAGTTACTTTCACTTTTTTTATAATTGATATTATTTTGGAGCCACATTGGATTGAATATCTATCACATTCGATGGACAATCTAGAGTCTATGCTCTGTTAGCCACTACTAAATCCATAGGATGAGCTTTATTTCGCTTACGGGGACAACGATTTAACCGCACGAAAGGTTGAAAAGGATTTCAAGAACTCGAAGAAGCTTTGTATTGCTTGACAAGCAGAAGAGTTTCAATAAAGAAAAGTACTTTGAAGGAAAAACTCTTATTCACTGCAGTTGATACGGGGTGAAAATCAGAAAATACGGTCTTTATTCAATTTCAACTGTAAGAGAAACAGAATTAGAACAGTTCGACGTGGAACAGTTTTTCACAAGGAAAATTCGATAATACTGTAAAAATGTAAAGATGCGGTTTTCTAATACATTTTCAATCGAGACTAAAATATGTATTTGCTATTGTTAATGTTAGGAAATTAATGAAAATTGATTATTTAATAAAAAGATGTCATTTTGACTCTAACGAAACGTGTCCTTCGGACGTAAAACGTAGAAGGTAGTGGATTCCTTCTCTACTGAACTATTATTCAGTTAAAAGTCTGAGAACCCTACTCTTTTGAATTTAGAGAAGATAGAATAATTATAGGGTTTGAAACTATAAACAAAATTAAACTTGAACCAATTAATAAATATTTCAACACAAAATTTCCTAGTAAAAATTTAATCTAATTTTGTGTGTAAGAAGAATAGATGTGTTCGTGTGAATGAAGTTGTGGCGTGTGTGTTATGAAATGTAATATGCTTTTACTCACTATTTAGAGATTCCAACCTTAGTGATAGAAATCCAATGATGTGGTCTTTTAACCCTTTACGATGTAATTTCTAAAAATTCAAGAAATATAAAATCTAGGTTCACTAGATTGATGTTTCACTAGGAACTATAAAAATCTTACAAGTTTCACATTTGCTAAAACTTTAAACTCGTAAAATAAAGTTCACTTCTAAATTATTCCGAAATTAATATGAACTTTTCTTTATTGGCTTTGCGTTATTTTTAACTGACTCGAGATTCTTTTATTATACTTTCACTACACTTATTCCTTTCTATTTATTTCATAAATTCTTTTTATTTATTTCACAGATTTTTATTCAATTGCATTTATTTTTTTTGTTTTCAATATTGAATTTTATTCTTTTTAATTTATCAATGATATCACTTTATTTTTATTCTATATTCCAATTATGTATTTTTTTCTCAAATTAACACTTTATTTTCTTTTATATTCTTATTTCTCAATCAAATTCATTTCTTTAAACAGTCTATTTATTCGACTCTTAAAACTTTTGAGATAATTTTCACGACACACGGCTAACTTGCCGGACTTAGATTTGCCTAGCTAAAACTGCCGGCTACAACTTCTGGCTACAATGGCCTCGCTTAAACTGCCCAGATTTCCCAGTGTCGATCAATTTTATTGAAAGATGATTTAGTGGGGAAATCGTTTGTAAAGTTCATTGTACTTGAATGTTGCCAAGTCAATTTCTGCAACTTTGCAGATTTAGGCAGTGGTGTCATTCGAGTTCAGTGACTTGGATGCACCACACATTGTGTTAAACAATTTATTTCAATATTCTCTTATAATTTTCTCAAAAGGGTCAATAAACTGTTTGCCAAGAAGAGGAATTCATTAAGAAATACTGTACTGTTCTTTAGGTTTTCACTCCGAAAATTATGAAACTTAGAGGAATGTTAAATTCCATTAAATTACTTAGGGACGATTTCACCATCGAGAATTAATGTCGTGATTAAATAATTAGGATTATATTTTAAACTTTTCCTTTTTGGGGCGTTCCAAGGCTCGTGCACTGACAAAATTTTGATTTTACTTATATTTTATAATTTGATAGTGGTTAGATAATTAGGTTAATCGGTGATTACTTTCCATTAATTATCATTTGGATTATGTTGAAACGCATTCTGATGGGTAAGATCCTTTAATCACGAATTATTGCACTAATCACAGGTGGTGAAATCGGCAGTTATTTATTTAGAATTAGATTATTGATTAATAAAAATGCATTAGATTAAAATAACTAAATGAAGAATTTTCCTTTCGTGGAATCAAAAAGGGTTGTTTTTGTGTTTATGTCTTAAAGTGTGTTAACCAAATCTCATGTTATGTGTACTTTGTTTTTGTAATTTTAATCTTTAAAATATGAAAACAATTATTTATAATATAAAAAGTTACGGAGTTCGGCCGTAACAGCTATTAAATTTGTTTTCTATTTAGAAGCATTATAAAACATTTCGCCTTTTCTATAACGCTATAACACCACAATTCGAGAATTGTTCCAAAACATAAGAATTTGAAATTAGCTGAAGTAATTGATGCAAAATGGTTTTTGGGGTCAATTTTAAAAGAATGGTTGCAGACCATTAAGGACTGATAGTCACTCGTTACTAAAGAAATAAGAAGAATAATCTGGCTAAGCGATTGTAAAACTTGGAAGTATCTGGATGGTAATGCTTCACTCGTTCCGATCGTAAAGTGTGTAGCGAAGGAGCTATGGCTAGTGACCCGTAAATACAGAAGGGTAATAACGCTTTAGATCACCTTGGACCAACTTAAAGGTGGAAGAGTAAGTGTACCACATTCCAACCTGGAAGGACATACGATTTACAGAAGAAGTGTATCGGAGGTCATCAATTATGTGTTTAGCAATACTTTGTCCACTGCCGCGAGAGTTTAAATACAGTAGAACTTCGATAAACTGAAAGAATGACTATCCCCTTCCTCAGAAAATAAAAAAAAACATTAAGAAAAACCAAATTCTGGAACATGTGCCAAGTAGATGAAATTTTAATTTCCCATAAACAACTTTTAAAAACTTGAATGAATTTAAAGCATGGTAAAAAATTATTTAAAAACCGAATATAGAAAAAGTACTCCATAATTGCAAGATGTATTTCAAATTTGCTGATTCAATATTTAAAATGGTTTCTCGTTTCTGACATAACAATATATTTTTTAAAAAATGTTATTATATTTGGATACTTTTATAATCATTCGTTTATGTTGTCTTTGTAGCATGACCTTTCTCATTTTTTTTCAACTTTTACTTGGTCATTAAATATGAATTTCAATATCCTCTTTACTGTGATAACAGCTGAAGATGACTTGGCAAACAAAACCGAGACCTTCGGGGCATTTAGTTCATGAAAGCCTGTGAAAAAAAGGAATCCTTTTCAGTCTTCCTCGGCATTGCTGAACGATTCTCATGATATCGAGTGACCTCGGGCCTTTTCCCTAAGGAACCTTGAATTAATAATTAACATTTTCATCAGAGAGTACGAGGAGTTCGTCTCAAGTAGATTCATAGCGGATAGGTAGCCGCCGACGACGGTTTTCGTGTAAAAACTATTTTTCCGATGCTTCGGTACTAGACTATACCAAAAAGGGGTTGCTTGAAATATGTTCCTTGAGGCGATGCGAAATTATTTCTTATATATATATATATATACTATGGAGACGTTTTTTTACATCTCCCCTCCTCTCTTTTCATTTAATATCCTACGAAATAAGTTTAAAAAATGGTTGCATTTAGTAGAATATGTATAGTTGAGAAAAAGCGAGTAGTCAAACGTGGAATAAAAATTAAGAAGTAAATTAGATTCTTTTGACAAAATTATTACCGCAAGATTTTCTTTTAAAGGGAAAGGAAAAGTATTCCGTTTGCGTGAAACGGTTCTTTTTTAAAGCACACGATCTACAATCAGTGATCACTTTACGTCTTGCATACCAATCGTCCTACAAAGCGTAAAATATGCAAACCTCTTTCGTAGACGAAGAAAATAGAATTAGTTGAATGAGAACAGTTTTCAGGCGAGGCATTACTATTACAAAATGCTATTACTAAAGCAAAATGTACATTTAATTCTCCTAAATTTACAAAATTTGTTTTTAGATTTATGTCTAATTGGAAAATTTACGTCACTTTCATTTTTTTCACAATCGGGGTGGAAAATAGACATATTTATTTTTTTAATCTTTATTTATCCTTCATTTTTGACAAAAGATAACTTATAAATTAGTATTATAGCTTTTATTTAAGTTGCTGATTCCTTTCCCAATTTTGCAATAAAATTCCATTTTATTAAAGGATTAAAGTAATCTATTTTGGTGTTATTTTTAACTACGAATGAAATTTTATTTTAAATAAAACAGCAAAGTCAACGATTTTTAAAAATTCAACGAATTTAGCTTTAGAGTAAATTTAGAGTTATTTTTAGAGTTAATTTAGAGAATAGTAAGTTAGTTACTAGCTTGGTTACTAACTAACTTATTAACATAATTATTAAACTCAATCGTGTTAAAAAGTTTTTAAAGTTTCTCGTGAAAATTTTAATTCTCTTTATAAATAATAAAATTCTTCTCTAATATTCAATTATTTTACTAAATTTTAATCAAATTCTTGTCAAAATTTCAAAATTATTTTTAAAAGTTTTTTATAATTCCTTAATTTTCAATATCTACTATTTCAATAAAATTTTCCAAAAGAATTACATTATTATTAACAAAAATTTCTATACAATTCTACGCAAACATTCAATTATTTTAATAAATAATAAATTTTTTTACAGGAATTCAATTATTTACAAATTTTGTTATAAATTTCTTCGCTATAATTCAATTATTTTCATAAATAATAATAATTCTCCAGGGATTCAATTATTTTTATAAATAATAAAATTCTTTTAGGAATTCAATTATTTTCATAAATAATCAAACTCATTGCAGAATTTAAATTATTTTTAATGCAATTTTAATCAAATTTCTCGAAATATGTAATTATTCTTAAAAATCTTATTAAAATTCGTCCAAAGAATTTAATGATTTAAAAAATTTGTTGATAACATTTTTTATGAGAATTTAATTTCAAGAAACATGAAATTATTGAATTATTTATTTTTGTATTTAAATAATTGAATTCTCGTAGGATTTACTAATAAAAATGGTTTTAAAAATGAATTTCAGTTAACATTTTAGATTATATTTAAGAATTAAAAGCATTGTAACGTGGATTTTTAGAAATACTTAAATTTTGAAAAAGTTTCAAACTAAAAGCATTGAAATTCTTAATTTTTCATATTTCTGATAAAAAATTCTGGAGAATTAATTCTTTTTAAAAGTTTAATAGGATTTTTATTGAAATTATTTCAAGTTTTTATATTTCAATATATAGGGCGTTCCACACCAAATCGAAAATTATTTTACTTTTGCATCTCAAATATTTTTCAAATATTTTTTTTCTTTTAGTGCTCGTTGAAATTAGCTACCATGATTTTTTTTCAAATTTTTTCATCAAGTGATTTAAGAGTTACAGGTTTTTTAAAAAACACGTTTTTTACGTTTTTTTTTTTTTTAAATGCTTATAACTCGGACAAAAATTGATCAAATTGGACGTTCTTATAATTAAAATTTTTGTTTTTTCACGTAGTTTTTAATAAAAATGTAAAAAAAATTTTTTTTAATTTTCGGAAAAAAATTTAAATTTAAAAATAAAATGTCATTCTTAAGAATGTATGTATGGATTGATTTTTTTCAAAATTTTTTATGAGAAACTAGAACTACTTTAAGAATTTTCAATCCTTGTCTGATTGTGGACAAAGGATGGGATCTATTTATTTTGAAATTTTTAATTTTTCTAAAACGGTAGGTAGCCAAATGCCTAACTTACAATTTCACCAAATCTTAATTTTAAACAGTAAGAAGGTTAAATTCGGAGAGACTCAATCTGAGAACATTTGTGTGGAAATTTTCTTTCGAAAATAAAAAAAATATTTTTTTTACATTTTTATTAAAGTCTACTTAAAAAAAAATTTCATTATAAGAACGTCCAATTTTATCAATTTTTGTCCGAGTTATAAGCATTTCAAAAAAAAAAATTACGTGAAAAACGTGTTTTTCAAAAAACCTGTAACTCTTAAACCGCATGATGAAAAAATTTGAAAAAAGCATGGTAGCTAATTTCAATGAGCACTAATAGAAAAAAAATTTTTGAAAAATATTTGAGCTGCAAAAGTAAAATAATTTCCGATTTGGTGTGGAACGCCCCATATTTAAGTGCAGAATTTTCGAATAATTAAAATTTTGTAAAACTGAATTGTAAACGAATAAATTTGAAAATTCTCATAAAACTCATCGCAGCGTTTCAATTACTTTTTCATACAAATATCATTGAATTCCTTGAAAAAAGTAATTATATAAATATTTAAATCTCAATTCATAAAATATATCATAAAAATTCTTAAGGGGTAATTGAATACAATATACAAAATGGAAAATATAAATATATAAATAAATATGCAAGTTTGAATAAAATTCGACAAAAGAATTGAATTATTAAAAAAATTTCTTACTAAAATTCTTTATGAGAATTGAATTTTGAGAAACATTCAATTATTTAATAAATTATTTACTTTTGCATTTAAATAAATTAAGTTCTTGAAGAATTTTCTAATAAAAATTGATTTTCATTTCATAACAATGAATTTCAGTTAAAATTTTAGATTATAATTGAATATTAAAAGAAATGTAGAGTGAACTTTTTGGAAATAATTGATTTTTGAAATTAATATTTTTGAAAACATTTAAATTGGATTTTTTAAATATTATTTGAAGTTTTTATTTTCTAACATGCATTAAAGAATTAAGGAATAATTGAAATTTAGTTAAATTGATTAATTAATTATTATTAAAAAGTAATAAATACACGGTAAATCGTTAGGTGTTAAAATAACACCAAAATAGATTAAAATAACACTAAATTGGATTATTTTAATCCTTTTTGATGTTGTTTTAATACCTAACGATTTACCGTGTATAAAGTCAAATTGTAGTTAAAAATTTTTGAAAATAATAATTGAATTGAAATAATGAAAATAATTTTGAAAAAGTTTAAAATTCTTGTAATATAAAAAATGATTTTATTACTTGGTCATCTTTAATTATTATATAAAATATGAAGAAATCTATCACTTCGAGTCGAAGAGTCGGTGTTATCGATATCTTCATGTTTTATAGGTATTAAAAAATCTAATAAACTAAAATTTTATTCATTGTAAAAAATAACACCAAAATTTATTGTTTGTGTTGACCACAATATTTTCTAAACCTGAAAATTTCTAACACTATTGTTTAATAGATAAAGTGTTATTGTCCATAAAACTGAGCGCTAAATATCTGTTAGATGAAAATTATACCTGAGTGAAATTGCCATATATGTTAAAAGCGGAAGCGGTCGACGTTTGTCGAGATGAAATTGACTGCGAATTTCAGTAATTTGGCCAACGCACACGAGTAATAAACTTCTTCTTATCCCACGGTTTCAACCAGCAGCGCGGGCGAGTTAATGGAAACAGAGAGAGATAGAGAGTAAGAGTGGTGGTGTTGGTGATGAGGAGCGTAGGTGGAAGAGTAATATCGGCATTGGCTCTAAAACGGAGAGAACCTGCCTCAATTTTTCACCCCTATGGAAGCACGTTTTAAAAAAATAATGAAAGGCACAAAAATGTGGAAGGGTTGGTATTCAGTGTTAACTCAACTGGGATGGTTTTCCTCTCCGCTCACCCGATTGCTGATAACGAATAATACCATTTGGGACGAAAGCCTGACACGAACCAATTAGTTCAACTTGACTATTGGGATTTACTTTACGACGCTATCATGTTGGCCGCTGAAAACATTTCCCTGTATTTCCTTCAATAAAATGTTTCACGTATTATTCAAATTGAACATGTTTCCCTTGTTTGCGCCGTTACACAATATTTTCATTAATATTTTCCATTTTGTATATTGTATTCAATTACCCCCTAAGAATTTTTATGATTCATTTTATGAATTTAGATTTAAATATTTTCATTTCTTTTAAAATTAACATTATTTGCCAAATTTCTATATTTATCAAAATAATAATTCTTTTAGAGAATGCAAATTGATTTTATGAAAATTCTGAATTTTTCACTTAACACCTTAAGCGCCAGGTGTGACTGGCGCTTGGCGCGCCTCCACATTATGCTGTATATCTCATTCATTTTTCACCGGATCAACTTAAAAATTTACAGACACATGTACGTGTAAATCTGACTCTCCATCGCGTCCTAGAAAACTATTTCAATAAATTACAAAATTTATTCCATCCCTTTTGAATATTTTAAAATTATATTTACCATATACTTATATCACAACAATAATTTATTATAAATAAATCCTTTCTTTGAAAAAAGCAATAAATATTTTCTTCTTCATGACTGCAGAAAAACCGCTTTTACAGACTTGGATTATCTACTAGAAGCTAGCTAGAAGCTAGCTAGAAGCTAGCTAGAAGTTTACAAAGTTATTTATTAAATTATTTAACTATTATAAAAAATATGTTTGCTTCAATAATTAAAAATTCAAGAAACAAAAACGTCAATTTTATGAAACTATCTCGGAATTATTAAAACCACAAATAATTATCTTTTGATCATTATTTCTTTTAAAGAACTTATAATTAAATTACAAGGTAATAAATTACTCATAGAGGGGAATATTCTTTGATGGTGGAAAATGTGCTATTTAATGTATAAAATGGTAATTAACGTTCACTAATTATGGGGTGAAATATCACTTTCCCAAAGCTTTGAATATTTTTTATTTTATAACACTTGCCTGTAGGTATTTTTTTGCTTGTATCTTGTAACATAAATTATTTTCTAAATAAAAATTATCCATTTTATTTAATATGAATTTTTTTTACCAATAAATAACAATAATAATTACTAGAAAAATTCTTTCAACTTTATTATCATCTCGAATTAAAATTAATATACGGTCATTTCGGGAAAATAATTTAAAGAAAAAGATTTAAACGTTTTCGGGGATTTATTTTTGTAGAAAATCATTATTGCAACCGGAGGATTCGCAATTGGTTGTAAATTGTTCGTAAAACGTTGGAAACAAGACGTTTGTAATTAACAGCTTTTGCCATGCACACGTATCAGTAATTACACTGTGTGTGAATCAATACCAGAAGAACGCTTGGACCGCATATAGATGCTGCACTACCCCTTTCAATCAAGCAACCTATGATTTGCTGAATGACAAACATTTCTCTCGCTCATCTGCCAAAGAATTGATCGCTGACGATCCTATGTAATCTATGTATATATATATAAGACCTGAAACTCTATATTTATTTTCCAAAATCAACATTGAAAAAAGTAAACACTTCTATCGTATTGGTTCTGCTATTTTGAATTTAGAACTACATTGGATACCAGATTCGTGTTTGGGGGGATTTGAAAATTTTTATGGTATGAAAAGGAGGCAAAGGAATTACTCTATATTTCATAGAATCATTCAACTTTGATACGTAAGTGATGGTCTATTAGCAAATATATGATTTTTAATAATCTTTTCTCTATTTACTTCCATTTTTTGATTGGAAATAGGAATAAATGTTTTCTCTTTTTTAAAGCTATTTTTAATCAGTAACATTCTTTGTGTTACGTCATCGTAACGTATTTTTCAATATTAATAATAATAACAATAATAATAATAATAATAATAATAATAATAATAATGGGAATAACAACAAATAGTTGTTATTAACATATTACTAACAATTATAAACAATTATTAATTAATGAAAATAATAATAATAATAAGAATAATAAAATAATAGTTAAATTTAAACAATAATACGAACTATAATTTATAATACCAAAATAATAATAATTATTGTAACAATAATAGCAAAATAATAATAATAATCAATTGTAATAATAATAACAAGGTAGTAATAAATGTAACAACAATAATAATTATTAATAATAAGATGATAATAATTTGTAACAATAAATAATAGCAATTAATTGTAACAATATTAACAAAATAATAATTAATTGTAACAATAATAACAAAATAATAATAATTAATTGTAACAAGTAATAAAAAGATAGTTCTAAAATGTAACAACAAAATAATAATTAATAATAAAAAGATAATAATGATTTGTAACAATAAAATAATAATTAATAATAATTCATAATAACAAGATAATAATAAATTGTAACAAAATAATAATTAATAACAACAAGTTATAATAATGTAAACATTAATAACAAATTGTAATAACTATAAATAATTAACAAACAACATAAAACTATAATATTAAATAACTAAAATTGTAAAAACATATGACTAAGAGGATGTGAACACGTGCGATCTAAAAACTGAGTCAACACAAGAGTTTCCCTAACAATGGGTTTCTCAAATGCCTGGCAAAAGGTATCGACTTCTCAAATGCATGGAAAAGTAGAACGATTCTTCAAATACACAGGGAAATTTGGGTATAAGAAGGACCAGACTATCAAACGATCTTCAGTCTTAAAAATGTAGTCGTCAGTAGTAGTCACCTAATCTTCAGTCTTAAAAATGTAATCATTAGTGGTAGTCACCTAATCTTCAGTCTTAAAAATGTAATCGTCAGTAGTAGTCACCTGATCTTCAGTCTTAAAAATGTAATCGTCAGTAGTAGTCACCTGATCTTCAGTCTAAAAATGTAATCGTCAATAGTAGTCACCTGTACTACAGTCTTAAAAATGTAATCGTCAGTATTAGTCACCTGTACTACAGTCTTAATTTTTTAATCATAACAAGTGGTTCTCTTCGTGATAGTGCTCTCATGCCCAGTATAGTAGTTGTCCTGATCTATACGTGAATTTCTAAATTCAATGCATCTTGAAGTCAAATTTGGTGTTTAGAAATATCGTTCGAGTTGTGACAAAAGCTGAAAGAAACATAATACCTATTCAACTGCTTGATTTACGAGTATCGTAAATCATCAACCTGCACCACTTACTAACCCATTAACGCACAAGTGCCATTGTATCTTAACGTCGCAAGCCAGAACCAAACCCCTCTGTTCTAAGGTAAACAGAGAAACCTAGTGCTCATTTCATCTTTGCATAATTTTGATCTTTTCAAATATATTGTGTTCAAATAAAATTTATTCTTGTCATTTATCTGACCTCGTCCCAACTTTAATTATTCTCAATTAAAGTTAAATCGAGAAACATTAGGAAATCAAATAATAAGGTGAAACATAACATTTGACTGTTTTCCATAATTGTAAATGTGTATCATCAAAAATGACTCCCTATGTTTTTCTGTACTGATAAGTTACTGATTCACTTTTATTCAGCATATAATTAGGAAAATAATTTATAAACAGTGACTGTTGAAAGGTTTAATCGGAAATGTGTACCTAAGGATTGGTTTTTGAAAAGTAAGCGTCGCATCTATGTTGCTTGACCAGTCCCTCTGGCTCGTTGCTAATAACCGAGGAACATGAAGACGGGTTATGACAGGGGCTGTCGTGGCCTTTACAGGGGCGCAATTGCATAGACGACATGTGCCATTGTTCAAACACCGCATCCTCCACCTTCTATTAGCCACCCTACCATCGGTTGCTTACTGAGTTTCCGACCTTTCTCTTGTCCCCACAACCCATCTCTATTACACCTTCTCGCTTTCTCACAGACTAACCATTGTTTAACCCACACACCTGGCACTACAGTGATAGTTATACTGCCCAACAAACGTCCTCTCACTTTACCAATTTTTACGAACCCCGACTCATGAAGATTCGATTTTTAAATTGTTAATAATTTTTACTCGAATCAAAGACGAAATCCGATAATTGATTTTAGATCAATCTTGTATAAGGCATAAAGATTGCTACAAGTCCTGAAACTAACCTGGTGATGGATGATGGTAATGGAACTGTAATCACGAGAAACACGTTCGATTTAAAAAAAGCAGTCAAAGTATGTTGTGATTTGTGACCAGGTAAAGTCCCAATACAAAAGTAAATTTGTAAATTTTCGTTTCACTTTGATAAAGACTTGTTTCACTTATTTTTATTTTGCCAGCCATTAGTGTACGCAAACATACATATAAGCCACCTAATATATCCATCAGTTTGGTTTCGAATGGAATTAACGCTAGACTAGCAATTTGCGGGAATATTACTAACGAACTCCGAACAATCATTTTTGCCTACGTGAATTACTAAAATTTAATTAAACGTAACAGTATATGCGAAAGTAATTTAATGCAAACTGAACGGTATCGTATTTTAAATGCAATGACCCGTGGACTTCGACCATTTCAAATTTATACTAAATTTCCTCGAAACGGGTTGTTTGATCTACTATGGAGAAGATCCGAAAATTGCCTCAAGAAAACCAGAAGAAATCAGAAAGGTGATGATGTTCTTAGGACCAAACAAATTTGGCATGAAGTTAGCTATTGCAGACACCGACCTGGAAATACTTGGTAAAAAGTAATAGGTGTTTTGACCACAGATACATAAGCAGAGATGCTGAGGGTTCGAGAAGAGTTGACTGCTTGCTTCAAGTGCAGAGAAATCGATCATAACTTCTCAAAGTGTAAGAAGATCCCAATCTGCTTTCTATGCAAAGAGAAGTTAGGCGGAAAAGTGAATACAAGTCACGTCACCGAAACTGAAGTATGTAGAATCTTCAGATCAGCCTTTGAGAAAGCCAAGAAGACTTTCGCTAGGACTACAAGACTAGGTTGTTACCTATAAATTATTGTTTTTATATTTAAAAAAGCAACAATAGTCTTTCGCCTGGGCAACAGATACCAAGTATGTCCATCAACGTTCTGTCACCTTTCAATAGGGTCACTCACCTGCCTAATACAGGGACTAAGAACATGTGCCAAAATTAAATCGATAGAAATACCTGACCCAGAAAATAATTAAAGTGGATAGCACAAACATTTTGTTCCATTGGAAGAAACTGAATAAAAGTTTTAGCCATGCTCGCCAAATTCGTCAGTCCAAACATAGCCGTCTAATCAGATACCTGTACTGTCATCAAGTTTCTCCTTCAAGACTCCTGTCTAGAAAACCTCTTCAAGTACCAAGTGCATTCTCTCAGTCTCGTCTTAATCAAATGCATGCAAGAAAATAATTTCTACTATTAGGCACATTTCTATTTACCTAAAGACTGTCCATGACATCAACGTCAAATAAATAATTTGGTCACTCCAAGGCTGAGTATTCCTTTAGGTTGTGTCCTAAGCATAAACACATGAAGCGTAGATTTGAAATTGTTTCGTTAATTTGAAAAAAATAAGCCGAATTTTTCCAACAAACAAAATAAACAATAATGTTTATTTTCGTGTCAATGAAGTGAAAACATATTTACATATATACACACTTCTGCACACGTATTGTTGGACATAATGCAGATTCGTAATTATTGATATAAATCAAAACGTTTATGAAGACCATCAAAGCAGAATGACTCGTCATTTGTCAGAGCTGTTCAATAACGATTGATTGACCAACACTATACAACTCTTATTCTGCAGTTCTCTCTATTTCGCTCATTTCTCTTCAATGTCGATAGTCGACTATATCTACACACCTGTCTATGCCTGAATGACCCCAAGCTATCGATCGTTACTTTGAATTGGAGAATTGAACTGGCTGAGTGTTAGAAGCAGTTCCGCTCTGCACCTGCTACATCTTGAAAAGTTCCCTTTGTTCAACAATTTCCAAATGAGATCATTTGTACTAAACTCACATTTTATCTGCCAACAAAACAAATGTCCGATTAAATTCTAAATAGAAATTATTCTTTTCACTGTTATTTTCTATTCTTTCTATTATTAAATCATTTCTGCAATTTTATTATATAACTCAAGTATTTCATATTCAACTCAGGATGGTAATAAAAATTGCTACCTTCCATTGAATGCGAATCTTTAACAATAAGGAAGGATTTTGAGCAAGTGTCTTCAATGTTTATTTCATTGTTGGTTCAATTAAATATCTTCGTGCAAGATTTAAATTAATACAATTACTATCCCACTTAAGCACGTGGTCCTCTAATCGATGCTATTCACGCGTCGCTTAAGTACAGACACTACAATGGTGACATTCACAAGGGAAGGCGTTTACGTGAAATGTATAATACTCTAATTCATACATATTCATGACCAATAGTGAGTCTTAAAAGAGGTAAATCACTATCATTATTTGTCCTTTTGATTATCATAATTTATTTTGTTCGTGACTAATCGATTTCCTCGCCTTTGGATGTTCAACAATTTTGACTACAGTTTTAATGAAAATTAGTTAACTACCAATTATGTATTCTATGGAAATATATACTTAGGTTTTTTATTTACTTAGGTTTTTTTTCTCTTGTTACTTCATTTTCTTAAAGGGAGTTTTTTTCGAACCATATATGCAAACAATATTAAGCAGAAACTGAATCTTAGCTACTTGTGTCACTGACAAGTACTCAGAAGTGCGAACGGATTAGAAGCTGGCCTCAAGGTGCTAAGATTGATTAATAATTAAAATCAATCAATCCCTTACACCTCGAAACACTTGTAGCCAAGTCCGATAGTCACGCTTCTCATTTAATTGACAACCACAGTCAGAATCCGAACACGTCCTGCCCTATTGTCGAGTTGTCGACAAAAGGCAAATTAACTGGTTTCTAATACCAGAATTGACAAAGATATTAAAAGATAATAAGTGTCTTTGACTTCGGTAGTTAAAATTAGGAAAAGATACAGCTTACAAATAATACCAAACTGGTATTGTTTAGAAATTTAATTTTAACCATTGTTTTGGTCCCTTCACCGTATTTGAAATTTCTATAGTGTTATTAATTTTATTACCCTATTGAAAAAGAAGCTGAAATCTTTGTTTACATCTAATGACGTCAACTTTTGCCTTCATATAAACTTCGAATAAATTAAAAGTAAGGGAAAATTCTAAAATACTGAATAGATTGTTCCAAATTCTGTTTTCTTACTAAAAGTCTAGACTATTCAGTAGGCTTTTTCTTTTCTTCAAAGTCTGAATGTCCAACTTTCATCCAACTGCTATGAATGCCTCAACGCATCAGCTTTTGGTGTTCAATTTCAATAACTTTGACGCTATTAAATTAGTTTCAAAGGGAACCTAATTTAGGATGAGGATAAGTCAATGAACCCACTAAATGTTGTGAGAGAATATTTATTCAAAAATCAACTTGACATTAATGCAATTAATGTTGAAAATTGAATCTTACTTTAAGAGGATAACGATTAGAACTGGTGTCGGAACTGGAAGTTATCTAGATCTTCGATCTTAAGTGCAGTGGTGAGATAGATACAAGGTTATCACTGGTAGAGGTCTTTTTAATAAAATAAGTGAAACTAAGACATCTTTTACAAAGTGCATCTGTATACACTATAAAATTTTTGGCATAGTATTAATTTATAAGTGATCTAAAAATCCAACTCAAATGAAGATGCCCTTTAAAGCTGAATTCTAGATAGTAGATCGCACTCAGTGAGAATTGAAATTGTTTTCCAAGTCCAATCAATGTAAGAAGGTCTAAAGGATCTGAAACTCGTTTGAAGAACAGAAATCACGCAAACTGAGAGGTATTTAGTCCTCATTAGTAAAGCACCAAGGAAGAGAATATCTTTCGTTTTCAGAAGTTGCAGTTTTGGAATAGGGGAGTTGTACTTTCATTTGAAATTCCACTGAATAAATGTGTTGGCCAAGAGAAAATTCTGCGAATAGACAAGGGAGGTTCGCCTGTCTCTGCAAGAAAGATGAGAATTGAAGTTGATCTCATGCATTCTAAAACAGTTTTCAAAATCATCGGGCTTAAATTTGTCAAGGACTCTATCTTTTTGGGATATTAAGAGTAACTTGATAGAAATTGTAAATTGTAATCTTTCAAAAAGTTTACTATTTTGGTTGTACTATCTACAACTATAAACTTAATTTCTTTCTAATAAGACAACACTTCTACAAGGCAAACATTACAAATTTTAATAAAAATTTCCTTTTTGTTTCAGGCAATGCTAACGACACTTTGCGGTGGTTAATTCGGCTTTTCTGTCAGAAGTGGCGACGCGAGCGAAAATCGTTGCCGCAGGCAGACGAGCCGGACAGCGGTAGTGGCAGCGGAGCGGCAAGGGTGAGTTGAATTTGATGTTTTTTTAGATTTCACGTTCTGTTACAGCTTCCTTGAGGGCCGTTTAGATTCTCTGTAAAGCGAGAATCCCTACGGGCACTTCAAAATCCGTTTGACGCTTGCTTTTCTAGTGCGACTTTGAAAAATAGTAGAGAAATTTTAACATGAGACATTCTATTTTTTATGTAAATTTCACTCCATGTGAATTGTCAATTTAAGAGGGGAGAATGTTTTACAAAATTAATTGAAATTTAATTTTTTATTTCATGCAGTCGTTCCTTTGAATAAATATGATTTTCAAATTGACATTCTTGGAAGTAACTTCTATTATTATCTTATCTATAATTTATTTTAGCATACAAAATTTTATCGCGACATTAAAAGTAACAATGAAGCTAACTACATTTATTCAACTTCTGAATCGCAATTCCGTGATCACAAATCTTGAACTGATGGCAACTTTTGTTGAATTATAACTTCTAAAGTTTCTGCTTTTAATTCATTACTCTGAAACTCATTACTTTTAAATTTTGAAATCTCTAAAGTAGTCGTAAGTAGAATTAGTTTTCTATTGACCAATGATGTTTGCTGCAAAAAGCAAATTGCAATTTCTGGTTTAAACTTGCAACTCTTAAACTATTGGATGGTCAATGGCAAATAAGTATTCCTACTCTGGCTTCGAGGTATTTGGGGGAAAAAAAACTTTTGCCTCACCACAATGTACAGCTTGTTTTTGAAACTCCAATAAAAGTTTTATGTTTACCGTACTTTTCATTCAATGAAAATGATATTTCTGACTTGAAAACTTCCACCTTTCCCTCGGGAATGAAACTTTACTAGAAACTCATAGGAAAAACTTTAATGGACTAGGTAATGAGATCAAGTGTGAAAACTTTGAATTGTATTTGATATTACTTAAGCTGAGAAGTAAGTGAACAAAGTCTTGTAAGTTGAGTTAAAATCTCTATATTCACCAGCAACCAGAATTGAAACCAATTTCCAGTTTTCTTGGAAAATTAACTAAGGGTAGAGTATTTAAAGACAGAATCATAAATTAAGTGAATAAAAGTCGTGCAGGTTATTTATTTAAACATGAAAACTGTTGTAAACTGTTGTAAATTAAAATAAATGGAGTGCTTAATCATGTTAATATCTTTTGGATTGTTTTTAAATTCTTTTGAAATAGTCTCAATTTACAATGCACTGTTTTTTTAAAAAGGTGACAAAATATCTAATTCTTTATCTCGTGACAAAGTTTTATTTTTTTTAATGGAGGGTGAAAGAAGTGAACATTATTTTTCCAGAGTTTTCAAATACTATGTCTAGTTTTTTTTATGCAACTAATGGAGTCTAAGTGCATACATGTGTCATGATATATAGTCGATCGATTAGCAATATTTTGGCGCTAACGCGAAACTGTGTTTTTTATGTATCCATAGGTACTATGGGAGCAGGGGAATGGGGGGCGGAGGAGGGCTACAAGCCACGGACCTCCGGCGAAGGCTCGTGTCCGAACGTTCCAGAAGTCGAAAAAATTCACGTTTCCTAGAAGAAAATGCTCCCGACGAAAAAGATTCTGGAGTGTGTCTCTGTGACGAATCGTAAGTTATATTTATCATTATAAAATTGTAAAAATGTTATTCTTTTGTTAAAAAAGGGTTAAAGCAATTTAATGTTGTCATGAACCGAAATAGAATCCTTCCTAGTCGTTGTACAGAATGGGGCGATATGAAAAATATAAACACTTATGTACTTTTGGGTAGGTCTTGTCGTGGTAGCTAGGTTTTTCAATATAGGACATGTGAACAGCAAGAAATAGTGGATTATAGTAATTAAGAGTTAATACTGCATGTAAATTATTATTCACCAAAATCACTGTAAATTTGTCCCAAAGAAGAGACACCAGCTTGGGAACTCACAACCAATTTTATTTGAACTGTAAGAGCGAATATTCGCCTTCGAGGAGGGATTTTAATTAAGGTAGGGATTCGGTACATCATTGATACATTTGATTCTCCGTCTAGGTGACTTGTCTCTAATTCCACTCTTAGTCTATGACTCTTCTGTCTTTGCATCAACGTCCTGTCATTTGATATCTGAAGATTCTCCAGTTTCTTGGAGAGAGAGAGAGCTGCGTGTCTGATCTTTACGTTTACAAATTGTTTTAGACGTTTATAGTTAAGATCATCTGTCTGAATGATTTTTTTAAATTTCCTCATAAGCTGAGATTTCAAAACACTACCATTAATTGATAATGTGTCAACTTCTGGAAGATTGAATAAAACCAAATTGGTCTTTTCTAAGTTCTGTCTGAAAGTTTATTAATGTAAACATTAGTTAAGAAATTAGAAACAATCTTTGTCGAACAGCTCATCAAGTTTGTTGTTTATAACTTACTCATCTTCAGTCATTGTAGAGAAGTTTTTATGCATTTGTGGATAAATCTAAAATAGCTGTCATAGTACTTTGTAAATTAACAAAAGCTTTTGATGTTCCTAGATGATACCAGACGACATTTAGTCCAATTTTTACCTTTCTAGATTTTTCGATTCTATTCCGCTTTCTTGAGATGTTGACTACAACTTAAGATTCCTCCCTTGGTGATTGGATACGAAGACCATCATTCTCTTCACTTTCTGACAACTTCTGTCAACAGTTATTAGCCTCTGCTTTTGTGGTAAGGCAACTAAGTCACGGATTTTGAATATAACTTTTCGATCTGTCACCCACCCCTCTGACACGTTAATGTAATTCCAGTACAAAAAGTGTGGTTGAGAGGTGACTGAGACCAAAAAAGTGATTGGTTTTTTTTTAGATATAATCGTTAAATGAATTTTTACAAACTATTTAGTATTTATTTTAAAAAGAATAGTTATTATTGTGGTTTTACTAATAGTGAATCTACTTCAGCATTGAAGTGACTGAAGTTCGTCGTGGTTTTCACAGAGACCAAAGGTTTTAAATTCTAGCCTCCTCTTGAATATTAATGTTTTTAAATTTGAGAAAAATATTTTAAATGAGGCAAAAAAAGATGTTGGCAATATCTAGGATTGATTTTTTTTAAAAAGAAAATTGCAACTTACCATAATGTGTAATAACACTCCCTCAATTTCCGTCAATGAAATTATTACCCTCTTTGATTCTTTTCGCTGGAATAATTTTCCCCTCCAAACTTTGCGAACAGCGGATAAGTTAAGTGTTGTTCGTTATATTGTCTCCTCGAATTTTTACGATAGTAATTATTTTACTGTTACTTTCTCCAATTTTTTTTTGGTTTTTTCTTACATCCTCTTCTCTAATTTTTCTGAAAGGAAAGTAACTATTAAATTTATAATTAGTAATGAAAATAGTTATTGTATTATCCTCTCAAGTTTCAGTAATTTTTATAACATTTCTGTTTTATGTGAGTATATAAATTTTATTTTATGTAGTGGAATTTTTAATTTATTCTATTGCTCCGTCTAATTTCAAGAAAAGCTTCTAAATTTATTAGTTATTTCCTAAATAATTTTCATGATATTCTTTTGTCAATTTGTGCAAGAGGAAAATTACTACGAACTGTTTTATTTATGAGGGGAGCTTTATTCTTCTTATATGTATTTGACGGTGGGTGACGTAACTATTGCTTCCCTTGGTTACATTATGCGAAATGCGCATTTGACGAAGGAAATCGTAACTATTGCTTCGAATGGTTACATTATGCAGAATATAGATTTTGACGAAGGAAGACATAACTGTTGCTAGCATTGGTTCCATTATATATATAATGTGGATTTGATGAAGGGAGAAATAGTCTCAACTTTTAGTGATCGTGTTTTTGTGATTTCCAGTATAATTCACCTTCAAATTTCGCAAAAGGAATTTGTCGACAAACTACATTTTTTTAATATTTTAAGACGTTGTATCTCATTAGCTAATAAAAGGAAATTTTAATTTAATTTCTCCTCATCTTTTTTTTCCAGTGTCATTAGGCAAATATCAGGTCGGCCGACATGTGTCGGATTCAAGAGAAAAGAAATCGAGGAAGGCGGAAAAGAAATTACGGACGAGAATTTAAGACTGAGAGAATTGGTAACGGCGGAACTAAAATCAAGACTCTCAGTCGGAAGTTTTAGAAATTTGGAGGACAACGGCGAGGATGGCAATGGGAGAAAAAGGAATAATCAGAGGCGGAACCGTTTCCGGTGGTTTATCAAAGACCTTTGGCGAATCGTGGGAATGGCATCTAGGACTCTGTTCCTCGGTGTTGTGCTACTCGTTACGCCAGGTATGTTGTATTATCTATCATGTATATGTATAAAACAAAAAGATTTATAATCTCCAAGCTTCTAATTGCACACCGTAAAGGGAAAAAGTCCCCTTATAAAAAATAAATTCCAATATTTTATTTTAAAATCGATATTAACAATGCGAAGAAATGTGTAATTTTATATTACCAAAAACATTTTGGAAAAAAAAATTTTCCACATTTTGAAGTGTGTAGTAAGAGGAATAATAATTTGTAAATAAGAACATCTATTTGTAGTTCTCGATGAAGAAGTATACCCATTACCTTCGAGATATTTATTCTAAAGTCAAAAACGATTTATATTCCCGGTTTTCCTGTGATAACATCATCGGGTATTCATAAATATATTTATAAATAGAATTTTAATGGCACCCTCATTTCAAGTGTCAAAGGCGAGCGCTGTGCGATAGTTCTATGGATCCGAAGAAAATAGGGCACCTGTTGCGGTTGCATTGACAATGTATCACTTACTTTAGTAAAGAGTATTAAATCAGCATATTAAAGTTAGAGAGATGATGCTAAAAAGAATTGTTCAGTTTGCTTGACAAAAAATGTCTGTAATTTCCACATCTTTTTCAGTGATTGTTCTTTTAATTTCTCTACATATCCATACGTAACTGACAATAAGCAGGAACGTTTCACATATCACAAACGTCTCTCAGTCGCTATTTTATCAGTTTTTACAACTCTCACCACATGAAGGTGAACGAAAAGAAAAGTGAAATCTAATTTTCAAAAATCCCTG
Organism: Leptopilina drosophilae; assembly: GCA_032873175.1. Classification (NCBI taxonomy): domain Eukaryota; kingdom Metazoa; phylum Arthropoda; class Insecta; order Hymenoptera; family Figitidae; genus Leptopilina; species Leptopilina drosophilae. Next base: position 23,008,747 of record CM065483.1, read on the forward strand.
CTATTTTTTGTTCTTGGTGGCACTAATTTAAAAAAAAATATTAAAAATAATCGTATGACAGTAAAGAAACCTTAAAAATGAGATGAAACTACTTTGTCTCAATGATTAGTGACAAAAGTTTAATTGAAGGTAATTAATCATCACGTTAGCACATTAAATGTACATTTTAGAAAAAGGGCCACATATGCGTGAGCATGAGAATAATCTCCCTTTGTACGCCTCGAAATGTATAAACCGTTCTTGTAAACCTTGTTAGTCTCGTTAGCACATATAATTCCATTAAAACTCAGCTTTCTTCACAAGAGAGTTGACAAGGTGCGTGTTAATAGTACAGCTACTCGACTTAATATGATTAAAACTCATGTTTTCCGCATTTTTAGACCGAGAATAACTGCAGACTACAATTATAATGATTCCAACGTGTGTTATCTTTAAAATTATGTTTCCTCCAAATATGTCATTTTAAAAGATTAATTCCCTCTACCTTTATACGTAAAAGTTTATTTCATTTTCAAATGGGATTAATAGGAAAAAATTGTTTAATATTAAAAAACAAAATTACACCCTTTTTTAAAATTATTACCAGCAATCTAATGTCATACAATCTGTTTTTGTTAATAATAGGAAGTGTTCTATGTCTAAAAACTAAAATTACATATCTATAATTCTTTAGAATTAAACAGTAAACAGTATTCTAAATTTACTACATTTTCCTAGGTTTTACTTCAGAATTTGATTTAGTTTCTCAAGAGTCAGGAGTTGTTTCACTTCGTATTTTACGAGACAATTTTTTTTAAATTCATTTTATTTCACTTGAACTAGTCTTGTTTGTAATTAAGTTTTATAAATGACTCTTTTACATTATCTTTCTAAAAGTGAAAAGGAAGTGTTTTTTTTATTAAAAAAAAAGGAGAGGGGAAAAAAATGAAATTAGTGTTAAAAGTGCTGTGCTTTCTGTTTCTCTTAATTTTAAATAAAAGAGGTATGTTGTGAGAAATAATTTTTCTCGCTGAAAAAAACTTTTCTCACTATCACGATTATATTAACTTCCTTTAGGCACTTGGTCGGAGGGGAAATGTTAAATAAATCGTTAGTGAGATGATAAATCGCGCTTTTAAAATTGCGAAGGTGTTGAGTTCCGTTACAAAAGTTGGGAGGATAAATTGTTCATCAGGAATGAAAAAAAAAATGAGAAGAAAACAATGGATGTTGAAAAGGAGGAGCTTGAAATTAGCGAGGAAGTTGTTTAATGCGGAAAGTTTTTTCTAAGGCAAAGCTAAAGGCGCGGAAGCTTCTATTGTGATCGTCACTTGTACGCTCCCTCTGTCCTTATTCTCTACTAAACTTTTCAGGCTACTATCCGTAATTTATTTATTTTCCAATTATTTTTTTTTTCGTCCGACTTTACTTCTTTTCAGCAAACTCAACATTTCTCACTGGGTAGATTTTTCTCGCCTTCTTTTACAAGCTAGTGCAATTTCAAGTTTCCCCCTTTGACCTTCCAGAACCTTTCTCCTTATTCGCGCCAAGCAGCTTCATAAGTTTGAAGAAAAAAAACTTTTTTTTTCACGTGAATATTAAGATTCTTGAAATGGTGGTTTATTTAGCGAAAAGAGTAGACTTCGAATATATACAGTCAACTAACAAAGTTACTGGGGAAAAAAAGGTTGGAATGGAGAAGAAAATCTTTATACTTAAACTGTTTTATAATTTTTGCCAAACAAGAAATATTCAAAACCATAGTCGAATATACGAGATGTATATAAAAACTGGCAAATATGTCCCTTTTTGATTTTTGGAATCGCTGATTCGACTGATGTGTCTGACTCTTAATAGCTCGACTATCAAAAATTCGAATGAAAAATAATTTGTTTGTAACAATTACCCGTGAAGTAGTCATGGAACAGAATATAAAATAAATTCTGATTCTAAAATAAGACTCTATCTGCAATTTTCATCATAATAAAACTTTCCAGTTTGTCTTCAATTTAACGAAAGCCATAAAGGTTCTATTGTTCTCTCGAAGTTGGTACTCGATTGAGGATTAAAATTACATTCATCGTAACGATGTTTCCTCTCTTGAGTGACAGAGATGACCGTCGTAAATTACAGAGTAAGATAAATGGATAGATATAAAGAAAAAGGGAGTTCCTAACGCGCTCTCTTCCTTGTTTGTAACTAGTCGTTCCAGATGGCAAGCGTGCACATCGTCATGTTGATGTCCATTCCTGTAAAGAACATTGCCCTTGAGTAAATATCGGTCTCGAGTGAGGAACTTTTCTTGATATAAACCGATCGCCATTGCTCATTTTTTTTTGCCCGTGGTAGTGTGGTGGCATATACAATTTCCTTACTGTATCTGTCATTGGTCGTTTTATTTAAGAGGATACTTAATTTAATGGCATATGAAGCACTACGGATAACATACGCATATATAAAATCGCTTTCGTTGCCTATAAAATTGGATGCATTTTTTTATTATTATTATTCAGTAAAATTGAAAATTTAGTTACAGTTTTCTATAGTGACATTTTAGAGGGCATTGTGAAAATTGATTTTGCAGAGAATTTTCCATATTCTTTTTACATCCCACCTATTTGCTTTTTTAGTGGAAACATTTTTATTTACCAAGTTTAGAATCGAAATAGTTGAGAACAGAAACTGGACTATTATTTCCAGGAGGAAGTAATTATTTAGTTATGCATTTCTGACTTGACACTCAATATATATACCATCTGTACTCTATAGAGATTTTTCGTAGTTTTTCCTTTACTCTGATCGAAAAGGGTCAGGCAAATGTGAGTACTTCAAATAAAAGTCGATTACAGACGCAATTCTGAAGGGAAAGAATGTTTGAGATTCAGTTAAGTGCAAATAAGTCTAGCGAGGAAATTGTAGATACCCTTATAAGGTACAGAAATGGAAACCGTTTATATTGTATAAATTACCTAGCGCAGTAGGTATCGCAAAAGAATTAACATTTTTTGGTTCCAAAAAAGTTTATTTACTGATTTGCATTTGCAGCCAAAATAAAATTTTCAATTAACGAAACTCAGTCAGTTTCGACTTTATTTCGCATAAATTTTGTTTAAATGATTCTTTACCAAAGAGACTAATTGTTTTGTAAGCCAGTTAACTTTTTTTAGGAGAAAATCATCGCATTCTTCCGCTAACAGTATAATTAAGAAAACATGAGGTTGTAAACAAGAAATTTAATGTCTTATTATTTCATGTCTGACTGGATTTAGCAGGCCTTTGATGCAATTCTAGGACCTCTGATTAGTGGGCTACGATTTTATAGCTCAATAAAAGTGGCTTTAACGGTGACTATAAAAGATGCGAGATACCGGTGCGGGAGCCCGGCAGGCAAATTGAACTCCTGACATTTTCGAGTGCTGCATAGGAAACATTGATTTCTCGCACCCTGTATAGAAAGCGTGCACTGGAAGCCTTGAATATATATATACTTATATATATGCAATAGTGCGAAAGTCAATAAAAATGTATCAGAATCAGAGGGACGTACATTTCAACAGGACGATAAAGAAATTTATCTCTCACAAATAACTTTTTCCATTTTCAATTTATCCCTCGCTCTTTTCTAAGATCTATACTTCCTATTTGCCGGAAACATAAGACATTTGCCTAGATTTAGTGTCTGAAAATTGTTGGAAAAATTGTTATCCTTCCATTTTAGAATCGTATAGAAGGAACAGAAAGAAAAATTTCTCCTCTGTTCAAATTGAAAGTTTATCATTATTATAATTTAGTGACTTTTGTTTTAAGGTTAATAATTGTACCTTCTTTAGGAATTTAATTTGATTATGAAAAATTTCATATAAATTGTCTCAACTTGTCGAAATTATTAATTCTATTATGCAGCGTTAAAATAGTTTAATGTTGCCATGAACAGGGATGAAATTTTCTCGAACGAGAAAGAGATATGACGTAAGACTTCAAATTTTTATAATCGAGAATATTGGTAGATCTTGTAATAGCTGAGCCTTTCAGTACAAGGCAAGAAAAAACAGAACAGCAAGAAAAAGTGGATTATAACAATTCAAAGTATGTAAGTAGATCTGCAAGAAAACTCTCGTCCAAGTTCTTTTCACTTAATTTTCCCCAAACTCACTATAAATTTGTAAAACCTTTGGCAGTAAAAGAATCATTTGAAGAAACTACGACACCTAAAGATGGTCTTTAGGCCGCACTACTGATCAGAAACTAAGTTCTACTCATTAGATCAATTACTTTTTATTGCAGTAATTAAATTTCCATTTTTCATTAACGCGATTTATTTTTTAATACCTGAATTGAGTTAGGTTTTTAGTTAGGTGATATACTTAGACGATTTAATAATTAATTCCTAAATCTCACTAGGTAGAAAGTTTGTTATCATCTCATTTTTTTGAAAATAGAAGCTAAAAATCTACAATCTCTAAATTCTTCCTTTAATTTAGAACTTTGGAATCATTTCCGTTACAGTATAACGATTATTTGCCCAACTTTATTAAAAATCAACATTATACGACTAAGACTTCTTTATAATACCGTATTATGGTTTCACTTTAAACTTCGTAAATGAAGGTGCCTGGAATTTCGCTCGACTACTGATCTGATGACCTTGCAAACTCCTCTTCTTGCGACGTTAGTGCACCTCAAAACTTTTCTTTACCTAAGAAGCAGTTTAAGCTTTTCCTACTGTCTATGAACTTACGATCGACTTCACCTGTGGCACTGTAAGTTGTTGAACCCTCCACAATCTGTGCACCAAAGACCAACAGCCAGAAGACTACCAATGAGATTTTCTACTTCTACTTCTTCTATATTAGTTTCTATTTTAATAGCGTATGCGAAAAAGATTTTAATTAACTAATCTTACATAAAGGAGATTCGAATGAAAATTTTATATATTAAAGTTTCCTTAAATAATTCAAGACACCTAATTTTTTATGACGATTTTTCATGAATTCAGTAATTCATGTAATATAACTAGGAAATTCCCTAACATTATTATTATATCCACCGGCTTCTAAAGACTGAAAGCGTTAGCGTAATGTTGATAATATTATCGCAGCGATGCTAATAATGCTAATAGCATGACAACGGAACAGTTTCTGTGGTTAGAATGTCAATTATAACGGATAATTTGATGAAATTTGGGTATACTACAATGGTGACATTGTCGATCAATAAGGATCAAACGGTGATATATTAAGAGACTTTAAAAGGCACAGGTGCATATCTCTTAATAATTTTTCATTACAGTTATATATTCTTTTTTGATAATCCAATTCAAGTAAAACTAAAAGCTTACAGAATGTGTAAATTTTGTAGGTTATTTAATTTTAGAAGAATTCATATTTTCTAAAATAGTTATGTACACTATTTAGGAGCAATATTTTGTTTTCTTATTATGCACCTAGGGTATTAAATTTGTGAAATTAATAATAATATGTTTTTGCAAATATTCAAGGGTCTCCTGTTGCTTTCGTTAATGCAGTACAGGAATATCCTCGTTTCTACATGGAATTAATAATGTCAAATCTTGTCTACTATGTCGGCGATTCGATACTCGTCCTTTCAGGCTTTGACTGTGATAATTATGACATATTTCTAAACGAGTATGTGAATAGATCTTCAACGAATCCTTCACGTAGACTGTATAATGGCCTCGTTATATACAAAATATTGATCAAAGGAAACCTCTAAGCTCTCAACTTACAACGTAAAAATAAAATATACTATCTAATTCTTTCATAAATAAACCCTCTTACAGTTAAAGCTTCATAAGTTAGCACTTATGGGACAAATAATCAATATTTTGGAATCGTTTTATAAAGTTTCTAAGGCTAAAAATTAAAACAGACAAACAGGTGACTGAGTCTTTTAGAGTAACTTGGAGAGTCCTTTGGAGGGAGGTATTGAACTTTCTTGAGATACATTTATTTATTAACGATTTCCTTGGCTAACAAATTTACCAGTGCCGCCAATGCAACTACTCGTCTGGTGCCGATTCTTTGCGCTTATATAATGAATTGTTTCAGAGTCTCAAGTTTTGAATCTTGATTCAATTCTCAAATTCCTGAAACGTATGCAACATTCTTTTTATGAAAAATTGCTGTTGTTATGCTTGAACACTATTAGAGTCAAAACGGGATATGAAGGTGTATCATTTAGAATTTTTAAAAGTGTTTTATCATGTCTAATTAAAATTGCTAAAATGGATAATAAGGTTTTTTCTAAACTCTGTTTAGATAGACTTAAGTCTATAGCTCCCTGTGACCCAGATAAAATTTTTAACTGGGTTAATCAAGTTCGCGAATTTTTTACGGATAGCACACTGGAATCTTATCTAGACAAGTTTATCCTAGATTTTAGTAACTCAGACTGCACACGTTTTTATGAGTCGTCAGAAGGAAATTCACATCGTCATCTCATGAAGTTACTAAAGTTATTTATATATATTTTTTTAAATATTAAACTATATATTTCGTATATTGAAAAGTACATTAATAAGCTAGACAATATTATTCTTGATGCTCTACATATTACCACAAACAATAATTAAGTTGTGGAAGTAATCGATAATACTGAAACTTACCTACAGATAGACAGACATTGAGGTACGGAGAATAAATTCACTGAAGATCCCCCGAAGGCTTTTGGAGTCTACCAAGACCTTAAAAGTAATTAATTATTAAATGTCTAGGCTCTCTATTATTTTGTATCTTGAAAGCATTACTAGAAAGCGAAAACTTGAAACTACCTCAAATCAACTTTGCTGCTGTTTCCCTTTCTGCGTCAGTTGGCAGTTTAACGCGACTGGCACATATGGTGCGATTCATTAATACGTCGTATCCACTGTAAATTTTCCCACAAAATATCCAACCTGTCTACTATATTCATGAAAAATATTGGGTGTTTCTAGAAACTCTTTCGTCACCTTATTTATTCCTCTTCATTAATTAAATTACACAAAAGGTTATCTAATATCCATATAATTATTATTTACCTATAGTTTCACAATTAATATAAGTTTATATTATCTTCTAATAGTGTTCGTTGTTCTATATTCCATGAGGTAAATCCTCTGCTCTCATTCGTTAGTAATTTCTAGAGAATTAAGGTTCTCTGCATCAACATGGAGATTAAATTTGAATCGATAGCACAATAGACGTATCTGACCGTGCCAAGCGAGATAAATTAATCTGTCTGATTTTGCACTCGTAAGAATGAAATCGAATGAGGAAATACGAGTTTCTACCCCCCATTCCAATTTCCAGGCTGATTGCATTCGTTTCAATGTATGTTTGTATGTATGTATGAAAATCTGTACGTGGGGATCAATTTTAAAGATACTCGAAAACAGGTATTTAGAGATACTTTTTAAATTCGTTTTCCTATTATTATGTAATGTAATCTCTATTCTTGGGAGTTTATTATAACCTGTAGTTAAACTAATTTTTGCGTATTTTAAAATTTTTAAATCAGTGGATTAGAAAATTTCCGTTGTATTAAAATTCGACAAACTTTTTGGATTTTCTGCTATTTCCGTAAAAGTGTGTTAAAAATTTTTAATCACTTTGGAAACATTAGTTTCCTAATCGAAACTCCACTAACTTTTCAGCGTGTAACGTCAGTCTTTGTTCTCGACAAACAGCTGTTAATGCAATTTAAAAAATTTCGCAGCAACCGAGGTGAGAAACTAATCGTATAACCGATTCCACTCGACTTCGAAACTCCTTACTCCGGGATTTTCAAAGTCGTACAGTGGGTCATGTAAATGACTCATTACCGCGAAAATCAAAGATGTATTTAAATTTTGCTCATATCTATTACATGGGGGTTTTTTTGGAGTGTCTGATCATAAATCTGTAGTCGAATTTTCAAAATTGTAAACAATTAAACTGATTTGTAAAAATTAATGTAAAATTAGTATTAATTGATCTGTAATAAACTGTACTACCCTGTACTACTTGTGTAGTCTGTATAAATCAGCGGCAGTTGGAAGATTGGCTACTGAAAATAACTTGACGTAGCATTTGTCTTTCTTTCTAGTTCTTTAGTTTTCTTCCCGTTCTAAATAAATTTACACCACAATATTATTGTTATAATAGAAAACAATTGAAAAATTAAAAACAACTGATTGACCTAGAGAAATTTAGATAAATAACGTTTGCTCTAGATTCTCGACTAGGTTAATAGCTATTGTCGCAAGGGAAGTCGTGTGTTATTATCAAAAGATGTGGTGAGGGTGAAAGGCCCATGTGGAGGTAGCAACAGCCGGTATCACTTACGATACCACCGATGGCAGTAAACTTGAGCAAACTAATATAATATTGTAAAATGATATTAAGAGGGTAGTGTTGGTCTTCGTGTGTTGCGTTGCAACAAGCTTCTCCACAGAAGGCGGAGGGCAGTCATTGATTTATCTTTAGTACCTTTAATGTCTCCGGCTTTAAAAAGATTATTTTAAGATACATTACCACATGTTCTAGCCCTCATTTCTTTCACTTTCGAACAAAGAGTTTGCGAAAAAAAAAATCTATACATAAAAGTTTCCATGGCGTCCCTGTAGAAGATTAAAGGAAGCGAAATTTAAAACTTAAGCTAGCACTAGAACCAAAATAGACCACTCATGGTTTTATTATAACTTTACTAAATTTCACATTAGTTCTTAAAGTTTTTAATTACAGTAATATAAATTTAAAACTCGGGTATTTTCAGTTACTGTAAAAGGTGTTTCTGTGGCGTCCCTGTAGGTGGCTAAAGGGCGCCAAATTTGAAACTTGAATGATTGAAAATATTTCTGTTACTATTAAGGATGTTCTACCGCAAATAGAATTAACATTATCAATTTTAAACTTGGACCACTATTTAATGAAGGTTTGAAAAATATATGGTTAAATTTTTGAGACCTGAGGGTACTTGTTAAAACGTGTTTCCATGGCGTCCCTGTAGATGGCGAAAAGGCGCGAAATTTAAATTCCATAAAACTAATTTCTAACTATTATTTATTTAGCTATCTAAATATCCAATTGTCTTTATAAATACCTATATTTTGATTTGTAAACTTTTAAAACAATAGTTTTAAGCCTATATTGAAGAAAATTTTCCTTTAAATTTCAGGTCTATGCCATCAAGATGCTCAACACATAACGGCAATTTTGGGTGAGAGTGTGGTCTTCAACTGTCATGTAGAGTTCCCTGAGCAGCATCCAGTGCCGTATGTTCTCCAGTGGGAGAAGAAGGTAGGCGACACGGTACGATATCGGACATCTCCCTCTCTGCTCTCTATCCGTGAGTTAAAGAAAGGGGCTCCGTTCGTTAAGGGCACAATCCTGGTACCAGTATCTGCCGCGTTACCCGAGAACATCCGTAATAAACTTTTTTCTCGGAGAGGACCAAATGAATCAATCGACGAATTCTTGGTAAGAATCATCGTAAGGCTCATTTGTCTCCGGAAACCTCTCGAATCACTTGACTTTTCCGTTTACTCTCTAAAATATAGCCTTTTACAATTCGAACTTTCGGAAAAACATTGGTGTGTAATTACACTGCTTTTTAAAAAGACTTGTTGAAAATTTAATGAGGTTCTTTTGTAATACTGATATGCTCAAGTTTATCCAAACGGGGCTAGTTATTTAATTTCTGATTCTCTCTTTTTCTCTATTTTTTTTTTCTTTCGCCGATAAAACTCATTAATTGGAAAATTTGCTATTGGCATCGGCAATTTTAAATCTGTAAAAAGTAGTCTTAAATATAAAAAAAAATATTTTCTTTTCTGGTTGTGGGAATTCTAATTTCTCTCTTTATCAATTGGCTTTGTGATTAACAATAAAAATGACTAAAATTTCCAGCACAATTCTTGGAGGGTTTGTTAAAGAAATAACGAAAAAGAACTATTTTCTTGAGAAGTAAAAAGTAGAAGAGATGTTTAGATGAATTTTGAAAAATTTGACCTAGTTTTCTTTGTAATAAAGCTTGTAAAAATATTGACTGTGGACGTTGACTTTAAAAATTGCAATGTACGTCAGCTTGACTGTTTCTTTTGTACCATTATTAACTTATCCTTCAGAAAAAAAGGGATTTTCGTCTATTGTACTTGAGGATTACTTTGTGTATCGTTTCTCATATAGATATATATATAAAAGAAGATTTGAGCGCTCTTGAAACGCAAGTTTGATCTCATGGGGTTTCCGGAGGTTAAGCCACGATGAGAAATATTTCTCGCGCATCCTATACGTGAATGAGGACATTTTATAATTCAAAAAAGAAATCAAAGTCAAATTCTTTTTAAGGACAAGCATATGAAACAGGTGGCTTTGCCGATCGTATTACTGACTTGATTATCTTGCGTCGAATCACCCGCGATCTGGCGAAAGAACTTTTCGTATCAAGTTTCCTTACCTGGACCAAGCAGGATGTTGTCAGATTTTTATTTCACTCAAATATTTTTTACTTATAAAAAAATCGAAGATCTTGTAATAATCCTTGACAAAAAAATTTAGTTTTCTATTTTCTTCTTTTTTTTAGACAATAAAATTTTTTGTTTTGGGAATTTAAACTAAATTTAAAAAAATTTATTTTCTGAAAGCCTGGTATCAGCGAACAGTGTGGAGCGTGAGCCCCTGAAAACAAGTTACGTTGTTCGAAGCATCGCTAAAGTGATTGTCAAGACTTGTTTGTTACGTGTTGTTACATTTAATTATGATTTCGAACTTACAATGCTTGTCAAGATGTCGGCGAACACGACACGCCACATCACTTGAAAATTGTGTCAAGTTTGTGTCGTTTGCAGCTTCGTCGACGCATTATATTCAAGGAGTCTACAATAATTTTCAAAAAAAAAAAAATTTTTTTACCTCTAAAAAAAATTTGAAACCGCAAAAGAAAAGAGAAATTTTAATGTAAACTCTTTGAATTTCTTTGATTAATTTATCTCGCTATCCGGACTGAAGAGGGCAGAGCGCGTAATTTTACTGTTGAATAATTGAAAATAATCACTGATATCATCAAAATTACTCCAATCATTCATTTTTCAAAAACATTTTTCAAAATCGCGATTCATTTTGTTTCTTTCTTTCTTTTTTGACTTAGATTATTCCTAATCTCACAATTTTTATTGTTCTAACGAGAGACTAATGATTCGACTTATATGTGACTTTTTTTGTGGGGAAAAGGGAATCAAAATTTCAGATATATCTTTTCTGTTTCGAAAACTGTCTCTCAATAGTTTCTTTTTAGTGCACTTTTTATTTTTTTCGGGTAGATTGAAAAAATCCAAAAAAATCCGATTTAGAATTCATAACTCTGTCTCTCTAATATCTGGTGTTTTGTTGTGCTTGCAAATAAATATTGTTCTGCTTTTTCACGCGTTAGCTCAGCTTTAAAATTTCATAAGTAGATGAATAGTTGTAAATATAAGCACGTGCATGATTAATTTCTCCATATTTAACAATATTATTTTAAAAAATAATGTAAGACTAGAAATTGTTTAAAGAAACATGATTTTTAATACTTTTCATCCAATATAGAAGAAAAGTTTGCACAAAATAGGTTTGAGTTTTCATGGCGTCCCTGTAGATGGCGAAAGGGCGCGAAATTTGAAATTATTACAAATATTTTATTTTCTTTAAAAGTATAGTTTCTATGGCGTCCCTGCAGATGGCGAAAAGGCGCGAAAAAATGAAATTCTACTTCTCAAAAATTCATTTAAACAGTTTGTTTGGAATTTATTATCAATAATGATAAAATTAAAGAATACGGTGCACGCGCACGGACAAAAAACATACCAATCTTTAAATAAATAATAATAATAACATAACTTTTCGGTTATGTATGATTAATCGTAGAATTTAATAATTTTTTAAATAGTACATTTATTAATTTTTTTACATTTATATTGATAAAAAAATCGTGATTTAAAGATTGGTATGTTTTTGGGCCGTGCTCGTTTAGCCGTATCGATAATTCCCGATGGTATTGTATATAAAATATTTCCGGTAAATTCTTAATCGAGTTTCAGAAATCGGGAGTCGATTAGTAACTGGAGATAGTTTGCGATGCATTAACCATGAACTCAATATTGACACCACAAACCTACGTATCTATCGTCTAGTAATTAATTAATCGATTAATCGATTCCGTCTACTGCTAACACAACATGATCACTACATTATTGACACATTTCCCAAATGCATTCAATGGTCAAATTTTGTTTTAAAAAAATATATCATTTTTCACATTACGTGACTCACTTCTACAGAATTTTTAATATCTCTTTTAGTATTATAACTATTTATTATTTCATTTCATTATTCATTTAATTTAATTCATTATTTAGAAAAATTGTAAAAAAAAGTTGTAAACGTCTGTTTATTTTTAATATTTAAAATTATTGGTCACTTTTATTTTGGTAATTAATTATTCCAGTGCGGTGGATAATTTTTGGCGAATTTTATAAAAACAATATGTTGCTCAGATGGCGCATTGCTTCCTAACCGCGCGAAATATTTAAAAGGATAATTTTCAATTCTTACATTTATTTTCTACGATTTTATTTAAAGACTCTCTTTTTTATAAAATATAACATAAATTATCTTTTTGATTAATTTTTTATTTTTGTAGCAAAATATAGAGCAACGTAAACGTACTTTATTGTACAGTAAATTTCTGTTTCCTTCATTGTTAATTTTTAATTTCAAAGGGAATTCATTGTTTTGTTTAACAATCGTACTGTTTCTTTAATTGAACATTTTTTTTTTTTTTTGAAAATTTTGAACTTTTAAAAAGACAATTATTATTTTTACCATCGTGTACATCTCTTTTTTATTTAATTATTTTTTTCAACAAAATTTTAAGCTTTTAATTTTCAGAGATTTGTGAAAAACAATTATTTTTGTAACAATTGTTTTCCATTGTTTTATACATTTTGTTTTTTACTGTTTTTCCACAGATACACAGAGAGACTATTTTCCATTTTCTATTTCATTTTCTTTTATTCCTATTCATTAATTGTCGATTCTTTTATTCTACATATCAGAGTTATGATTTTTATTCATTCATTCGATGAATGCTTGATATTTTATTTTGTATTCAATTTAAATTCCCCCCGGTCCCCGCAAAAAAAAAAAAACAAAAATGGAGCAATGGGAAAAATATATTTTTTTTATCTTTAAGGAATTAATTAATTAATAATTAATTTTTAAATTGTATAAATTAGGAAGAAGTATGAATGTAATTTTTTTATATGGAATAATTACTTATAAATGGTAATTTAAGTTTCAATTCATCGACAAGTGAATTTCTTTTTAAATAGCAGTCAATAAATGGAGTTTGAACGAAACAACGCGTTTTTTTTGCAATTGGCAAATGATACTGATGAAAGTAGAGGAGCCTCCTAGGTTGAGTGGTGGAAGTTAACGATTGAAAGACGCGTCGAGAGATTACTAGACCGCTTGACCCCTTTTCATCGTTTCTATCTCTTCTTTTGTCTTTTTTTCCATCAGACCAATGCACTCTCTTTTTTTATTAAAACGTACTTTAGGTAAAAAGAAAAAAAATTAATTAAAAACGGAGCATTGATTAAACGGAAGAAACTCATAATCTTATGGGAAAAATTGTGTATTTTATAAGTATCATAGACGTCGAATTATTGCGATAATAGAAGTATATTTATTTCAGTAAATACATTTTTTCTTTTTTTTAATAAACGTTTATTATAGACAAATGAAGGATAAATAATTCGACTCAATAACGATGTCCCCACTTTTCGTAAGTAGCGCGCATTGCTTATAAGAGTGCGCACCAATCAGAAGCTCCCCCCACTCCTTGTCATTGTCACGCGCAATGTATGCTAAAATTGAATATTAAATCTTGCTTTTCTTCTTTATAAATTATTATTATACAGAACTTTTTTATTAATTCACTAAATTTTAACTTTACTACTTCATTTACTTATTTATTTATTTACATTATTTATTGAAAATTTTTTTATTTATAATAGAAAACTAAGGTGACAAAAAGAGATTTATATGATATTAATAGAGTAAATAATTCGCGTAGTTCATTCTACACACGAAGTAGAAAAGAGAAAAATTTTTTTTGTTTTGTCTCAAAATCAGAGAAGTGGAGGTGAAAAATAAGGGAGAATTTGTAAAATGTTTTCTGCTAGTTATAATATCTTTCTGCAACAAGTCACGTAAATCAGGGAAAAGCTGCAGTTCTCTCTCTCTCTCTCTCTCTGTCTCCCTCAACGTTGTTGGCGGAGTCGGCGAACTTTCGTGCTGCCACTGACAATTAATTTCTCTACTCTGTTCTTTTGTTTTACTCTCTACGCCTGCTTCCATCCACCATCCCTTTTATACCACTTCAACTCGTCATATGTGACTGAAAGAGCGAGAAAGCCTCGAAAACAGCTTTACCAACCAAAATAGTTGGTTCCGTGATACGTATATACAAAAATCACTGAATCCGCAGGCGTAACATAGACATTCATTTTACCTCCTGACCCCCTCTCTCTCAAACAAAAAATTTTCTACCCCTTTTGAAAGCTTTTATTAATAAGAAAAAAAAGCACACTTCATTCCCCCGACTATAGAATGAAAATCTCGTTTGATTGATGTTTCATGCTTGTTTCTTTTTTTTTACATTCTCATTTTTATTATTACTATTCTGATATTAAAAATTCGTAAAAAATAAATTTTTCCCCTTTATTCTGCTCTCCTACGTGTGTAAAAGTAAATTAGAAAAATTCCTTTGATTTGGGTTCATTTTAAAGTATATATTCTGAATAGAAAACTTTGGAGGCACGTTGTTTGCATTTTTCATTCTCTGTAATGCGGAAAAAACTATTCACGTAGAGCTATTCGTATATATAAACGCGGAGAGAAAGAGAGACTTCTATATTGCTCATTATTAAAATTTACGAAAAGTACGTTTATAGTCTCAAAGAGAGTGAGAAAGAAAGAAAATAAATAAACACTAAACATTGTGAGTATAAAATGTAACTCTTTTTTTTCACCGGTAAATATTTCTTTTTATATAAAATATAGAAAAAAAGTGCTTTAATTTTCATTTTATTTCCTCTAATTTCATGCGCGAGGAAAATATACACTTGTGAATAAAAAAATATTTGCATTAGATAAAATTTTACACGCAAGATGTATAATGCGTATACCTTTAAATAAGTCTACACACAAGGTGACTGAGAATTTTACTTTTTTGTTCTGAAAATTTATCAACTGTTTATTTTCTTGTTATTTGCATATAAAATGTGTATATTTTCGTGTATAATGTGACATACATAATTTAAACACACCTAACGAGTTAGAGGGAAAGAAATTTTTCACTCACCACTTAAGTATTACACGGAAATATGCGTTTGTACAAGAAAAAAACGTTTCCTTGCTTTTTTTCAGTCGGGAGAAATTACTATGCAATTTTTTTTTGCAAATAAATTTATCAACATTCATTTTGTCAAAGGGGGAAAATAGTTTTCAGCACACAATAAACTTTTAGTGATGCATTTAGTATCTAAATCTTAAATATTTAAAATAAATAATGGTTACTTAGATCTGTAACACTTTTTGACAGCCATTTTGGATTCACCATTTTGAATTTTTGAAAACTAACATCGAATTCGTAATCAGCGACCCCAAAAACCCCCCCGAGTGACAAAATTATGGCAAATTTAATACATTTTAAAATGTTTTCCGCCATATTGGATCCGCCATTTTGAATTTTAAAAATCTGGCCTCAAATTTGTAATCAGCGATCCCAAAAACCCCTGAGTGAGAAAATTAAGGCGAATTTAATAACATCTTGTTACTTTGAATACTAGTGACGAAAACTTTCAATTTTTACTTCACATTTAACGTCATCTTTGGTCCACCATCTTGAAATTTGAAATTCTAGTTTACGTTTTTTGAAAGTCTGCAATTTCTATGCATCTATGATTGAGAATTGAACTATATTCATAAACGTTTTCTTGATAAAAAAAATATTTAACTTGAGAAAATAAAATTTTTTTGTACTGTTTACCATTAAAACCGACATATTTAATTTGAAGGTTAAACAAAATTCGTTTTTCATGCCGAAGTTGAAAAAAGGATAATCAAATTCTAAAAGAAACATACTCTTGGAATAAAATTTAATCCATTTTATTCATAAAAAAGCATAGGTTGAAATTTCTCAAACATTGTTCTTACTTTGATCATAAATGAGTTAATCCAAATTAAGGGTCATCATACATTGTGAACTTAAAAAAAAATCTTAAGGATTCCAATATGTGTGACTCAAAAGTGAAATGGAATTACGGAACATGTTCCACATGTTTTTTCAAAGATACCAAAATGGGATTTTTCTCAAAATTTTTCTTGATTTTTTACTATTTCGTAGGGTGAGGGCATTTGTTTTTAAGGGGATACCTAAGTGGAAAAATGACAAAAAATCGATTTTTTTTATTTGATTTTCCAAAAGTAGACTCAATTAGGAATAGAACAAGACTATTTAAAACCTTTTCTGAAGAGTAGAAGTATCTTAAATAAATTTGCAAAGTTAGATACTTTTTCATAAAAATAATATTTCCTGAAATTCATCAATGAATTATTTATGAATTATTAGATTTTATTCAAATTTTGTATTTTTATACTAAAAATGAATAATTCACAACTCTATATATATATATATTTCTCTACATGATTCAAAAATTCAATATGGCGGATTCCCAAAAACACAAATATGTCAAGTTTCATTAAAATTCAGTCAATTTTTGAACATTTTTCCGACATATTGAATCCGCCATTTTGAATTTTTGAAATCTGTCCTTAAATTCGAAATCAGCGTCCCAAAAACCCATATAAGTAAAATTTCATTAAAATTTAGTCAATTTTTGAACATTCGTTCGTCATATTGGAACCGCCATTTTGAATTTTTTAAATCTGACCTTAAATTTGAAATCAGTGTCCCCAAAAACCTAAATGAGTCAAGTTTCATTAAAATACAGTCAATTCTTGAACATTCGTCTGCCATATTGAATCCGCCATTTTGAATGTTTGAAATCTGACCTTAAATTTAAAATCAGCGTCCTCAAAAACCCAAATAAGTCAAGTTTCATTAAAATTCAGTCAATTTTTGAAAACTCGTCCGCCATATTGAATCCGCCATTTTGAGTTTTTGAAAACCGACTTTAGATTCGTAATTAGCGACCCCAAAAACACAAGTATTCCAAATTTCATAAAAATCTGATTACATGATTCTGAATACCATGAGTTTTTAGTATTTTTTTTTCTTTTTTCGTGTCTCCTGTAAAAATTGTGTTTTTCAATTTTTTAAACTTTCGGTACACTTTTCTCCGAATCTACTAAACCGATTTCTAATTTTTTATTTTTACTTTGTTTTTTTTAAGGTTCCAAGAATACGAATAAGAAGTTTAACATCATTTTGAGTTGTACAAACGGAAATATGAGTCAATGAATCAGAGAAAATGGGATTTTTATTTTGCTTTTGGTATAAATATTCATAAAAAAGTTTCTGTTGAAGATAACGTCGTATTACTTCTTATTCATATAATTGATTATATTTGTAATCGAATGAAAAAAGGGCGAACGCAATGGGAGTAATAGTTTTCGAGAAAAGTGTACCGAAAGTTGACTCTTTTTGCATTGGTTTTAGGTGACTTGCATGTCCCCTTAATTTGGAATCTATAGGTCTGACTCCATACGTATTTTTCTTCTAGTAATAGTTCAAGTAATATGATTTCTGTAATTTTTATTAGTGTTAAACTGTTTGGAGGCTAGGGCATTTGTTTTTTATTTTAAAAAACTTTTGGATTAACTGACTGATACCTCGAACTATTGTTTGCATAAAGAAAATCGAAGGTACCCGACAATTTTGAGCATTAGTCATGAACATATCATTAATGATCATAACGATTTTTTTGATTAGAGATCATAATAAGGACAATGTTGATATGCTTTAGGTTTTTAAGTTTATCCTCTTCTTTATGATCTGTAATTACAACAGTGAACCCTAGTCCTCATTATGGTATTGAACAGAATAGAATTGTTTTCAATTCCAATTACCCTAATTCTTCTACGTACCCTAATTTAAAAGAGTACAAAATTAAACAGAATACAAATTTGTACAGATGAATTATCTTTAACCTGCTGCACCTTCTCTTTGTGGGTAAGACCATCCAAATAGCGAATCTCAAGAGTGATTCTTTGATCCACTGTTTGTTCAATAGACACTGGTACATGGGATACTTTCAGGACATCTTTATCACATCATTCCACCAACACATAACATTTTGAAATTAGTCCCAAAGAAATCTTATGTCTTATGTGTTTTGAACACAAGATTTCTTTAGGACGTCCTTTGAAAGACATCCTAAGAGCATTTCACGTTCTACTTTTTTCTGCCTCGGCTTTAGTGCATCTGTCGCCTTAGCAATCTCTTTCTTTGGAGGAGCTTCTTATTATTTATTTTTAACTACCGCGTCAGTTTTCCTTGGACTGACAGAGTTTTTCTTCGTTTTTTGTGCCTCCACGATGCATACTGTACTCCTCTCTGCTCGGTTTTAAGCTCTTCTCTATCCTTAATCTTCAATTTTCCTCTGCATAGACGATAGCGAATGTCAAGCGATCCTCGCCTACTTCAATCTTATGTTTCGTCTTAGCCCATTCGATAATAACATATGTAGGTTTTTATAGCCATCTTTTATCGTTCGATTAACCTTCTTTTCAACTTGGCAAGCCTTTAAAATTCCTTCTGGCCATTCTCATCGATTTTAGAAAACATTTCTCTCCCAACTCTCGCAACATTTTGCAATTTTGCGTTCTTCATTTCCAGCCTCCATGTTCAACTCCATAGGATACCAGACTGCCAGCACTTATACTGCTGATGACACTTAAAAGGCTGGACGTTCTTTCCTTTCTGCTTCCACCCCTTTTTTTTAACCATTTGTGCGGAACTTACTAGTAAGTAAATAATGGAACTTTCATTGACCGTATTTCCTTCTCATTGAAAAATAAAAAAAAAATTGCAGATTATAATATAAAGAAAAAAAATTTACGACTAGGAGAATAGATAAATCACGGCGCATCTATTACTACTGTTATA
Source organism: Leptopilina drosophilae (assembly GCA_032873175.1). Lineage (NCBI taxonomy): Eukaryota > Metazoa > Arthropoda > Insecta > Hymenoptera > Figitidae > Leptopilina > Leptopilina drosophilae. The sequence continues at coordinate 23,027,875 of CM065483.1, forward strand.
AAATAAAATTCAAAAAATTTTCATGATTTTATTCATGTATAAATTTCCCTTAGAAACATAAAAAGTAAATTAATTTTGAAATACAGCAACTAGAACAACGTGCTTTTGTTTCTTTTGTAGGCTCTCCTCACCTACGTGACAATTGCACCTTTTGTTGTATAGATATATGCACTACATACATATAAAGGTAATAAACCGATTCATATTCAAACAGTAACTTCCATTTTTCTCCGTTATAATATGATAGACACTCGACACTGTACGTTTAAAAAAAAAGAAGAATATACACAACCTGCACGTTCGCAGATTCTTCAGAAAACATTATTTCTCTTTTTTCAAACATAAAAAAATCTTTAAATTTTTTTCTAAAATAAAATGTTTTTCTTGATTATAATAATTTTACATATAATTTTAAATTTGATTTAAAATGCGATTGCTATTTTTTCCAGGATAGATCTCAATTGTTTTTTACTCCTTCTTTCACTCTCTCTCTCTCTCTCTCTCTCTCGGTACGACTTCTTAATAAGATTCATTGAATTCAAATTTTCTCGTTTTCTTTATTCGAAGCTTTTTTCTTCCCTTTTGCAGCTAGGGAAAATACCTTTTAGATGTGCGACATGCTGTAAACCTAATGGATACAATACGAACTCGTTTTACTTCCTTTTTTTTTTAATTCTTCCAAGAAAGAGAAGTATTGGTGAAAGGACGTGATACTGGAGATTGGTTAGTATAAGCAAAAAGGTTAGCAAAAGGGAGATGGGGGGGGGGAGGAGGAGGAGGTGGTATTTCAAACAAAGGGAGTATATAGCGTAATTTAATGAAATAAATGGAGGCACGAGTCAACTGCGCAAACACTTGAGAGTCTTCCTGCAATTCAATTTCCTTTGCTTTTCTACCCTGAGTTTCTAACCCACCCACCCAGTATAGCGACTCCCGTTTTCTATTATAAGAGAGCTACCTAAAAGTTTCAAGCCTGTTCCACGCTTCCGCGTTTTGTCATTTAACCAATGCTATTTGCATAAAGTGTTAATGGTTTCTGCATTTCATTGATTTCATCTCTTTTTCTCTCTTCTCTGTTTTCTCCTTTCTTCCATTACTGTTTTGGTAATAAAAAAATTTTTTTAAGAAACAGTTGACGTAGAACAATGTTGTGTTAATTCCTCGACAGTATTGCCTGGAAATATTTTAGCTATGGGCTCTTTTTTCCTGAATAACAAGATTCAATCGATTTCCATCATTATTTTTAAAAAAACTTCCGCCATATTGGATCCGCCATTTTGAATTTAAAAAATCTGACTTCATATTTGTAATCAGGGACCCCTAAAACCTTCGAGTAAGAAGTTTCAATTAAATTTGATCAATTCTAAAAATAAGTCGGACATATTGGAACCGCCATTTTGAATTTTTGAAATCTGACCTTAAATTTGAAATCAGCGTCCCCAAAAACCTAAATGAGTCAAGTTTCATTAAAATTCAGTCAATTTTTGAAAATTCTTCCGCCATATTGAATCCGCCATTCTGAATTTTTGAAATCTGACCTTAAATTTGAAATCAGCGTCCCCAAAAACCTAAATGAGTCAAGTTTCATTAAAATTCAGTCAATTTTTGAAAATTCTTCCGCCATATTGAATCCGCCATTTTGAATTTTTGAAATCTGACCTTAAATTTGAAATCAGCGTCCCCAAAAATCTAAATGAGTCAAGTTTAATTAAAATTCAGTCAATTTTCAAAAATTCGTCCGCCATATTGGATCCGCCATTTTGAATTTTTGAAAACCGACTTCAGATTCTTAATCAGCGACCCTGCAAACCCCTTAAAATTGACTTAGTTATTAAATTTCTCAGCTAGAAAGATGAATGCTTCAAAGGATTAATTCAGCTGAAATAAATACAAAATCATTGAATTTTTTTATTTTTGAACCATTGACAAATAAAGTATTGGGAGTATAAGACTTTTGACAATGAACATTTAAACTTTTAAAAACTAGCATCTAAATCAATTATCTTAGCTTAAATCTTAATAATATAGAAAAAATAATCTTAATAGTCTTAATAATAGAAATAGTTAATGAATTTCACAAAGTTCCCGCAGTCTTTTTTTTCATAAACTCTTAAGGACATGTTATTGAGTGGATAAATATTTCGGGTCTGATTTTTTTTATGGAAAATGACATAAAAAATGGTTGAAAATAAGAAAAAAAAGTATAATATTTAAAATTATAAAAAAATGAATAAAAACAGATAAAAATAACGTTTTTTTAAGTAAAATCTACTTTTTTTTAATCCTCGAAGTTACCGACGGCATAGCCATGCGACGCTGCGCTGATTCGCGCGCCGCCAATTGGGTCCGTGCGGCTGATTCTTGAAGTTCGTTCTCAGCTAAGAGTAACCGACGGATCGTAGAAAGTCAAACAGCCCATTTCAATTACATTGGTTATATCCACTTCTACGATAGGTCAATTCTCAACATAATTTTAAAAAAAATTAAACAGAAGATTTTAGCCGTTGTTTAAAAATTTAAATTAATAAATATTAACAAAATATTGTTGATATTTTCCAACTTCTGTCCTAAAGCAGATAGAATATTACCGATTTTTACTAATTTTGCAGTTTCCTTAATATATAAATAAAATATATAGAAATGTATAAAATTCAACATTTAAACCATTGTTTAAACAAATTAATGTTGTTATTTTTTTAATTCTGACCTAAAGCAGACAGAATATTGCCGATTTTTTCTAATTTTGCAGTTTCCTTAATATATAAATAAAATATATAGAAATGTATAAAATTCAACATTTAAACCATTGTTTAAACAAATTAATGTTGTTATTTTTTTAATTCTGACCTAAAGCAGACAGAATATTGCCGATTTTTTCTAATTTTGCAATTTCCTGAATATATAAATAAAATATATAGAAATTTATAAAATTCAACATTTAAACCATTGTTTAAACAAATTATTGTTGTTATTTTCCAACTTCTGTCCTAAAGCAGATAGAATATTACCGATTTTTTCTAATTTTGCAGTTTCCTTAATATATAAATAAAATATATAGAAATGTATAAAATTCAACATTTAAACCATTGTTTAAACAAATTATTGTTGTTTTTTTTCCAACTCCTGTCCTAAAGCAGATAGAATATTACCGATTTTTTCTAATTTTGCAATTTGCTTAATATATAAATAAAATATATAGAAATTTATAAAATTCAACATTTAAACCATTGTTTAAACAAATTAATGTTGTTATTTTTTTAATTCTGACCTAAAGCAGATAGAATATTACCGATTTTTTCTAATTTTGCAGTTTCCTTAATATATAAATAAAATATATAGAAATTTATAAAATTCAACATTTAAACCATTGTTTAAACAAATTATTGTTGTTATTTTCCAACTTCTGTCCTAAAGCAGATAGAATGTTGCCAAATTTTTAATTTTGCAATTTCCTGAATATATAAATAAAATATATAGAAATTTATAAAATTCAACATTTAAACCATTGTTTAAACAAATTATTGTTGTTATTTTCTAACTTCTGACCTAAAGCAGATAGAATCTTGCCGATTTTTTCTAATTTTGCAGTTTCCTTAATATATAAATAAAATATATAGAAATTTATAAAATTCAACATTTAAACCATTGTTTAAACAAATTATTGTTGTTATTTTCCAACTTCTGTCCTAAAGCAGATAGAATGTTGCCGATTTTTTTCTAATTTTGCAGTTTCCTAAATATATAAATAAAATATATAGAAATTTGTAAAATTCAACATTACAACCATTGTTTAAAGAAATTATTGTTGTTATTTTCCAACTTCTGACCTAAAGCAGATAGAATCTTGCCGATTTTTTCTAATTTTGCAGTTTCCTTAATATATAAATAAAATATATAGAAATTTATAAAATTCAACATTTAAACCAGTGTTTAAACAAATTATAGTTATTTTTTTAATTCTGACCTAAAGCAGGGAAAATCTTGATGATTTCTTCAAGTTTTGCAGTTTCCTTAATATATAAATAAAATATATAGATATTTATAAAATTCAACATTTAAACCATTGTTTAAACAAATTATTGTTGTTATTTTGCAACTTCTGACCTAAAGCAGATAGAATGTTGCCGATTTTTTTTAATTTGGCAATTTCCTGAATATATAAATAAAATATATAGACACTTGTTAAAGTCAACATTTTAACTATTGTTTAAACCAAATTATAATAAATGAATCTTCTATAAAAGATGTTTCGACAGTTTTTCTTCTAGAGAACAAATAAACATTGTGTTGTCATCAGAATTAACCACGAAGTTTACAAGTTTTTCTAAATATTGGTAAAATCAACAAAAAAACAAAAATACAAAAATAAAAAAAAAGTATTTTGTCATACAAATTAAAATAATAAAGTAGATAATTTATTATTATTTAGAAAATTTGATAGTTTCTTTAACAACTAATAGTAGTCAAAATTAAAATTTAATGTAATATTGGTAATCAGACACTTCAAAGGTTTCTTTTTTTAGTTTAAACTTTAACTGATGTTTTCCCGAAATCTTGTTTTCACACGTAAGATCCCTTTTGATAGACCAGGTCACATATTATTGCACTTTTCAAATTTACATCAAGTCCTATTCTTTTTTTATAAAATACTTGTATGAATTTTGTTGATGATGTTATCAAAAAATAAAAAATTTATTAAAAAACAACAAAAACCACCCACAACCACCCTCTTTGTTGTTTTTTCGTTTCTTTGACTAGTCTCATGTATTCCATGTAGTTTCGCGCCCAACAAAACAATGTCACATTTGACATAAAAAATACGTTTTTATGTCATTAATGTTATTATTATCTAGAATTAAAAAATTTATTTATAAATAACAAAAACCACCCACAACCACCCTCTTTGTTATTTTTACGTTTCTTCGACTAGTGTCATTTATTGCATGAAGTTTCCCGCCCTCCAAAACAATACATGATTGACGAATCTAAATCCAATGCTTTTTCAAAATGTCATATTTGTAAAAATATATGATGTTATACTCAGAAACAAAAATGAAAACAAATGTTTTCTCCCACGCTGCTGTACATTGTCATATTTGTAAAAATATATGACGTTGTACTCTGAAATTAAAATGAAACCCGATGTTTTCGCCCTCGCTGTTGCATATCGTCATATTTGTAAAATGAATATGACGTTGTACTCTGAAACAAAAATGAAAACCGATGTTTTCTCCCACGCTGCTGTACATTGTCATATTTGTAAAAATATATGACGTTGTACTCTAAAATTAAAATGAAACCCGATGTTTTCGCCCTCGCTGTTGCATATCGTCATATTTGTAAAATGAATATGACGTTGTACTCTGAAACAAAAATGAAAACCGATGTTTTCTCCCACGCTGCTGTACATTGTCATATTTGTAAAAATATATGACGTTGTACTCTGAAAATAAAATGAAAACCGATGTTTCCTCCCATGCTGCTGTACATTGTCATATTTGTAAAAATATATGACGTTGTACTCTAAAATTAAAAGAAAAACCGATATTTTCTCCCACGCTGCTGTATAATGTCATATTTGTAAATGAATATGACGTTGTACTCTGAAATTAAAATGAAAACCGATGTTTTCTCCCACGCTGCTGTACATTGTCATATTTGTAAAAATATATGACGTTGTACTCTGAAATTAAAATGAAACCCGATGTTTTCGCCCTCGCTGTTGCATATCGTCATATTTGTAAAATGAATATGACGTTGTACTCTGAAACAAAAATGAAAACCGATGTTTTCTCCTACGCTGCTGTACATTGTCATATTTGTAAAAATATATGACGTTGTACTCTAAAATTAAAATGAAACCCGATGTTTTCGCCCTCGCTGTTGCATATCGTCATATTTGTAAAATGAATATGACGTTGTACTCTGAAACAAAAATGAAAACCGATATTTTTTCCCACGCTGCTGTACCTTGTCATATTTGTAAAAATATATGACGTTGTACTCTAAAATTAAAATGAAACCCGATGTTTTCGCCCTCGCTGTTGCATATCGTCATATTTGTAAAATGAATATGACGTTGTACTCTGAAACAAAAATGAAAACCGATGTTTTCTCCCACGCTGCTGTACATTGTCATATTTGTAAAAATATATGACGTTGTACTCTGAAAATAAAATGAAAACCGATGTTTCCTCCCATGCTGCTGTACATTGTCATATTTGTAAAAATATATGACGTTGTACTCTAAAATTAAAATGAAAACCGATATTTTCTCCCACGCTGCTGTACAATGTCATATTTGTAATAATATATGACGTTGTACTCTGAAATTAAAATGAAAACCGATGTTTTCTCCCACGCTGCTGTACATTGTCATATTTGTAAAAATATATGACGTTGTACTCTGAAATTAAAATGAAAACCGATGTTTCCTCCCATGCTGCTGTACATTGTCATATTTGTAAAAATATATGACGTTGTACTCTAAAATTAAAATGAAAACCGATATTTTCTCCCACGCTGCTGTATAATGTCATATTTGTAAATGAATATGACGTTGTACTCTGAAATTAAAATGAAAACCGATGTTTTCTCCCACGCTGCTGTACATTGTCATATTTGTAAATATATATGACGTTGTACTCAGTAACAAAAATGAAAACCGATGTTTTCTCTCACGCTGCTGTACAATGTCATATTTGTAAAAATATATGACGTTGTACTCTAAAATTAAAATGAAAACCGATGTTTTCTCTCTCGCTGCTATACATCGTCATATTTGTAAATTGAATATGACGGTGTAATAATAATTTTAAAAAATATATATTTTCCTGCGCTGCTTTACATCGTCAAATTTTTTTTAAATATACATGACGTTATACTCTAAATATATATGAAAACCGATGTTTTCTCCCACGCTGCTGTACATTGTCATATTTGTAAAAATATATTACTGTGTACTCTGAAATTAAAATGAAAACCGATGTTTTCTCCCACGCTGCTGTACAATGTCATATTTGTAAAAATATATGACGTTGTACTCTGAAATTAAATTGAAAACCGATGATTCCTCCCACGCTGCTGTACATTGTCATATTTGTAAAAATATATTACCTTGTACTCTGAAATTAAATTGAAAACCGATGTTTCCTCCCACGCTGCTGTACCTTGTCATATTTGTAAAAATATATGACGTTGTACTCTGTAACAAAAATGAAAACCGATGTTTTCTCCCACGCTGCTGTACAATGTCATATTTGTAAAAATATATGACGTTGTACTCTAAAATTAAAATGAAAACCGATGTTTTTTTCCACGCTGCTGTACATTGTCATATTTGTAAAAATATATGACGTTGTACTCTAAAATTAAAATGAAAACCGATGTTTTCTCTCACGCTGCTGTACATTGTCATATTTTTAAAAATATATGACGTTGTACTCTGTAACAAAAATGAAAACCGATGTTTTCTCCCACGCTGCTGTACAATGTCATATTTGTAATAATATATGACGTTGTACTCTGAAATTAAAATGAAAACCGATGTTTTCTCCCACGCTGCTGTACAACGTCCTATTTGTAAATATTTGTGGCGTTTTATAAAGATATATTTTTAATCTTCAATTAAATTAATTATGTCGTCTGATTCTTCTGGGAATGGTGTTACTTCCTGGTACTTAATCATATCATAAAAATGATGACGCATTCGGAAAGAGTTTGTAGAATATTTTTTTCCGCCTGGTTCTTCTTTCAAACATATGCTCATAGCAAATGCGCCAGCATAAACTCCGCAGCTTGTTGAATCATTTTGATGAGTTACTTGCACTGGTATTACCATTTGGGTGTCAAGATTTGGGTAACGTCTCCTTATAAAAATTTTTTCTTCCTCCGTCAGATTGTCGTACGTATGCATATATAAACTGTCGTATATGTATAAGACTGTTTCGCAGAAATAAAAGCAGCGCCAATGTTTGAATGTGTATCCACCAAGTATTTGTAAGTCAACATTTTTAGTGCATGGATTGATAAACTTTGGATAAGTTAAATGGTGCGTACTTAAAAAATCCCATTCCGGAAAATACATTTGCAGTAGTTTAAGAAATTTGTCTATACAACCGTCTTCCAACATTCGGTCGCTTAGTATTATTTCTTCCAATTCTTTAAGAGATGCTTCACTATTTATTACTTCATCAAAGAATTCTAATTCTTCCTTTGTTGGTGGTAAAATGATTTTAACACTTGGCACAAGAGAAAGTATCGGATTCTTATATACCTTTCTTCTTTTTACAGATTTATTAATTACATTTTCAGTATTCTGATTCTGCTTGACTAAAGGTGTGTTCTCATCTTCTGCAGCAACACATCTTTCTGTACTTACTTCATTATTGATGACTTCATCACCAGTTTCAATACATTTTTTCAGAACAGAATCCAATTTTCTCTTGGCTGCTTGTTGCTTTGCAGCTAAGTAAGGTTCTCTTGCATCCAATATATATTTTGGCTCACGAATGGTTAACCCTCTCAGGTGTCTGCTGTCAATTATTTCAGGAAGCATACAGTATAGATAAAAATCCATTAATTTTTTCTCAATTTTGTCCCAAAATTTGTCATCGCGTAAAATAACTGTCATGTACATATCTTTTTGTGTCCAAATAACAAAAACACAATATTTGCGTCTAGTACAATGAAGTTGTCCTTGAACTTGGTAATAATGGTTGTGCGTTGTTGCTAGAAATTTGGATTCTTTTTTGTCGAACACATCTTTCATAACAGTTTTTTTTGCTTCCTTTATCTTCATCGTTCTGGCATTGAATGGACATTTTATTTCAACAATGCCACCACTAACAATTTCATATGAATATGTTGAGCATTTTCTGTTCATAATTTTACTGAGAGGGATATCTAAATCACCTAATTCTTCTTCAATCAGACCGTCTGGGGAGCATCCTAAAAATTTGATTTCTGGGTCTATAAATAATCCGCATTTTTTAATTTTAACATTTAATTTCTTTGATAGTTGTTGTCTTGCAACATCTTCCATATCTGTTCCATATTGCATTTCTTCTGTTACAACTGAGGAAAACAATATTCTTTTCACTAATTTAGCACATAGAGTAGTTCTTTGTCTTTTGCTTACATCTCCAAAGTTTGATGCTGTAAGCATTTTTCGACGTAATCTTTTCCATTCTTTTGATTCCGATTGATGCGTTGTGCGTCGTTCAACTAGATTTCTTTCATTTCGATTTTTTTCTAATTCCTCCATTAATGCATTGCATTCTTTATCATAAATTTCTGCTGGTAAATCAGGTTTCTTTGAGTTTGGTCCGTAATCTTCGTTCATATGCTTTTTGAAATATCTTTTTGTTCTTCTTTTCTCTTGAATATATTTTTTATTATTTTCAACTTTAAGTTTTCTTCGATTTTCCATTATTTCTGCAACTTGAGGAACTTGTTTTTCAAATCCTTTGTGCATGACTGTTAAAACCTGCTTTGTTGAAAATTGTGTTGCTGCTGCATGACATCGTACTGTATAACTATCTCGTCCATTATAATTGATTCTTTTTCCAGAAATTACTTTACAATACGAATTATTTACAGATTCAACTATATTTGTTGTGACTTTAAATAATAAGCTATCAGTAAAACGTGCTAAGTAACTTAATCCTTTTTCAACTTTATCATAAGCGTCAGTATTGCGCAATAAAGGCATGACATTGTCCTCTCCTAATAAATTCTTCCCTTTACAAGGCCAATTCAGTTTTGCACAATTCTTATGTTCACCAAAAACATGACTTGGCACGTTTATAATGTCCTCATAAAGAAGTTTAACTTTTTCAGAAAGTGTTAATGAACTATCTTCTCGACGTCTTTCACTGGCTGCAATTATCTCAATACGCATTTTTAATTTTTTATGCTTCAAGAGCCGTTTTGCTTGGGCATTGCCAGGATTTGCTTCTTTATTATATTCTTTTTCTGTAGTAACTTTTTCAATAAGATTGCAAAAATTTCGAAATTTATGATTATTACACTCCAATTTTTTAGTTACAACGTTGTATTTTTCATAAGGATCGTGATTTGCCAGTATAGCATCTGTACTACTATCACCATCACCAATCCTATATTTATAAATTAATCCATTTTTAGGCACACTTGTCATGAAACCTTCTAAAACAGCATCACTTTCCATACCTGCGGAACTTTTTCCTTCATCGTAGTTGGAGAAGCATTCATGTTCTTTTGGTATTTTTTCGTCTTTCATTGCTCGTTGACATACAACACAGGGAATATTCCTTATAATAATATCTATCACTTTATTTGTTTCGTAGCCAACAAAAGTCACAACTCCTCCTGCTGAATCATAAGCTGACGTTTTATAGCTTCTTTTTGACCATGCACAGTCGATTACAACTGTTATAAATGGTATTCCATCGATGACATCTCCTTTAGCTATTGCTATTTCTGCTTCCTTCTGAGCCCAATCTTTCATTAGTTTCTGATTAACTTCTATAACTTTTAAGCCAATCTCTAATCGACATTTAATGTACATTGCAGGACTCATGTAATGCACATTAATAGCTGCTAATGCTTCTTCCATTGTTGAATAACCGATTCCTGCAGTGATTGTTCCAAGGGCTGAACCTAAATTTATATCCAGAGAGTCTTCATTAGTTGGTTCTGACCAAATTGGAATGGTTGCTCCACACTCACTGCACTGCAAGTTATATTTAGTTTTTAATCCTTTCCTGTACCGGGATACAATTTTCCATACTTTATTTACACAACCCTTTTTATGATGGTTTTCTTCTAAAGTCTTTTTCAATGTATCATTTATTACATGGCTCATCATAGAAATTTCTCTTTCTTGTGTGGTAAATTCCTCTAAGATTTTAACATTTTTAAACTTTTTCTTTTTATTACATAATATTTCCATATTTCTTGATCCATTCTTTTTTGAGTCATTCTTATTTTTCTTTCCATCTTCTTCTGCTTCTTGTATATTTGTAAATGTTTCTTCGTTTATTCCCTCAAATACTACTTCTTCTATTTCTTCGATTATTTCCTCAATTATTTCTTCTTCCATTTCATTTTCGATAATTCTTTCATTATTTTGTACAATCTCACCAATTCTTACTTTTTCTACTTCATCTGATACTGCACATAAATTGTTCTCTTCATTCAGTGATACATTTTTGTTTTCCATACATTCTTCTTTCGATGTTTTTGATACCTCTTGATTATTTAAAATTGTTCCCTCAAAGTCTTCGTATTTCTTTAAAAATCCATTATCTATAAGTAAATTAATTTCTTCAGTTGTTTCCTCATTTATTTCGTTGTCTTCTTTGTCGTTTGCTCCACTGAAAACTGATTGTAAGTTTATTCCCTCACTATCAATTTGTTCATAATTTACATCATAATTTGATTCCTCCATTATGTTGCAAATATTATGTTTCGTAACTTCTTCATCTGCTTCTTCCACTATAATTTCTATTTCTTCTATAATCTCGTCAAAATCTTGTGTTTCTTCAACAATTTTCTTGCTTTCTTCATCCTCTTCTTCAGCAGCTAGTTGAAGCAAATTAATTTTTATATTGTCACTTACCTGGTTATTTGCCTCTAAGTCACTGTTGTTGTTGTTGCTGCTACTGCTATTGATTGTATTACTGTTGAACACGATGGACCTGCTTTTATGTGATTCCGTAAATCCATCCCCATTGAGTTGAATATCAACAGTAACAGTTTTCTTGTTTGTAGAATTGTTTAACAACTTTTCTTTTGCACGTTGGCGTCTGTAAAAATAGAAATCATTAATTAATTAATTGTTTAAAGACAATATTTAACTTCGTATACTACTTTTTTATTACAATATTATTTTAAATACTTGCAGTTTGCTAATAAAAGTTTTTTTGGTTGTTTTTGTTTTTCTTTAAATACCATAAAAAGTAATGTCATTTCTACATGAAAAATCGTAGTCTAATATCCTCTTTAAAACAAAAAGTATTTTATTTGAATGTACAATATTTTTATTCTTAAACTGTTAATAATAAATCTATTGTATTATTCTGCCGTCTTTTTTAAAAAAGGCACTATCTACATTTTAACTCGAACCGAGATATTTAACTAAACGCGTTTGCATTTATATCTCTTAACAAAAATAAAATTTTGTATATCAACCTATTGTTCTTCACTAAACCGGGCCCGCTCTTTTCATTGGTGAAAAAATAAATTTATAATTTTAAATAATAATGTGCAAAACAGTAGATAGTACAAAATTTTCAACTAAAAATTAAAGGAAATACATATGGCGGCGGCCTATGTACATAGTGCACATTTTTGGCGGCTACAAATCAGTATTTTACAATTAAGATGGGAACGTTTTCCTTTTAAAAGCGTCACTATCTACAACAAAAATGGATAATTAGCTAATTTTTACAATTAAAATCTAATTAACATTTTAACTAATTAAAATTTATTATTTTCGATTGCACAGATAATTTTTGAATTTTGTAACGAATGCAGCCATATAAAAAACTCATTTTTCTTAAAAAATGTAGATAGTGCCTTTTTTAAAAAGGACGGCAGTATTATCCTAGCTAATTTGACTATTTTTCCTGGTTACTTCAACTATGCTTAAATTTTATTACTTCGAGTATAGGAATCTATAGTGGGTTCCTCCCTAGTAGAAATTTGTTATAGTATTTGTAAAGGCATTGTACAGTTCCGCTGGATAATTTCAGGGCACTTTACAGTTAAACTGGCTAAAAACTATAAAGTGATGTCACGCAAATTTTGTCAAGTTACTCTATAGTGAAATTCTAGTTTTTTATCAACAGTCCTGTGAAAAAAATACACAAAATAATTCATTTGAAAATTACAAAACAAAAATTTATATTGACGTTTCCTATTAAACACGTATAAATTTGTAAATGGAACGTTTTTATTAGATATCAAATTAAATAAATTAAAATCTGATATGAAACTATATTTTTTACAGTTAGTATATCTATTGTTCGGTATAATAAATTATCGTTACAGTTGCTTTTAAATAACTGCATAATTTAAAAAAATATTATAAATAGTAATTTTGTGCATTTATAACAACATTCACTATTTTCTTGAATTAAGCACGACACTGAAATAAATATTATTATTTTATCCCACTACAAACTTATTGGGATCTGAATTCATGACATCACTAACAAAATTGGCGGTCCATAAGTAGGTCAATTTTAAATAAATGCATATGTTTCTGACTTTTTTAAAATTATTTTTTTTAATAAAAAGTTAAAGAAAGCTAATTGGGGAGCTAAACATTGTTTTAGTTTGTTCACACGCAATATCAGGGTGGAGAGTGAAAACTGTTTTTAAAATTCCCTGTGTTTTCTCTGACCAAAAATAAAATTTCATGTCTTATAAACATGTACCAAGTGTGCACGCATTATAACTGTTCTAGACCAAAAAAAGATCAGTGTTCTACAAGTGTTACAATTTTATTACACTGAAAAAAAATATATTTATGGTACTGCCATTTATAAAGCCAATTCTGACATATTATATTGGTAGATATGATACTGCCATATAGTATTGCTGTTTCAGCCATACGCAGTGTAGAACAGCATAAATATAATTTTTTCAGTGTACATCTTAACCATACTTGTATGTCAAAAATAACATTATCATTTTTTTTCAATGTACAGAACAGTTCTAGTACATTGTTCTAAATTTGTTCTGGGACAGTTGTTCTGTATCCATTCTATAACAAACATATAACATTTGTTTTTTAATTAGTTATAGAATTTTTGTGTTGTCAAGGTCTAGGGTTCCATCTCCCTTGCGTGCGATATTTTTCATTCTCACAATTAGTTTTAAGTGTTCTATATATAATTCTTAATAGTGTTACATAATATGTGAGTTTAAATAATTATTAACAATGATAAGAATTTAGTCATTAAAGCAACATCGACAAAAAAGAACGAATTAATACTCTAAAATTTTAATTTTTGTCATTTTTGAAAATTTTGAAGTTCTGTAACTTTATGGTTTTTTGGTTTAGAGAAAAATTACATTAGAATTACTTTTAGAACTCTTTGCAACGATGCTAGAACTCTAATTAGAACTCTGAAATTTAAAATAAATTTTTTTTAATTTAAAAATGTTGTAACATTAAATTTTAAGTTTATAGTAAAATGTTTTATTTGGGTTTTTTTTTATTGAACACTATTAGGGGCTGATAGAACTATAACTAGAACTGTTGGAATACTTAATTCATTAAAACAAAAATTTTTTTGAAACTTTAAAGTTTTGTAGTTCAGTAGTTTTTGGATTTCAAAAAATTAGTTATTAGGGTTTTTAATCGAACACTATTAGGGGCTGACAGAACTCTGATCAGAACTGTTAAAACTCTTAATTTATTAAAGACAAATTTTTTTGTAACTTTAAAGTTTTGTAGTTCAGTAGTTTTTGGGATTAGAAAAAAAGTTTTTTTGTTTTTTATCAAAATCGATGGGGGGCTAACAGAACTCTAATCAGAAATCTTGTCATACAACATATTTCTTTTTTTGAAAAAATTATTGGGTTTTTTTTACTTCAGATTATCAGAACTATTCAAATAAACTGTAGGTAACTCTAAAACTTTCTAAAAACTACTCAGAATTTTAATTAGAAATCCATTTTTTTAATAGTAGGGGCCTGCGTGAAGTTGGTGCCCCATTATGAAAAATCAATTTTTTACTATTTAACCCTCACGGGCGCCATTCAAAATGGCGAATTCAGAATAGGTCATTTTGTTTAAAGTAATAACAAGTACATAAATAAATTCTGCTTCTTAAAATTTTTTCACCATAATAAAATAATAAAATAAATGCAATAATATAATAATTTCAAAAATTTACAATAAGAAAGTTAAAGCTTTAAAATTTTCTATGTTAGTGTAACACAAAATTTTACTCAATAATGTAGTTTGATTTATTCAAAATCTATTACTATATTTATTTTAAAAAATGTTTGTTTTACGTCGAAATATAGATAATTAATATTAGGTAATTTAGCTGAAGATTTTTTTCAGGTGTTTTATATTTCTACCATTATTTTATATTAATATAATTATTTTATATTTTATATATAATATATAAAATGTTTATATAATTATTTATACATTGTACAATGATTTGTCTGAAAATATTTTTTTATTTTTTATATTATTTTTTATTATAAATAATGTAGTTTTTTGAATAATAATAAAAAATAATAAATAAAATAAAATAAATAAAATAATTTCTTTAAAAGGATGCAATTATATGTTAGATAAAAAATATTAACAATTTTGCTATTAAATTTTTGATTTCTATTGAATTTAAATACCGGGTTCTTTGGACCCGGCTTGTGCGCGCAGGTGGAACAATGAACTCCAGCCCGTGAGGGTTAATTGCTGGAACTATTTTAAAAAACTATCTAGAACTATTGTAGAGGAAGTCAGAACTCTAAAAAAAATTTAATTTTTTTGAAAGTGGGGGGCCAACTTCACATGCATAATTAATTCTTTTAAAAAATTATAATAAATTTATAAATTAAAAAAAATCTTTAATATCAAATTTTTAAATTTGTTATTATTTATTGACGAATTATAATAAATACTTTTTTCAATCAGGTTTGATATATTTTATATAATTTTCACGTGAAAATACATATTTGTAATGAATTTTAGCAAACTAAGTTTAAAAATTTTTTAAGTGAAATAGGTGCACAGTGAATTTTTTTAATTTAAAAAAAATTAATTTCTTTCATTTCTAGATCGCAAATAATCAGATTTACAGTACCAGCCAGAATTGTCAGTCCACTTACAAAATTCGCATTAAAAACATGCCTCTCGTTTTTTGATAATATTTCAGTTAAAAATAAGTCTAGAAAAATTTAAAAATAACCATTGGAAAGCTTATAAAATTTCGCGTGAAATGAGTTAAAGTTCAAAACTATTCGTAAAATAGAAACTGAGTTAGAGTGTGAGAAATATCGTCTAATTTTCTGATTTTTTAAAATTCTGTTATCCAACTTCAAGTTTAGGATTGCTCTAAACGAGGTTACAAAAAAATTCAAATTCACATATAATAAAGCTTGAGATCTCCTCTTTAAAAGTAGACTAAGTAGCTTAAAAAATATTACGTGGTTTGAAAGATATTGGAGATTTTAAAAAGGTCTGCACGATTGACAAGCAAACCATCATTCAAGCAAAACAGTCACATCGCGCCTCATAGCCAGGGCCGAATAGGACGCTTTATCAAAAACGGGCCCCAATATTATAAATAATTATGAATTATTATTAATTATATTTGATTTTTAATTTACTAAAATTCTAGTTAACTAATTTATTTTTAATTAAGAGAAATTTATTAATTTATAATATTAATAATTTATAATTTTGAAAAATTATTTAATGTTAATTAAATTAAATTTAAAATAATAATTTCTAATAAAAAAAACTATAAAATGTGTTCAAATTACAGTTCTATTTAAAGAATCTCATTTAATTAATAATTAATAATTAATAATTAATAATTAATAATTAATAATTAATAATAAAAATTAATAATTAATAATAATTAATAATAAATAATTAATAATTAATAATTAATAATTAATAATTAATAATTAATAATTAATAATTAATAATTAATAATTAATAATTAATAATTAATAATTAATAATTAATAATTAATAATTAATAATTAATAATTAATAATTAATAATTAATAATTAATAATTAATAATTAATAATTAATAATTAATAATTAATAATTAATAATTAATTATTAATAATTAATAATTAATTATTAATAATTAATTATAATAATGTGGCCCGTTTTTGATTTTAAAAGCGTCCTATTCGGCCCTGACTATGAGGCGCGATGTGACTGTTTTGCTTGAATGATGGTTTGCTTGTCAATCGTGCAGACCATTTTAAAATCTCTAATAGCTTTTAAACCACGTAATATTTTTTAATCTACTTAGTCTAATTTTAAAGAGGAGATCTCAAGCTTTATTATATGTGAATTTGAATTTTTTTTCTAACCTCGTTTAGAGCAATCCTGAACTTGAAGTTGGATAACAGAATTTTCAAAAATCAGTTTCTATTTAACGAATAGAACTGTATGTAATACATGTTTTACGACATGTAATAAAAATATGTATATATACTGAATATACCCAAATCCCAAAACTAGTTTTGAACGGTGCAAAATTCTATTTTTCCAAACTTCAAAGCTGAAAAAGTCATCGAGCTCCAGGTTTTATTTCAAAATAATGTATTAACAATTTGTTTATATTAATACAAAGCATTTAAAAAAATAATTACAACCTTCGCGACGGTCTAAAAATGTTGACTTTTTCGAAAAAAACGGGAAAAATTCTATTTTTCCAAACTTCAAAGCTGAAAAAGTCATCAAGCTCTAGGTTTAATTTCAAAATAATGTATAAACAGTTTGTTTATATTAATACAAAGAAAATGAAAAAAATATTCAGAACCTTCGCGAAAGTCTAAAAATTTTGACTTTTTCAAAAAAAACTGGTTTTGAAAGGTGAAAAATCAATTTTTTAATTTTCAAATCTCAGAACTCTTTAATTACCGTTTTTTTAATTCGATGCATTAAGAATTAGTTTATTTTGTTATTATGAATGTGTAAAAAATAGTGAGAACCTTCGAGAATGTAAAAATGTTGCCTTGTATATAAAAACAGTAGCAAAAATATTTTGAGTCATTTTGGCCGGTTCGTATTAATAAATAGACAGCAAATTTATGTCACAAGCAATGCTGTAGGTTCTAATTCCGAAGGGGCGATGAGTCTCGCCGAACGAACCCGAAGTAGGTCTTCTATACTTTAACGTCGTTTCTTCTCTCCTCAAACTGGTTTTCCTGTCTTTTTGGTTTCAGCTCGGGTGTGTTCGGTCAAGTTCGGCTCACCTTGAGATTTAAAGCCTTGCTGCATTGCTCAACATGCTGGTTCAATAGAATCAAATTTTCTGAGATTCAAAAATAACGTAATTTTTAACTTTTAAATCAAATTTCTTTCTATTATTTTTGTGTATTGAGTTATTACTTCACTTCCGCGAAACAATTATATTGGGAAGTAGAAAATATTGGCATTATTAAATCGCAAAAATCAACTGTTTCTATTTACCTCTGCATTTTTTGACATTGCTAAAATGTATAGGTAATTAGAAACAGTAGTTATTACAGTAACAAAAAAATTAGAATATACAGTCTTAAACCTTGAACCATAGATCTCCTTAAACAGATTCTAAGCATTTTCCTATTTTCCGTTTGTCATTTGACCCTTTCAATTGTATATCTCGCCCGACGTTCGAATGCACGGGCTAATGCCAGTCGGGTAAAAGTGATTGGTCCAGAAGAGCTCACTGCTATCTGACTGGCATTAGCGCGCGTTACTAAGCGTTTTGCGCGTTATACAATTTCTCTTTAAAATGAAAACAGAAAATATATTTAAATTAAATAGAATTATTCAAACAAAAATATTATTTTTGAATCAAAGCAGTAGATATTTTTTATATATTGGGATTAAGCTTACAAACTAATTACAATTGAACAATATCCCTTAAAATTATTTTTCTATTTCAGTTAAGTATAATGTTTTCTTAGTGTATATGTAGAGAAAATAATATCGAACAGGAGAGAGAAGAAAACGAACCTTCTTTTGTGAATGTGTTTCAAATTTCGGCCTTGTTTGATGATTTCTTACCAAATTTAAGAAAAAATCAATTTTATATATTTAAATGTTTGAAAAAAGAAAGAAATACCCCCCACAGCACCTAAACTTTCCTAAAAATTTGTTAAATATTTACTTACAATATTCGGCATATTTAACTAAATATAAATATTATTAAAATTTCTGCTGTTTCTATTTGATCCTAATTTCCAGTTTTTAGAGATAAACAGAAACGGTCTACTATATATAAATAATGTATACAAACTGCAAACATCAAAGTAGATTTTTGTTGATAATAAGAGATAATTAAAATTTTTAGTATAAATTTTTAATTTAACTTTTTCATTTAACTTATCTTTTCTTCTTTGATTTTCAATTTGTTATGCAATAGGAAATATTTTTGTATATACTGCTAGTAATTGTGCCTTCCAATTTGAATAACGCGCAAAACGCTTAGTAACGCGCGCTAATGCCAGTCAGATAGCAGTGAGCTCTTCTGGACCAATCACTTTTACCCGACTGGCATTAGCCCGTGCATTCGAACGTCGGGCGAGATATACAATTGAAAGGGTCAAATGACAAACGGAAAATAGGAAAATGCTTAGAATCTGTTTAAGGAGATCTATGGTTCAAGGTTTAAGACTGTATATTCTAATTTTTTTGTTACTGTAATAACTACTGTTTCTAATTACCTATACATTTTAGCAATGTCAAAAAATGCAGAGGTAAATAGAAACAGTTGATTTTTGCGATTTAATAATGCCAATATTTTCTACTTCCCAATATAATTGTTTCGCGGAAGTGAAGTAATAACTCAATACACAAAAATAATAGAAAGAAATTTGATTTAAAAGTTAAAAATTACGTTATTTTTGAATCTCAGAAAATTTGATTCTATTGAACCAGCATGTTGAGCAATGCAGCAAGGCTTTAAATCTCAAGGTGAGCCGAACTTGACCGAACACACCCGAGCTGAAACCAAAAAGACAGGAAAACCAGTTTGAGGAGAGAAGAAACGACGTTAAAGTATAGAAGACCTACTTCGGGTTCGTTCGGCGAGACTCATCGCCCCTTCGGAATTAGAACCTACAGCATTGCTTGTGACATAAATTTGCTGTCTATTTATTAATACGAACCGGCCAAAATGACTCAAAATATTTTTGCTACTGTTTTTATATACAAGGCAACATTTTTACATTCTCGAAGGTTCTCACTATTTTTTACACATTCATAATAACAAAATAAACTAATTCTTAATGCATCGAATTAAAAAAACGGTAATTAAAGAGTTCTGAGATTTGAAAATTAAAAAATTGATTTTTCACCTTTCAAAACCAGTTTTTTTTGAAAAAGTCAAAATTTTTAGACTTTCGCGAAGGTTCTGAATATTTTTTTCATTTTCTTTGTATTAATATAAACAAACTGTTTATACATTATTTTGAAATTAAACCTAGAGCTTGATGACTTTTTCAGCTTTGAAGTTTGGAAAAATAGAATTTTTCCCGTTTTTTTCGAAAAAGTCAACATTTTTAGACCGTCGCGAAGGTTGTAATTATTTTTTTAAATGCTTTGTATTAATATAAACAAATTGTTAATACATTATTTTGAAATAAAACCTGGAGCTCGATGACTTTTTCAGCTTTGAAGTTTGGAAAAATAGAATTTTGCACCGTTCAAAACTAGTTTTGGGATTTGAGAGCTAGAGGAGAAGAGAATTGTCCCCCACCATGCAAGTGCTGCTTCTGCTTGCTTTCCCCTCTATCCGCTCTTTGAGCCTATGCTTTACGTAGAGTGGTAGTGTCATGAGCGAACAGCCGGCATGGTGGGGAAGTGTCTCTCTCCTCTTACCACCGTATCTTCATGTACATGGAAAAAGAACTTTTGGAATTTTCGGTTTTTGGAATATAAAATCTTAGGGAAAAGTTCCAATAACAAATTATTGGACCTTTTGTCCTCCAACACAATAAGTTAAATTATTTACAACTATTCTTCAAAATTATTTAAACAAATTTTGCATTTATAAAGCTAAATGACAGATAAATATTAAATGTCAATTCGATATTTCAGCAACAGTTTAATTATTATAATATTAAACAATTAATTGTTAAAATTTTTGTAACTACACATAAAAATGCTTTTTTCAAATCTACAGTTTACTGAACAAATAATAATAAATACGTAATATACATGACAAATTTCAGTTAAAAAAACATTTATTTGAATAATTATTACAATAACGATTTCACGAAAATTCTTTACTTTTTACACAAATGAATTTTTCCAGGCGCATTGTTGGGAGAACGTAAAAAATATATCAATAACAAATCAGATTTGCTAGTTCTATATTAACAATCCGCTAGTAGATGTAACAATTCCTTTTTCTCCGTGTGGATCATATTATTTTTATCACATTATTTTACTTATGAAAAAGTGTTTTTTCTTAGTTAGGCATAATAAAAAATAATAGAAAAAGTACTGTAAATGAGGCTAATTTCGCTCAATTTTTCAATTCTTTATTAAATAATTTCGGGAAACGATAAAAATAAATATTGGCACTGAAAATATACAATCTCTAACCCTTTATCTTTCTTATTACTGCATAAAGAATTTAAAATATGTAACAGAAAATTATTTATAAGCCGTTTTGCTGTGAGCGACTTTACCTTTAAATGAGGGTAAATTCGCTCACCATTATTCTTCTGGCAAAATATATTATAATCTGCAAAAGTAAAACTAAATATTTTTTACAATCAATAAAGAAAAATATTAAGAACAATGTTCAAAGTTATTGAAATAAATATTTAATATTGTTTTATCAATAAGGAATTATATTCAATCATTCAACTAAACGTAGTCATAACCATAAAAAATAAGGTTAAGTTTGACAATTTAGTGCTTAAACCATTTTAAATCGTTTAATTTTCAGTTATTAGAGTACTATTATTAAAAAAATCGAATTATAAATTATCGAATTATAAATTATCGAATTATAAATTAAAATAATTAACATACTTAAAATATCCAGGCCGAAACATCTTTTTGTAGACGTATTTCCTGAGCGAATTTACCCTACAAATTTGATGTTTTTTTTTTTTAAATGATTTTTTGCAGAATCTATTTATTGCTTTTAGTTTTGTGCTAAATGTAAATCATGTTAGCGATACAAGGAATGTAATGTTCAGAAATATTCAACTTAAAAATTTTCAAGTAAAGCTTTATTACCTACGTTTTCATACTACTTGTTCAATATGAAAATTACTAACTTGTGGTTTATATATAATTTTTATTGAAAGTAATCAATGAATCTGCTGCAAATAAATTTTAAATTAAAGTTTACTATTTATATTAACCAAAACAATTGTAAATCACAAATATTTCTGTCTAAAAAGTATGTTAATCGAATTTAAAAAACCGATATCTGTTGAGCGAATTTTACCCTACATGAGCGAAATTAGCCTCTCTTACAGTAATATTCTAAATAATATTTATTTAAATAAAATTTTAAAAAGGAATTAAAAAAAATAATAATAAAGTTGAAATTATCGATCACATTTAAAAAATTTTAA
This sequence comes from Leptopilina drosophilae, assembly GCA_032873175.1. Taxonomy (NCBI): domain Eukaryota; kingdom Metazoa; phylum Arthropoda; class Insecta; order Hymenoptera; family Figitidae; genus Leptopilina; species Leptopilina drosophilae. The sequence continues at coordinate 23,050,157 of CM065483.1, forward strand.
TAAAATTTTAAGCAAACATTAAAATATTTGTATAAATAATTAAACTAAAATTTATCATTTATTTTGAATTGTTTAAAATACTTCATTTTAATCGAATTCCTCGAAAAATCTAATTACTATTAAAAACTTTATTAAAATTCGTAGAAAAAATTCAATTATTAAAAAATTTGTTGATAAATTGTATTAAAAATAATTGAAATCCAATGAAATATTTTATTATTTATAAATTAATTAAATTCTTACAACGAATTAAAAAAAATTTATTAATGAAATTCATGTCATAAATTTTATTACTTGTAAAAATAATTAAATTTTTTCGAAAAATTTTATCAAAATTTTTGTAAATAATTTATTTTTTTATTTTTGTACAATTTTAAATTACTATAAGTTGTTGACTTTTATAAAAAGTTTAAATTAAAAAATTTTTGAAAATCCTAATTCGTATGGAATAATAAATATTTATTTATTAAACAATTTATTGATGTTCTTCAATAATTTTACAAATAAAAAAATTCATAAAACAAATTTCTTTTCTAGAACTAATAAAGTATATAAAAACTTATTTTACAATATTATAGAATAAAAATATTTTCTTTAATTATTTTTCAAGTTACATTATTTGAACAAAATAACAATTTTTATTTTTCCAGTTGTACAAAATCATAATCTCTCCAGTTGTACAATGTAACAAATTTAAAAAAAGTTTTTGTGTCAAATAGATACCGACCCATAATTATATTTATTATCTAATCTTATTCTTTGCTTCGAAATTTATTTGACCTTAATGTTTTTCTTTTCGTACGATCTCTGTGTTTTGATTTTTTTTTTGAAAAACGACGAAACACCCGTCTCTTTAGCTACCTTTCTCGACTCTTTGACAAAAACTTACAATTCTTGTCTTTTGACGCTTTCCGATTAATATAGTATACTACAGTGATTCAGTGTCTCTGTCGCCGTCGTGGTAATTGGCTGTTTCTGAATTTGGTAAGTGTCATTTCTATTTATGAAGTTAAAGTCGATAATGTTGATAAATTTTTTTTTTAATATAAATGATATTTTATAATTATTATTTTATAATTTGATATTTAATTGTATATATTAATTATCAGAACATAAACATTAATCTATTTTTTCTAAATATTTTTGTGTCAATTTTTTGCTGAGGAATCTTTTATTAATTTACTAAGTGAACAAATTTTTTTCATTGATAAATGTTGTGGACTTCAACGTGGTTTGTTATTTATTCCTTATAAAAATTATTATATTTTTCTCTTCTTATTTAATTTTTATTCATTTTTTATACTTTTTGTTTTTATGTTTTACATTATTTATATTGTTTATTCCTATTTTTCTTTTACATTTTATAAAAATTTTTAGATTTTGTTGTCCTTGTTCGTTTTAGTCAAATTGACTTTCGACAATTATATGGTCTTCTTTCATGTAAGTAAATCTATGTTTTCTTATATAGTTTTTATATATTTTTTAATTTCCTTTTTACTATTTACATTTCTCAATTAATCATTTTCATTTTTTGTTTTCTGTTACTTTATATTCTCATTTTCATTCTCTATTTAGTATTGTACATTTCATTTTGGCATTTTTTATGTTCTCCTATTTTATCTTTTTACTTTTTGTTGTGTATTCTTTTTGTATTTTTTTGTTATTTACAATTTTAAATATCGTTTATTTCATTTAACTTTCACTTTTAATTTTTAAATTATCTTGTCCATATAAATCACTTTTCCCTATATTAACCATTTTCAATTTCATTAAATTTATTTTACTTTAATTTGTCTGTTTCTTATATGATATATACTAATACATTTACTATTTAGTATAATTCAATAATATTTATTTCCTTCTCGTTTACTTTGCTTATATATTTTGTATTTTAGGTAACTTTCAAAGCAAAGAATAGCAGGGAATTTTCATTCCGCATATGTACGTAAATATATATATATATATATATATATATATATATATATATATTGTATGTACAGTGCCGCTCAATAACTTTTGCCCACCCTACAGCGATTTAATACTTTACAGAAAGTTTAAAAATTTTTTTATTATTTAAGATATAAAGCTCAAAATAATATCATTTGTAAGCTTATTTTGTGATCTTTAACACTACTTAAAAACGAAATTAAAAAATTTGTTAATGAGTAAATATTGTTATTGGAAAACAAAATTTTTCGTTTTTTTAAAGTGATACAGTTTCATAGAAAATAGTCGCATTTTAATCCTGCACATTTTTTCTGAAAGCTAGTTTTATCACCTTTAAAATGCATTTTTTTTAATTTATATACGATAATTAAAAAAAAAAAAAATTTTTGTTTTAAAAAATTAGCTATACTATTCAATTGATGATAACTCAAAAACTTTTACTTTAATAAAAAATTTTTAGGATCATAAATAATTCCTTTTTGTATTTCAAAATTAAAAAATAAATATTAAAAATGTAAAAAAAATTTTTTTTAAATTTTTTTGAAAAAAATTAATTTTTTAATTTTTATATTTTTAAAGTTTTAGTTGTAGAAACTCGCTTTTTACACTCACTAATTTATCGTATATAAATTTTTAAAAAAGCATTCTAAAGGTGATAGAACTAGCTTACAGAAAATATGTGCAGAATTAAAATGCGGCTGTTTTCTATGAAACTGTATCACTTTAAAAAAAACAAAAAAAAACGAAAAATTTTGTTTTGCAATAACATTATTTACTCATTTACAAGAATTTTATTTTAATTTTGGTTTTATGAAGTGTTAAAGCTCACAAAATGAACTTTCAAATGATATTATTTTGAGCTTTGTATCTTGAATAACAAACAAAATACAATACTTTTTGTAAAGTCTTCAATCGCTGCAGGGTGGGCAAAAGTTATTGAGCGGCACTGTATTATATCTATATATTTCCTTATTATATTTCTATATTTTTAAATTTTTATTGATTATATTTTTAACAGCCTTCTTCTATTTAATTGTTCTTTAAAAAATTTTTTTCAAATTCTTTTTTTAAATTTTTACACTATAAATTTTTATGTCTTCTTATTTATTTTTTTTTTATTTTGTATTTTTTCTCCTTATTTTTTACATTTTATAGCTTTAAATTGATTTCAACTCTTATAATTTGTACCTATTCATTTTTCACACATTGTTCATTTTTATTTATCTTTCTTATTGTTTACATATTTTGTTTTTCTGGTTTTCTGTTTCAAAATATTTTCTTTTTAAAGTTTTTAATTTAAAGAATTTTTTCGTATTCAATTTATAGATACATTTAAAATTATGTCTGTTAAAATTTCTTTTTTATAATATTTTTTAATATATTTCGATTTCTTATTTTATTTACACTGCTTTTTCATTTATATTTAATATTAGTTTTCTTGTTGTCTATTTAATCAAAAAAATGTCAAATTATTTTTTTTAATTTATTTTATATTTTTATTTCTGTTGTTTCTTTTAATGATTATTTTTTTTTTTTTAGTTGTTATTTATTTCTCAGTAGTTTTTATAATTTTTTTATATTTTTTGTTTTTAATCTAAAATTGCTGTTCTTTTAGATATTTTAAATATATATTTAGATTTTGTTTCCCATTGTTTATGTATGTGAAGTTGTTCCCCCACTTTCAAAAAAATTAAATTTTTTTAGAGTTCTGAGTTTATCTACATTATAGTGTTAGAGTTCCTAATAGTTTTTAGAAACTATATCTAAAGAAGTTATAAATAAAATAAAAAGAGTTACGAAAATAACATTTCAATAGTTTTAAATAGAGTTCTGTCATCGCCATAAAGAGTTCTATAATTATTTCTAAGGACATTTTACTATGAACTTAAAATCCAATGTTACAGCATTTTCAAATTAAAAAAAAAATTTATAGTTCTAAGACTTCTGATTCGAGTTCTGACATCATTGTTCAAAGTTCTACTAGTAATTCATATGCCATTTTGCTCTGAACCCAAAAACCAAAAAGTTACAAGATTTTGAAATTTTCAAAAAGACAAATAATTTTGAGTTCTGACAGTTCTGATTAGAGTTCTAGCATAGTTGCAAGGAGTTCTACAAGTAATTTTTATGTAATTTTTGATTGTTATCCAAAATCTAAAAAGTTACTGTACTTTGAAACTTTCAAAAATGTCAAAAATTTAAAATTTATAGTATTATTTCGATCCTTTTTGTCGTTGTTGCTGTCTGGTTTTTAATATTCTTTAGCTCAGTTAATTATTTATGAATAATTTTTATTGCGTTAATATTTTACTTTTTATTTTATTTAATTAATAGTATAATTTCGTTATGCTTTGAACAATATATATTCTAATATAATTAATAATTTATCATTATAAATAAGCCATGAAAATCTTTTTTTTAAACGCCTTTAAAATTTAAATAAAAAGTCACGTGTTAAATTGTCGCAACAAAACTAAAACATTCTCTTCTATTTTTTAGCTTTATATAAACATAGTATAATGCAAAATTGTAGTGTTATTTATAGTAATTCCTTAAAATTACCAGCAGAACACTTAGCATCAATGCCAGAACTTTTAGAACTTTAAATTTTTAATTTTTTGTCTTTTTGAAAATTTCAAAATCCTATAACTTTTTGGTTTTTGGGTTCAGAAAAAAATTACATTATCATTACTAGTAGAACTCTTAGCATTGACGCCAGAACTCTAATCAGAACTGTCAGAAATCAAAATAATAGTTAAGTAGCTTTTAGGTATAGAAAAAAGTTTCATATGGTTTTTTATGGAACACTATTGTGGGCTTACAGAACTCTGATCAGAACTCATAAAAAACAATTTTTTACTATTTAATCGCTGGAACTATTTCTCAAAACTATCAGGAACTCTAGAACTATTGAAGAGAACTCTAGAACTATTGTCTGAAGTTACCATCAATGATCAGCATCAAAAAATATTTTTTGTAAGAAAGCTAAAAAAATGAATTAATTTTTCTCAAGGTTTAAGCTTAAAAAATACTTAAAAATAAATTTTTACTTCCTAAGTGAACCAAAGAAGTGAAATTAGTTAAAATTTTATAAGTAAAAATTTTAAAAAATATTTTTTGATTACAAGCATCGATGCCAACTTCAGGAACCTTGGTAGAGGAAGTCAGAAATCTAAAAAAATTTAATTTTTTTGAAAGTGGGGGGCTAACTTCACATAAATCTATTGTTTCATTATTTTTTCTTACTAGTTACTATTTAATTTTAATATTCTTCTTTATTATAATTTAATTGTTTGCTATTTTGTATTTCAGATATGGTTTTAAAATTTCAAAACCAGGATTTTAGCAGAAGTTTTTTATAGACGTTACTCGTTTATGTACGACAATTCATCTGATCATCTTTAAAGTACGTGAAATGTTTTTTCATATTTCATTACTTTCCATATTTATTTGGAAATTGTGACAAAATTTTTTTTCTGTTAAGGTGCAGTCCAACATGAGTAAAAGAATTAAGAAAAATAGAATTTCATGAATGTAAAGAAGATATAGTAATATCTGTCTATTTCTTTTGCACTTGTGAAATTCTGCACTGAAAAAAAATTTATTCGATTCAAATAACCGATTATTTAACTGTTATCAAATAAATATGTATTTAAATCAAATAATTTTTATTTGATAAAAGTCAAATAAATTTTTTTTCAGTGTGGTTACGGTATACACTTTTTGCTCACATAGGATTGTACACTAAGGTTGTTGAGATGTCTTATTTAGAAACCTTTCTTTTTAAATAGATAAATGTTCGCATGTTTATTTAATCGAATTATTAAATGTTTAAATATTAATTTGTTAGAATTTCAAAATAATCGAGTGTTTAATTGTTTGAAATATTAAGAGATCGAATGTTTATTTTTGAGAATTATTAGGCGCTTGAAAGTTTATTTTTTAAAATTATTAAAATTTGAAATATTTCTGTTATAGAATATTTATTTACGAAAATATATGTAAATAAATATAAATATTTAATAGAATATTTTTTACTTTACTTTCACTTTACACTTTCACTAAAATCTGGAGTTACTAAAAATTAACATCCTTTTTTTAAATAATATACTTGAAAAAATTTCTTTTATTTATATAACAAATTATTTAATTTAAATAAATATTTACTTAAATTAAATAGATATTTACTTAAATTAAATAATTTTTATTTAAAACAATTAAATAAAATTTTGCTTCAAATGCTAAAGTAATTGATTCAAATATAATTTATTTGATTTAAGTAAATATTTGTTTGATAATAGTCAAATAATGGGTTATTTAAAACAAATAAATTTTTTTCAGCGTACACTAATCAGATATTAAATAACATTTTTTGTTAAATATATATTTTATAATAATATATTATTATACTTGTGAAATTATTATTAAAAAAAAAATAAAAAAAAAATAAAAAAAAATAAAATTAAAAATTAAAAAAAAAAAAAATTAAAATTATTTACAAGTGTTTACACTTGTAAATAATTTTACTAGATCATTTCAATTTTCAAAAACAATGTCCCTGAAATTGGCGTCGACGCTGAGTGTCGAGAAATATTTATATCTAAAAACTTAAAAGAATAAATTATTTTATTAAAAAAAATTTAGGTTAAAAATACTCTGGAAAATTTTTTAACTTTCTAGGTGAATAACAAAGTAAAATTAATATTTCATGTCTGAAAATATCAAATAAGAGTTTTAAACGCTGAGCATCGACGCCAACTTCAGAGACACCAAAAACATTAAATAAATATTGTTAAGGTTAACTAAATTACAATTTAATAAGTAATATACTTTTCAAGTTATTTATTAAAGATCAACGATAGAAATTAACTTAAAAGCTTATAAATAATTATCAGTTATTTTTTTGAGGTTATGTTGTGTACCGGTTAAAGTTTTAATTGTTTTAACAGTTTGAATTAACTTATCTACAGTTTTTTGACAAGAAAAGTATAACAAAAATGTATAAAATTGATGCATAGAATCTTCCTTACTGTAGAAAGTAACATATTTATGAAAAATTAAATTTTTTTTAATTCGCAAAATTACCTCACAAAGTCCTGGGTTTTCAGATTTTTATACTTCTTTCTTAAAATAATATAATTTAACGTCTAGTATAATATTTTCATTCTCTACTTGCAGACTTTTATGCTTTAGCAATAGTTAATGGCACCAAACAGAGGGAACGAAAAACGTAAAGCTCTTACCAAGTCATCAAAAAAAAATAACAATCAGAAGGGAAATAAACCCGTGAGTTTAAATAGTTTTTATGTATGTAGTAATAGGGTGTCCGTAAAAATTCGACTTTCGAATTTTGTTTACGCCACCCCTCAGTTTGGTTCCAATAAAATAAAAAAAATTTTCCCAAAATTTGAAGCCGATTGATTAATATTAACACGTGCCAGTAATCGATCGAAATTTCCCAATGATAATACATGGGAAAAATGCACTTTTAAAGAAAATCATAATTTTTTTAATTCTTATGCAAAAAATTCTCCACGTCACATTTGTCTTCATTTTTAGCTGCACTATAAGATAACACTTCAAAAAAAATTCAATTTTCAAAAATTTTCAAAATGTCGGACTTTTAAAATGGGTTATAAAAATGCACCACAATGTATCAGTGGTTTTCTCACATAAATGGATGTAAAAAACAAACTTTGATGTCTTCAAAAGAATAATAATGTAAAAGATCCTACAATTAAAATATATATTAAATGGAGTTATTTCTAAATTACTTAAGTTGTTTTAATTATTCTTGGAAATATGAAAAGTTAAATAAAGTTAAAAAAAGAGTTCCCAAAATATCCCAATAATTGTTTCTTGTAACTATTAATCTATCAATTAATATATTCAGACTATTTACTTCAAAAATATAGAAAATAAAAATTTTGAATCCGCCATATTGGATCGGATAATTTTAAAAATAAATTTTTGACATTAGAATCGTAATTAGCGATTCCAAAAATCGCCCTTGACGTTGTTTTAGAAATTTTTTTCAAAAATGTGGAAAATCAAAATTTTGAATCCGCCATTTTGGATAAAAAATTTTGAAAAATTTATTTCTGATATCAGTTTCATGACGAATGGTCGGAAATACCCCCGATTAAGAAAATTTTTTGACTTTCCGACAACATTTATGTGATAAAACCACTGATACATTGTGGTGCATTTTTATGACCCATTTTAAAAGTCCGCCATTTTGAACATTTTTGAAAATTGAATTTTTTCGAAGTGCTATCTTATAGTGCAACTAAAAATGAAGACAAATGTGACCTGGAGAATTTTTTGCATAAAAATTAAAAAAGTTATGATTTTTTTTTAAAGTGCATTTTTCCCATGTATTTTCAATAGGAAATTTCGATCGATTACTGCCACGTGTTAATATTAATCAATCGGCTTCAAATTTTAGGAAAATTTTTTTTATTTTTTTGGAACCAAACTGAGGGGTGGCGTAAACAAAATTCGAAAATATAAATTTCCCATGTATCTTACGGACACCCTAATGTAGTAAGCGTTGTAAAACAGATGTATTAACCAAAATAACACTAAATATCAAGAATTAATATTAACACCAACAAAAACATCTTTGATTTATTGTAAAAAGAATTTTTTAAATATAAGAAAGTAAGAAATTTATTCAGAAAAAAATTTAAATAGTAAAAGAATTCATTTGTTTTTAAAAGGAAAGGCATTTATAAAATTTTTTTTTAAATAAACAGTTTCTTTTGATTATTAAAATTCAATATAAAGCAATTTTTGTTTGAAATTTGGAATGTAGACAAAAATAGTTTAAATCATAAAAATAAGTAAAAAATTATTTTTTTAAATTTATCTTTTTAAAAAGTAGTAAAAATATTAAAATTGTTTATAAGAATAGCAAATCTTTTTGCGAAATATTTTTTTAGATAGTGGTTTTTTAATAAGAAGCACTATTTAAAAACTAATAAATAAAAAATTATTTTTTTTAATTTTTGTAGGCACGTTTCAGTATTTCTTATTCATAATTTTTTTGTTTCAACCGAAAAATTAAGGCACAGATGCAACAGGCGCAACAAAATGGCCAGGCGTTGCAAGTACAACAGCCGCCGCCACTTCAGGATATGCAGCAACGTCGGCATTCGTTGCGGTTGCAACAGCAGCATTCGCAACCGTTGCAATTGCAACAGCAAGATCAGCAACAGTTTCAATTGCAACAGCCACAATCGTTACAATTACAGCATCCGCAACAGCAGCAACCGTTACACTTGCTTCAACCCTTACTGTTGCAACAACCGCAACAATCGCAACAGGTGCAACCGTTACAATCGGAACCTCAGCAACCGTTACACTTGCAGCAACCGTTACAATCGCCGCAACCATTAGAATTGCAACAGATACAACAGCTGCAACCGTTACACTTGCAACAATTACAACAATCGCAACAGCCGTTACAATTGCAACAGCTGCAACCATTACACTTGCAACAACTGCAACAGCCGTTACAATTGCAACAACCGCAACAGCCGTTACAACTGCAACAACCGCAACAGCCGTTACAACTGCAACAACCGCAACAGCCGTTACAATTGCAACAACCGCAACAGCCGTTACAATTGCAACAACCGCAACAGCCGTTACAATTGCAACAACCGCTGCAACCTTTGCAACAACAGCAACAACAGCAACGAGAACAGCCGCGACGAACACAAGAGAGTCAAACTCAACGCCAACGACAGAAGCAGCAGTTGCAGCCGCATCGTTCGCACCTACTTGTGGAAGAACAAGATAATGTAAGTCTCTTCAAAAGCTTGCCTATCCCTGCAGAAATTATCATGTTAGTTCCCGATTTCCAACCTGGCACCTGTCTGATTTATGCTCTTCTGGTAATGGATTAGCACATTGTAGTAACCTTGATTAGGTGCAGACTTGGTTGCACCAAACAGAGATTTAAGAATACAACTTTGTAAATTGTTTTTAATTTTTAAACAGATTTAAAAATAGCTTCACTTTTAACAATTTATAATAATTGAAAAGTTTATTTAAGGGCATGTCCAAGTTGTGAAATGTAAAGAAACCAAAAAGTAAACAAACCATGCACTAACATCACCTTTTTTATACATCTTTTTCTCTACAGAAATGGAAAATTAGAGTGTCAAAGTTTCCAAAAACATCATTTTTGAGTGTGATAAATAAATATCAATTAGTAAAATAACTAATTCAAATGACCAGTAAAATAGCATTTTTGACGCGTCGCGAAAAATAAACTGTTTGAGTATATCAACCGCACTGACGATGAAGAAGTCTCATATTAGCGATTGGACCTTCAACATGTGGAAAGGAAAATTTTTCCCTTTCCTCCATAAAATTACAAGGAGAAAAGGGTAAAAAACTTCTTAATCGTCCGTGCGGTTGATATAGTGAAACACTTTAATTTTTCGCGATGTCAGACGATTGCTCTCTGCGTATGCGCAGACCGTGCCAAGAAAAGCATTGACAACACTATGCAGAAAGACACATTTTGTTTTACTCTGAAACTCACTTATTTTCACATACTATCAGGTATACTAGATTTAGATACCAAATTAAACACTTCAATTTACCATTTTCATAAAAAAAAACTGTAAATTTCTATTCATTTACGAAAATGTGATGGTCGAAAAAAAAGCAGCAGTAGAAGACCGAATATTGAGGATTTTTTCGACCATCACATTTTCTTAAATGAATAGAAATTTATAGTTTTCTTTATAAAAATGGTAAATTGAAGTGTTTGAATTTGGTATCTATACCTAGTATACCTGATAGCATGTGAAAATAAGTGAGTTTCAGAGTAAAACAAAATGTGTCCTTCTGCATAGTGTTGTCAATGCTTTCTTGGCACGGTCTGCGCGTGCGCAGAGAGCAATCGTCTGACATCGCGAAAAATTAAAGTGTTTCTCTATTTCAACCGCACGGACAATGAAGAAGTTTTTACCCTTTCTCCTTGTAATTTCATGGAGGAAAGGGAAAAATTTCCCTTTCCACATGTTGAAGGTCCAATCGCTAATATGAGACTTCTTCATCGTCAAAGCGGTTATCTAATTTAAACATGAATTGGGGTTCATTTTAAATTATCTTTAATCAACTTTTAAGTTTGATTCAAGCATAAAAATTTTAACCTTTAAAGTGCTATGCCGGTCTGAGAGACTGGTACATAATTTTCTTTGCTTGTAACTTATTTTCAAAGTACAATAAGAACTTGAGCTTTTCAGTAGCTTCATATTTTATAAAAATCTGTTAGGTGACAACTTAAAAAAAAATTTCGTTAAATTTTGTTTTGTAACATATGCAAAAATAAAAAAATTGAATCAAAATAATATAAAAATGACTTCTTTAAGTTAAAAAGTAAATAATATTTACAATAGTTGTCTTTAGAAGACAGACCGGGTATAAGAACTTGTACAAGAAAATATATTAGTACAAAAAAATGTACAAGTACTTGTACATGAACACGTTCATGTTCTTGCACAAGTATATTTATATATAATTTTTTTAGAAAATTGGAACAAGTTAATTTATAAATAATTTTTTTTTAGAAAATTGTTATTTTAACCACTTATAATCATTAACACTCTACACTTTAGGAAAGTTAAAAAATATTGCGCAGCTCTAAACCCAGCGGGCACAAAGACAAAAAACGTTCTTTGAAGGTTTGTAGAACGTTTAATATCTGCTAATTTACGTTCTAAGAATGTCCGAACGTTCCGAAAAATTTTTAGAACGTTCGGTCGTTCTTAGAACGTAAATTGGCAGACATTAAACGTTCTACAGACGTTTAAAGAACGTTTTATGTTTTTGTGCCCACTGGGAAGGCTTTAAAAACTACTTCATAGCCTTTAATGTTTTTTATTTTTACAACTTAAAAATAATGTGTAAAGAAAGTGTACAAGTTCTTGTACATGAACCCGTACAAGATCATGTACATTTTCTTGTACTAATTTATATTATTGTACAAGTACTTGTACAAGTTCTTATACAAGAATTTATTCCAAATCTTTGTACAAGAAATTGTACATTTTCTTATCAGAACTTGTACAAGTTCAGCTGCTAAACGTGTGAATTTTCTTGTACAATATCTTAAACAGAGATTTTCAGTAGGGAGCACTGGACGTGATTTTTTAGCACATTAAAGGTTAAACCTATTTTTTAAACAGAAAATCTGTTTGAATTAAATATGATTATTTAAACAAATAATACTTTTAAATTAAAGAAGAAGATATTTTTTATATATTAGGATCAAGCTTACAAACGAAATTCAATGAAACAAAATCATCTAAACTTATTTTTGGGTTTAATTGAATTATAATGTTTTTTATGAGGTTCCTGAAGATGACATCAATGCTCAGCATCGAAAAATATTTCTTGTACGAATGCGAAAAAAAGTCATTCAACTTTTTCCAAGGTTAAAGGTTAAAAAAATACTCTTAAACAGTTATTTACTTCCTAGGTGAATAAAAGAAGTGAAATTATTAAAAATTTTATCACAAGAAATAAAAAAAATAGCTTTCGATGCTGAGTATAGATGACAACTTTAGGAACCTTTTCTAAGTGTAATATTTCTATTTTAGAGAATGGAAGATTTTGAACGCAGAATTCAATATTTGGAGAATTCCATCTACTCCATAAAAATGAACGTGAGGTCTTTAGAGAGAGAAAGAGAAGAAAGAAGAAGAGAGCGTCAAAGAGAAGAGGAAAGAAGAGTGAGAAATTTCGATAGACGCTACTAAATTAAAAAAAATTGTTTGAAGTTAAATTGAGGCTCCCAATTCAAGAACCGGTCAGACGCTCGGACGACATGCGCTAGTACCAGTCGAGTGGAAGTGAGCGCTCACGGCTACCCGACTGGTACTAGCGCGTGTCGTCCAAGCGTCCGACCGGTTCTTGAATTAGGAGCATCAATTTTGTTTTGCTCTCAAGACTATTTCGACGCCTCCCGTTCATATAATGCTTATAGAAAAACAAATGCAAGATCATTCTTATTTAGTTTTTAGTGCAAGACAATTCTTATTCGATTTAGGCCACTGAAGTTGCCATCGATGCTCAGCATTAAAAAATACTTTTCTTATAGAACCAAAAAAAATAAAAGAATTTTTCTAAAGATTTTTGCTTTTAAAAAATATTTTTAAAAATTTTTTTACTTCCTAGGTAAATGCAAAAAGTGAAATTTGTTAAAATTTTAGTTTTCAAAATAAGTAAAAATAGTTTTCGATGCTGAGCATCGATGCTAACTTCAGGAACATTTCGATTTTCTGTGCAATAAAATGCTTATTAAAAATTCTATGCTAAAAAGTACAATCTGAAATTAGCTTACACTATGAATTTCATGGAATTTTCAATTCAATATAATTTTATATTACAAATGATTAAAACATATTTCTAAATACTTAAGAGAGAAACTATGTTTAAAGTTTATATTTACAATAGATGCGCACTGAAATTCTCAGATATTTTATTGTAATTTAATATTAAAAAGATGATTTAGTGTTACATTGATTGATCTGTCATGGCGATTGTTTTGCACACAATTTTGAATAAGCATTTTACTGCACGGAAAATCGAATAAGAATTTTCTTGAACTAAAAACTGAATAAAAATAATCTTGCATTTGTTTTTCTATAACCATTATATGAACGGGAGGCGTCGATTTGCATATAATTTTTGTATTTCTGCGGCTGGTCTGCATTGGCATCTATTTTTTATGTAACATTTTTTAATTACATAAACATTGTTTAATCTCGAATAAAGTGTTTTATGTTTATTTCTACACGGAAAAAAATAAATAGTAATAATTGAGGAGCTGGATTCTAGAACTGGCTCTTCACTCGAACTCATTGTAGAAGCATTGTCCAACCTTCAGCTATGTGATAAAATTTTAAAACTAAAAAAAAATATTTAAAAATTATGACGATACAGAGGAGAAGAAAATACATTTTTTTCTATTTACAATTTTTTTCTAAGATGTATTTTCTTCTCCTCTATATCGTCATAATTTTTAAATATTTTTTTTTAGTTTTAAAATTTTATCACATAGCTGAGGGTTGGACAATGCTTCTACAATGAGTTCGAGCGAAGAGCCGGTTCTAGAATCCAGCTCCTTAATTATACCATTTTCGATAAAAAATGACTACTTTCAAGTAGTAATTTTGGAACTGCTCAAGAAGTAGTAATTTTTGCTTCGTTTTGGAACGATTTTTACTTTTCTAAAAAAATATAATTTACTTCAAGGAATCTAAATTTTAATAAAAGCCGAGTAACATTTAAAATGTCCCAAGCAATTAATACTCTAGACCAAGCAACTTTTTTTTACGAATCAGAGCAATTATTACTATTAGGTAAAGATTTTTACTCGGAAAAGTAGTAATTCGTACCTACACAATGACGAGCCTCACACTAACGAGTGAAACGAATGTCAGCGCGCCTGTGGGTCTGTCCACGTCGTGAAGAAAAAAAATTCTGATAGAAAGTCCGGAGTAACCCTCACAGCGGGGGCGCTCCACTCCAATTTCTTCATTAATGAGTTTTCTTAAAGATTCCTAACTGCAAAATATAAATTTTAGAAATAATATTTATAAGATTATTTTATTATATTCGAAATCCTTATTTTTAAAACGATTTCAGACATATATACAACTTAATAATATTAAAATTTAAAAAACTTATATTTTTATTCCTAAGAAGAAAATTAAAAATTAACTTTAAATAAGTAAAAAAGGAGTTTTAGTTACTTTTTTTGTGTTTCGCATGTTTCGTGTTTCATGGTTGCCTATCCCTGTCAGTCATTTTACAAGTATTGAACTTGAAAATTTTTTTTCATTTCTAATAAAAACAATAAATCAAGTGGAAATATTTATTTTTTGACAAGTGCAATTATTATTATTATTATTATTATTATTATTATTATTATTATTATTATTATTATTATTATTATTATTATTATTATTATTATTATTATTATTATTATTATTATTATTATTTGACAATTATTTAAATTATTATTATTTTAATTATTCTTAGTTTTTCCAATGTGATCTTTTTTTAATTTCTGCTTGTATAATGTAGAAAAAGAATTGAATAACAACACTCCTTTTTTACTCATTTAAAGTTAATTTTTAATTTACTTATTAGGAATAAAAATATAAGTTTTTTAAATTTTAATATTATTAAGTTATATAATATATGTCTGAAATCGTTAAAAAATAAGGATTTTGAATATAATAAAATAATTTTTAAAATATTATTACTTTAAAAATTTATATTTTGCAATAAAGAATCATTAAGAAAAGTCATTAATAAGGAAATTAGGGTGGAGCGCCCCCCGCTGTGAGGTCACTTCGGACGCTTACTGGCCGCATGGTCCCTTATAAGGGATTATAAGCCATCCTTTCTTAATGACATTCTTTTAAAAAATTAATTACTTAATTATATAAATATTTCAAAGTATCTTTTATTAAATCCAAATTCCTTATTTTATTACGAATCCATACATATGTTATTTGCCTTAAAAATGTTAATATTTAAAAAGTAAACATTTTTTATTAACTGACACTCAAAACAATGCATAGTACTTTAGTTGACTTCTAAAAAAACTCAAGATTTAAAATCACTACATTGTTTTCAATAGAGTTATTGCTATAATAGTAATCACATAATACTAACTGAACAAAATTAAAACAAGACAATTTTTTGAGTATCAGTTACTAATAAATTTTTAACTTTCTAAATATTAATTTTTTTAAGGCAAACAACATTTGTATGGATTCCTAATAAAATAAGGAATCTGAATTTAATAAAACAAACTTTGAAATGTTTATACTTGAAAAATTTATATTTTTTAAAGAATATCATTAAGGAAGGATTAACCGGTAAAGTTACTGCAATATTATAGTCATATTAAAATGTCCACCTGATCGTAATATTACCCATCAATATTCCACTAATATTATATAATAATATTTCTGTAACATTACTGTAATATTACATACTTAAGAAAACATTTTTAAAAAGTTTATTTTCTAACGATAAAACCATTTTTATTAATTTATTTTTAAAAAAGGTAAAAAAAGTAGAATTATTACTATTCCATAGGAACTAGGGGAGACCGGGGTTACTTGGCGCAGGGGTTGCTTGGTGCAGTCGAGTTTTTTCGAAAATTTAGAGTTGAATAATTTTTTCTCTCCACTCGAGTTAAAGTACTTAATAAACTCTAAGTTTGTACAAAGTTTCATTTTTATTCATTAATTATTGTGGCGTATAGATTATAATAATTGATTTTGGTACTCGAAAGTAAATTTTTGACCTCCTCATTTTTTTTGTTATATCTTTTTAAGAAATGATTTAAAATAAAGCTCAAATATTAAGTTTTGAGCTTTAACTATTTGTTTTCAAGGGCCAATAAAGAATTTTTGATTTTTATTAATGTTATTGTGCGATTCCATGGGAGATTTTAGTCTTTTCGGAGTAAGTAAACCAATTGCAATGAAATTCAGGAATTTTAATCTACGCATAGAAAGAAATGTTTCCACCAAATATTACGTCAAAATATTCAGTAGTTTTTGAGATGTCAAAATTTTGGAAAAATTTTGAAATCGTTATATCTCCTTTCCATATTAACCAAATCACTTGATTCTTTTTGGAAAAAATTCAACATAAAAAAACGAACAATTATTTATCTTATGTTTACATAAAATTTTTATAAACAAAAAAGTTATTAAATAATAATTGAATAACTTTTGGATTGCACCACGAAATTGAACGAAACAAACACTAAAATAAAGTTACCAGTGATTTATTTAAGATTCCGAAAGAAAAATGGTATAAATTGAATGTCTTCATATAATATATTAATATTTCTGTTCACTTTTGACAAGTAAGCATTAGAAGTTTCTGCTACTTGGCGTGAAAATTTAGGTGCGCGCGCAGACCTCTCTTTCTAATCATCTACGAATTTCCGGTTTTGGATAGAGAGGTCTGCGCGCGCACCTAAATTTTCACGCCAAGTAGCAGAAACTTCTAATGCTTACTTGTCAAAAGTGAACAGAAATATTAATATATTATATGAAGACATTCAATTTATACTATTTTTCTTTCGGAATCTTAAATAAATCACTGGTAACTTTATTTTAGTGTTTGTTTCGTTCAATTTCGTGGTGCATTCCAAAACTTATTCAATTATCATTTAATAACTTTTTTGTTTATAAAAATTTTATGTAAACATAAGATAAATATTTGTTCGTTTTTTTATGCTGAATTTTTTCCAAAAAGAATCAAGTGATTTGGTTAATATGGAAAGGAGATATAACGATTTCAAAATTTTTCCAAAATTTTGACATCTCAAAAACTACTGAATATTTTGTCGTAATATTTGGTGGAAACATTTCTTTCTATGCGTGATTAAAATTCCTGAATTTCATTGCAATTGGTTTACTTACTCCGAAAAGACTAAAATCTCCCATGGAATCTCACTATTAATAAAAACTTTATAAATATATAAAAAGTACCTCCGGGGTTACTTGGCGCGGTTTGGCTGGGGTTACCTGGCGCGCTCGAACTGAGAGAAATCTGCTACATCAGTGTATAGTAAACAGCATCTCTCACGAGTTTAGTCACAACATTTATATTTCTATGATAAAAGTTTCGGGTTAAATGTTGTTAATACTGCATAAATAATGAGTAATTACAAAAGAAAATCTATTAACGAGCCAATACAACAGGATGCATTGATAAGAGCAGTGAAGGAAATTAAAATTAATGAGAAAAGTCTACGTGGAACTGCGAAAGATTTTGGCATACCAAAATCATTAATTTTGACTCTAAATATTTGAAAAATACTATTAAGTAAGAAATTAAATTTAATGTGTAATAAATACTAATAAAATTATTTGATAAAGTTTAATATTATGTAATTTATATATTCCTAAGTACTAAAACATAAGCCTGTTTAAACAATTTTAGTGAAGGATGCATTTTTTAAAAATTCACAGAGTATATTTTATAAAAGTTTTCTATAATTTTACGATTACACAAAAAATGTTATTAATTGTAACTAAATATGACCCTTCTTTAAATTTTTTTATTGTAAAATGACAGTAAAAAACTTATTTTACTATATCCTATAATGTTTCAACTTTAAATCGTATAATTTAATTAATTTCACTCATATGCCAGACAACCCCGGGTGGTGCGCCAAGAACCCCGGCCCGGGGTTGCTTGGCGCACTTTACACAGCTTTGAATAAAGTGGTATAAAAAAACTATTAAATGGATTTCAATTTTTTTGTTTTAAATTGAAGCTGAGACGTTGCAGTAAGTTTTCCATGCAATAGGAATTTTAAAAAATCAAAAATGTTTTAGTTAAACAACGAGTGAAAAATGCACCAAGTAACCCCGGTCTCCCCTACATGGCTAACAGCCAATTATAAACGTTTTAAACTTTCCTAACATAAATAAAAATATATTTATCTTACCTTAATCGAGCTGCTTTGGTTTGTGATAATCTCCTTCCACTGGTTTGATATACTCCGCTTCTCCTCTTTTCACATTTATTTAAAATTACTTTTACTGGCTCCTTCTCTACCTCCCGCTCTTTTTTTTCTGATTGCTCCATTGTTGATATAATCACTAAATAACTTAAACACTAACACTACACTGTATCTCCTGTCTTCACGTCACTGTATCTCCTGTCTACACGTCACTGTATCTCCTGTCTTCACGTCACTTATCACAAAAACAAGGGAAGCAAAAAACTTTTATCACATCCAAGATGATGGGTAAAATTTTGCTTTTTGTATAAAAAAAAAACTCCACTTCTAATACAAAACACCATTTGGTTACAGTGATTGTAATCGGCATAAGCTTTAACAAGTCCGAACAAGCTAATTTACGATCAGCTAATTACTTTGTGTAAGCAAACAGCCCACTACCGGCTTCCTGCGGCTACCTGTTTACACTAAAGTGGCCTTCTCCCACCATGCGGTCAGGGGCCTGAGTGGAGGAAGGCCCCTTCCCCTCACGGGAGCGAATTCATAATCGTCCGTTTACGCGTCTAGTCGTTTATTTCTCCTACTTTCCCCTCTTCTCCTTCCCTTAAAGTCTTTTGGCACGCGTCTCTTTAAACGGCCCGTTGGTGTCACTAAACACTCAAATACAAACCAAATTGCCTATACACGCTGCGGTGGTGCACGAAATAAAAGTCATGTATCTTTTCTATACAATACTATCGCCTCCGTTGCTTCTACTTTCCATTCAACACGTAATTCTTCTTTAACTAGCGCCTCATACGGCCTTCGGCCGCCTTAGTTGCTTTTGTTCCATGTTTACTTTTGTATTTTTTTTAAATGTTCTAATGAACACAAATGAAATTCCATTGACATGCATTATAGGTTAAAAATTAATTCGGATGTTTGAAAATTGTGTCCAATGGAATTTCGGACAAATGAATTTTATGTTAAAAGGTTATTATAATAAACGAAAATTGTGACAAATAAAATTTCTAAAATATGACATTTCGTAGATTCAAAAGTAACATCACTTAATAAAAGTAAAAAAATTTTTGTAAAAAATTCGATACATTTTGATAAATATATCGTCATTTCTTAGCCAAATATTAACGAAATGAACCGATTTTTTTAGGCATGCACAAAATACCCTAACAAAGCCCAGAAGCAAAGAAGTACAAAAAATAACATTGTTCATTAATTTTAAAAAACGTCATTTACAATAACAGCGATTTCTATGTTCGACGAAAAAACGTATGCGAGGAATTTTAAAATTTCCAAAACTTCTCGCGATAAAAATTTTCCTTAAATAATCAAAAAGTTTTTCCCACAATATCAAACCGATTCGACGAGAAATAAAGATGTCAAAAGAAAAATACCGAAACAGTCTTTTCGTTCTCAGCGAAGATGTGATGTGGCAGCCATGTTTGTCACATGGCTTGTGACGTACAAGCAACAAACATGGCTGCCACATCACATTTTCGCTACGAACGAAAGCTTTTTCGCTATTTTTCTTTTGACATCTTTGTTTCTCGTCGAATCGGTTTGATATTGTGGGAAAAACTGTTAGATTAATTAAGGAAAAATTTTATCGCGAGAAGTTTTGAAAATTTTAAAATTCCTCGCATACGTTTTTTCGTCGAAATAGAAATCGCTATTATTGTAAATGACGTTTTTTAAAATTAATGATCAATGTTATTTTTTGTACTTCTTTGCTTCTGGGCTTTGTTAGGGTATTTTGTGCATGCCTAAAAAAATCGGTTTATTTCGTTAATATTTGACTAAGAAATGACGATATATTTATAAAAAAATGAACGAATTTTTCAGAAAATTTTTTTTTAGTTTTTCGCCGCCCGGAAACATTAACTACTTTACCCGTAAAAATTGTAAAATTATAAAAATTATCGAAAAAAAACTTTAAAAGTACAGTTATCTTTTGATCAAAATTTTTTGTTTTTATTACGTTTACATTTGTCCCCTAAATATATACATAATTTAAAAAAATAATTCAAATATCCCTTAAAATATTTTTGTTGACTGTAAAAGTTATATTAATGTTCTTCATTTTCGAAAAAAAATTGCTGACTGACAACCTTTGCTCTTTTTCTAGTAAGAAATAAAAAAATCTAAAATATGCAATAAAATTCTCGTGTTCATGCATTTCAGAGATACTTGAGATCTTACGGAAAGTCGAATTTCTCCGAACGTACCCGAAGTAGGCCTCAAACACGAACTCTTGAAGTCGGCTGGTTCACTCTGCGATTTCGAGTGTACGCTTATTGGATCCTACCTCGTGTGCGTTCGGCAAATTTCGGTTCACCTTGAAATTGAAAGTTTGGCTGCGTTGCTGAGCACAACGACGGAGAATGGACAGGAGACAACGAAATGATATTTTAGGCTTACATCCCTCAAATTTACAAAAATGGTTATGTCTTCAATAATTATTCACCGATTTTAATTCTTCTTTTTTTAATTTGATGTACTTTTTTATGCTGAATCCGAGAATGATTTTATATTTTTTCAAAATACAATATTTTTTGTAATAATAAAAAAATTTTTTTTATCAAGAAATGATTATTGTTATTTATCAGATTGAAAAAAAATCTTTTGTATATATTGTTCCATTAAAATGAAAGTAATATTATCTCAAACAGAAATTCAAATCATATTTATATAAGTGTGTAGCATTATCATCTTAGTACATTTTGCGAATAAAACCGGCGTGAATATGTGCACGTGATGCTACTATCTTATATATAATCATTAATATTTTTTTTTCTTTTAATATTATTTTAAACTCAATAGAATAATATGTACAAAAAGATTTTTTTGTTAAATGTGATAAATAACAATAATCATTTGTTGTTAAAATTTATTTTTAATTATTGCAAAAAATATTTTATTTTGAACAAATATAAAATCATTTTCAGATTCAGCATAAAAAAATACATAAAATTAAAAAAAGAAAAATTAAAATCGGTATATAATTAACGAAGATATAACCATTTTTGTAAATTTGAACGGCTGACTTCAGTTGTAGCGTCGAAAACCACGCGCCACTGAGTTCCCCCACTCCGCCATCCAGGAGTTGAGAAAACTATATATGTATTTTTACTTGATATATATAAATCATTTTTTTTATATAATACATGTATTAAACTGTAGGTGGTGCAAATTTCATTTAAAAATATTAATTATTAAATAGTCAGGAATTTTTTTGAAAATAAAAAACTAACCCCCCCCCTTTAAAGCTAAATCGGATTTTTTTCAAAAAGATTTGTGATAACAAATGAAATTCAATACCATTTAGACCAAATCGATAAAGTGAAAATTAGCTAAGTTATTCCATTTGTTTATGACTAAAATACGTACCCTTCTTTAACATCCATTATTATGAATTTAAATAAAAAATATCGATTTTCCATTTAAGAGGGATGAATGTTTGACTCCTCAAGTGTACTTAAAAAAAAGAAAAGAAATTCGCAGGTCCAAAAGTTTTTAGTTGACAAATGGAAATATGCATAAACTATTTGTCCGATCGAGTTAAATTTTCTTACGATTTATTCAGCTTCGCAAGGAGAATATTCCTGGTGAATAATTAACAAATTCGATAATTATTATAAAGTTGTTAAACAATTAAAAAATTGCTATTTTTAACGGTTTAAATTCTTTTGCAACTAAACTAATTAACCTTATTTAACGTGCGATCAGTCATTTGAATGCTATTTTCAAGATCTACAACTTTCAATAACAACTTTTTTCTCTAAAATGTAACCCGTAGCGTAGGTCATCGAAAAATCACGTTTTCCAAACTTTGACGACTGTTTACACTATTTTTTCGCAAATGATAATCGAGAGCAAACTCTGGGGCTCTTATGAGGAGCCCCCAAACTACAATAAACCACTGAGACTTTTTAGGTTGCATTTTGTGTACTTTTTCGACCCAACGAATAGCCTATTACATTTTAGAGAAAAAAGTTGTTATTGAAAGTTGTAGATCTTGAAAATAGCATTCAAATGACTGATCGCACGTTAAATAAGGTTAATTAGTTTAGTTGCAAAAGAATTTAAACCGTTAAAAATAGCAATTTTTTAATTGTTTAACAACTTTATAATAATTATCGAATTTGTTAATTATTCACCAGGAATATTCTCCTTGCGAAGCTGAATAAATCGTAAGAAAATTTAACTCGATCGGACAAATAGTTTATGCATATTTCCATTTGTCAACTAAAAACTTTTGGACCTGCGAATTTCTTTTCTTTTTTTTAAGTACACTTGAGGAGTCAAACATTCATCCCTCTTAAATGGAAAATCGATATTTTTTATTTAAATTCATAATAATGGATGTTAAAGAAGGGTACGTATTTTAGTCATAAACAAATGGAATAACTTAGCTAATTTTCACTTTATCGATTTGGTCTAAATGGTATTGAATTTCATTTGTTATCACAAATCTTTTTGAAAAAAATCCGATTTAGCTTTAAAGGGGGGGGGGTTAGTTTTTTATTTTCAAAAAAATTCCTGACTATTTAATAATTAATATTTTTAAATGAAATTTGCACCACCTACAGTTTAATACATGTATTATATGAAAAAAATGATTTATATATATCAAGTAAAAATACATATATAGTTTTCTCAACTCCTGGATGGCGGAGTGGGGGAACTCAGTGGCGCGTGGTTTTCGACGCTACAACTGAAGTCAGCCGTTCAAATTTACAAAAATGGTTATATCTTCGTTAATTATATACCGATTTTAATTTTTCTTTTTTTAATTTTATGTATTTTTTTATGCTGAATCTGAAAATGATTTTATATTTGTTCAAAATAAAATATTTTTTGCAATAATTAAAAATAAATTTTAACAACAAATGATTATTGTTATTTATCACATTTAACAAAAAAATCTTTTTGTACATATTATTCTATTGAGTTTAAAATAATATTAAAAGAAAAAAAAATATTAATGATTATATATAAGATAGTAGCATCACGTGCACATATTCACGCCGGTTTTATTCGCAAAATGTACTAAGATGATAATGCTACACACTTATATAAATATGATTTGAATTTCTGTTTGAGATAATATTACTTTCATTTTAATGGAACAATATATACAAAAGATTTTTTTTCAATCTGATAAATAACAATAATCATTTCTTGATAAAAAAAATTTTTTTATTATTACAAAAAATATTGTATTTTGAAAAAATATAAAATCATTCTCGGATTCAGCATAAAAAAGTACATCAAATTAAAAAAAGAAGAATTAAAATCGGTGAATAATTATTGAAGACATAACCATTTTTGTAAATTTGAGGGATGTAAGCCTAAAATATCATTTCGTTGTCTCCTGTCCATTCTCCGTCGTTGTGCTCAGCAACGCAGCCAAACTTTCAATTTCAAGGTGAACCGAAATTTGCCGAACGCACACGAGGTAGGATCCAATAAGCGTACACTCGAAATCGCAGAGTGAACCAGCCGACTTCAAGAGTTTGTGTTTGAGGCCTACTTCGGGTACGTTCGGAGAAATTCGACTTTCCGTAAGATCTCAAGTATCTCTGAAATGCATGAACACGAGAATTTTATTGCATATTTTAGATTTTTTTATTTCTTACTAGAAAAAGAGCAAAGGTTGTCAGTCAGCAATTTTTTTTCGAAAATGAAGAACATTAATATAACTTTTACAGTCAACAAAAATATTTTAAGGGATATTTGAATTATTTTTTTAAAATTATGTGTATATTTAGTGGACAAATGTAAACGTAATAAAAAACAAAAAATTTTGATCAAAAGATAACTGTACTTTTAAAGTTTTTTTTCGATAATTTTTATAATTTTACAATTTTTACGGGTAAAGTAGTTAATGTTTCCGGGCGGCGAAAAACTAAAAAAAAATTTTCTGAAAAATTCGTTCATTTTTTTATAAATATATCGTCATTTCTTAGCCAAATATTATCGAAATGAACCGATTTTTTAGGCATGCACAATATACCCTAACAATGTCCAGAAGCAAAAAAGTACAAAAAATAACATTGATCATTAATTTTAAAAAACGTCATTTACAATAATAGCGATTTCTATTTCGACGAAAAAACGTATGCGAGGAATTTTAAAATTTTCAAAACTTCTCGCGATAAAATTTTTCCTTAATTAATCTAACAGTTTTTCCCACAATATCAAACCGATTCGACGAGAAACAAAGATGTCAAAAGAAAAATAGCGAAAAAGCTTTCGTTCGTAGCGAAAATGTGATGTGGCAGCCATGTTTGTTGCTTGTACGTCACAAGCCATGTGACAAACATGGCTGCCACATCACATCTTCGCTGAGAACGAAAAGACTGTTTCGGTATTTTTCTTTTGACATCTTTGTTTCTCGTCGAATCGGTTTGATATTGTGGGAAAAACTGTTAGATTAATTAAGGAAAAATTTTATCGCGAGAAGTTTTGGAAATTTTAAAATTCCTCGCATACGTTTTTTCGTCGAACATAGAAATCGCTGTTATTGTAAATGACGTTTTTTAAAATTAATGAACAATGTTATTTTTTGTACTTCTTTGCTTCTGGGCTTTGTTAGGGTATTTTGTGCATGCCTAAAAAAATCGGTTTATTTCGTTAATATTTGACTAAGAAATGACGATATATATTTATAAAAAATGAACGAATTTTTCATAAAACTTTTTTTTAGTTTTTTCGCCGCCCGGAAACATTAACTAAGGTAAATGTCTTTATTTGTGGACTACTTAAATTTCCATTACACTTAAAAGTGGAAAAATTAGCTTTGTGTTTTTTTTATAAAAATATTTTTTTATAATAAGAAGGTATATTAATTTTTAAAGCAAATGTGACTTTAAATAAATTTTTTTTGACAAAATATATTAAATTAGTGTGTTTTTATGAAAAAAGGTTAATGTACCAATTTGTGAACTGATTAGTATTTTTCATGAATACGCTATGATACACTCATCTTTATATGCATTAGCTGTTTAAAAAGTAAATTAATATAGAACCTCATAAATACTCACTTAAATTTATAAGACTTTAGTTGTTTTTCCTCTGATAAACTCTAAAATGTAAACCTGTCAAATGACTTTAATGCTTGCAGGTGTCAAAATTCAAAATAGAATTATAAAAACATTTTTTTCATGAAATACATTTACAACAATAAAATACATTTTAAGATAAAAAGCAAGTACTTACAACAGTATATTTAATAGATTGATTTGTAAAATTATAAAAATATTCGAAAAAAATTTTTAAAATTACAGTTATCTTTCGATCAAAATTTTTTATTTTTTATTACGTTTACATTTGTCCACTAAATATACACATAATTTTAAAAAATAATTCAAATATCCCTTAAAATATTTTTTTCTTTGACTTTAAAAGTTATATTAATGTTCTTCATTTTCAAAAAATTGCTGACTGACAACCTTTGCTCTTTTTCTAGTAAGAAATAAAACAATCTAAAATATGCAATAAAATTCTCGTGTTCATGCATTTCAGAGATACTTGAGATCTTACGGAAAGTCGAATTTCTCCGAACGTACCCGAAGTAGGCATCAAACACAAACTCTTGAAGTCGGCTGGTTCACTCTGCGATTTCGAGTGTACGCTTATTGGATCCTACCTCGTGTGCGTTCGGCAAATTTCGGTTCACCTTGAAATTGAAAGTTTGGCTGCGTTGCTGAGCACAACGAAGGAGAATTGACAGGAGACAACGAAATGATATTTTAGGCTTACATCCCTCAAATTTACAAAAATGATTATGTCTTCAATAATTATTCACTGATTTTAATTTTTCTTTTTTTAATTTTATGTTTTTTTTATGCTGAATCCGAGAATGATTTTATATTTTTTCAAAATACAATATTTTTTTGTAATAATAATAAATTTTTTTATCAAGAAATGATTATTGTTGTTTATCAGATTTAACAAACAAAATCTTTTTGTATATATTGTTCAATTAAAATGAAAGTAATATTATCTCAAAAAGAAATTCAAATTATATGTACATAAGTGTGTAGCATCATCATCTTAGTTCATTTTGCGAATAAAACCGGCGTGAATATGTGCACGTGATGCTACTATATTATATATAATCATTTAAATTTCTTTTTGTGATAATATTATTTTAAACTCAATGGTACTCAATATGTACAAAAAGATTTTTTTGTTAAATGTGATAAATAACAATAATCATTTGTTGTTTAAATTTATTTTTAATTATTACAAAAAATATTTTATTTTGAACAAATATAAAATCATTTTCAGATTCAGCATCAAAAAATACATCAAAATAAAAAAAGAAAAACTAAAATCAGTAAATAATTAAGGAGAATATTCCTGGTGAATAATTAACAAATTCGATAATTATTAACAAAATAATTAAACAATTAAAAAAGTGCTATTTTTAATGGTTTAAATTCTTTTGCAACTAAACTAATTAACCTTTTTTAACGTACAAACAGTCATTTTAATGCTATTTCCAAGATCTACAACTTTCAATAACAACTTTTTTCTCTAAAATGTAACTAGTCCAGTCGCCCTGTGTTTTTTCGTGCCAAAATTGATACCTGAAGTCTGATTGTGGATTCATATAGTATGGGGTGGTAGTATAAAGATGTATATGTTTCCCACTCGAGATTTTTCATGCTGCGCGTTATAAACAATTTTGAAGGTGCCGAAAAACAGTTTTTTGATGACCGTTCTTTCCCATCAAATTATAGGGAAAAAAGTTGTTAATGAAAGTTATAGAGCTCGGAAATACCTTTAAAATGATAGGTCATATGTTAAAATTGGTCTATTTGTTTACTTGCAAATGAATTTAAACTACTAAAAATGGCACTTTCTTATTTGTTTAATAACTTGAACAAAAGTTAACAAATTCTTTTGATATTCTCCAAAAATGTACCTCTCAAGACCCTCAAGATGTGTGCCAAATCTGAATACGATTCGATAAATAGTTTATGAGAAATTCCATTTGTTAACTAAAAACATGATTTTTTAAAATGGAATTTCTACATTTTTGGCCGGATGAAAATCAATTTTTTTTTGTTCATGAAATGTCAATCTATCAATCACAATTTGTAGCGAATTGAATTTTTACAAGAAAACTGGTTTTTTGGGGAGAGAAATTTTTGGCTTATAAACAAATGAACACTACATCAACAATTTTTACTTTAACAATTTGTCATAAACGCCATTTGATTACTTATTCTTTCTTGCAAATTTTGCAAAAAAAATTTTGATCTAGGTCAAAAGGGGGGAGAGATAATTTTTTTATTTCAAAAAATTCCTGAGCCTTTAATTATTAATATTTTATATTTTTTTTATTATATTTTTTTAGTTGATTAGTCATACTAATTATAAAAAAATCAATCAAAACATCTATGCACTTCTTGTACGTAAAAAAAATCCTAAAATGTATGCAACGTTTGAATGCAGCGTAGAGCAGCCTATTTTCTCTAGGCTGCATAGTGGGGGACATCATCAGTCGCTCGCGCTAAAGTTGAATTCAAACTTTCAAATTCGTAAAAGTTGTCATAACATTCAAACAAATTGATGAATTTTTCTCATTTTTTTTTAAACTGGGCTAAAATTTTCTCAGGAATTCAAATTTTTTATTTGTTTATTGAAAAATTTATAAATAATGTCAAAAAATTATTAATAAAAAAAAATTTTTTTTTGTTTTTTTTTAAATTCATTTTTTTCAAATTTTTTATTTTTAACTGCTCGAATAATAAAAAAATACTAATTAAGTATTATTACATTAAAAGAATTAACGTTTTTGAAAAAATGCTTTTTGCAGAACAATATTATACTAATAATTTGACATATATTTCGAAAATACCTCAATTTTGGGTAAGAAAAAAGTTCTGCGAATAGCATTTTACCCAAAACCTTAATAAATTTGTATTGCTTTTATTATTCGAGCAGTTAAAAATAAAAAATTTGAAAAAAATGAATTTAAAAAAAAACAAAAAAAAATTTTTTTTAATTAATAATTTTTTGACATTATTTATAAATTTTTCAATAAACAAATAAAAAATTTGAATTCCTGAGAAAATTTTAGCCCAGTTTAAAAAAAAATGATAAAAATTCATCAATTTGTTTGAATGTTATGACAACTTTTACGAATTTGAAAGTTTGAATTCAACTTTAGCGCGAGCGACTGATGATGTCCCCCACTATGCAGCCTAGAGAAAATAGGCTGCTCTACGCTGCATTCAAACGTTGCATACATTTTAGGATTTTTTTTACGTACAAGAAGTGCATAGATGTTTTGATTGATTTTTTTTATAATTAGTATGACTAATCAACTAAAAAAATATAATAAAAAAAATATAAAATATTAATAATTAAAGGCTCAGGAATTTTTTGAAATAAAAAAATTATCTCTCCCCCCTTTTGACCTAGATCAAAATTTTTTTTGCAAAATTTGCAAGAAAGAATAAGTAATCAAATGGCGTTTATGACAAATTGTTAAAGTAAAAATTGTTGATGTAGTGTTCATTTGTTTATAAGCCAAAAATTTCTCTCCCCAAAAAACCAGTTTTCTTGTAAAAATTCAATTCGCTACAAATTGTGATTGATAGATTGACATTTCATGAACAAAAAAAAATTGATTTTCATCCGGCCAAAAATGTAGAAATTCCATTTTAAAAAATCATGTTTTTAGTTAACAAATGGAATTTCTCATAAACTATTTATCGAATCGTATTCAGATTTGGCACACATCTTGAGGGTCTTGAGAGGTACATTTTTGGAGAATATCAAAAGAATTTGTTAACTTTTGTTCAAGTTATTAAACAAATAAGAAAGTGCCATTTTTAGTAGTTTAAATTCATTTGCAAGTAAACAAATAGACCAATTTTAACATATGACCCATCATTTTAAAGGTATTTCCGAGCTCTATAACTTTTATTAACAACTTTTTCCTCTATAATTTGATGGGAAAGAACGGTCATCAAAAAACTGTTTTTCGGCACCTTCAAAATTGTTTATAACGCGCAGCATGAAAAATCTCGAGTTGGAAACATATACATATTCATACTACCACCCCACACTATATGAATCCACAATCAGACTTCAGGTATCAATTTTGGCACGAAAAAACACAGGGCGACTGGACTATTAGTATGTTTGAGAATTCTGTCAAATGGAATTTCGATAAATAAACTTTATGTTTAATTGTTATTCGTAGAAATGAAAATTACAACATAAAATTTCTGAAATATTACATTTAAAGTTTATGTCTTATGAGAATTCGTGTAAATGTGTTTTTTTATGTCAGTTGATAATTAGAGCAAATGAACAACATTATGGCAAATAAAATTTCGATAGATGAAATTTCTTGAATGACACTTCGAAGATTTGAAGGTTATGTCATATGTAAATTCGAGTAAATGCGCTTTTTATCACTTGATAATTCGAGTAAATTAACATTATGACAAATAATAAGTGTTTTCTGTAACTAATAAGTGTTTTCTGTCACTCTAAAATTATAATTCAATTTTATAAATTAAATTTCTTGCTGTTACTTGCATAATGTACATTTTATATCTAAATAGCGTCCTACATTACCGATCATTCGTGTGCGTTCACTAAATAGTACGGCTGGACGCCGTTAGCGCTTTTCTAATTTGATAAAACTGTAAATTTGATAAAAATTTTTTTTTATCAAATTGAAAAATAAATATAGCAACTATTTAGAATAAAATATCCTTTTTCTCATGCTAAATTTTCATTTTGAAATTCTTTTCCAATTAGAAGATATCTCCCGGAAATTAAAATTGTTCACGTGGATGTTACCATCTCTACTTATTTGACAAATCTGTAAATTTGATAAAAAAATTTTTTTATCAAATTTAAAAATAAATATCGCAACTATTTATAAAAAAATACCCTCTTTCTCATGCTAAATTTTCATTTTGAAATTCTTTTCCAATTAGAAGATATCTCCCGGAAATTAAAATTGTTCACGTGGATGTTACCATCACTACTTATTTGACAAATCTGTAAATTTGATGAAAATTTTTTTTATCAAATTTAAAAATAAATATAGCAACTATTTAGAATAAAATATCCTTTTTCTCATGCTAAATTTTCATTTTGAAATTCTTTTCCAATTAGAAGATATCTCCCGGAAATTAAAATTGTTCACGTGGATGTTACCATCTCTACTTATTTGACAAATCTGTAAATTTGATAAAAAAAATTTTTTATCAAATTTAAAAATAAATATCGCAACTATTTAGAATAAAATATCCTCTATCTCATGCTAAATTTTCATTTTGAAATTTCTTTTCAATTAAAAGATATCTCCCGGAAAAGAATTTTTACCAATAATTAATAAAAAAAATTTTTTTTGTTTATAATTAAAATTAATACTGCAGATGTGTAAATTATGGTGCCCTCTTTTATTCCATAAAATATTTTTTAAAAACTCCTACTCATTTACGAGAAATCTCCCGGAATAATATATCGATTTTTTTTCTTCGTTCTGAATAACATGTCCTTAACGAAACTGCACCTTAATTAAAAAATTATTTTGAACACATTTTGAAAATTATTTTAAACGAAAGTTTTTGCGATTATTTGCCCGTATAAATTAGAAAATTTCAATTAGATAATTGAATTGTAATAAAATTTGAGACTTAAAAAAATTGATTCTAGAAAACAGGAAACTCTTATAATTCCTCAAATTTGAAAAAGAATTTTGGGTAATTATTTCTCGCACTATGTAGAATTCTATCGGATAATGTATAAATCTCTCGGCTAGACAGTTGCTAAAAGTTTTAAAGTAAAAACGAAACGTGAATATAGAATCAGAGAAGAAGAAAATGCAGACTGTATTTTTAAAAAAGAAACAGACAATGAGAAAAGTTTAATAATTTATTTGAATTCAATATCCACTGAATTTTCTCTTCTTTTTTAAACAATATAAAATGAAATGTAAAATAAATTTTTTAATAAAATAATCTTTCAATTAAAAAATAAGAATGTAAAAATGAAATTACTGTTAAGAATTACAGTTTAAAAAAAGTAGAACAAAATCTAAAGTATATAGGACATTATACATATATACACCTATAAACTTTAATCTAAATTTAAGCCCCAAAGATAAGTTAATGTTTGATAATTAAATTATTACTGTTATTATTACCAAGAACCAAGTTTCAAGAACTGACCCAAGTTTCATCTTGGTTCAATATCGAGGAAGCTTTAAATTGTGTTTAATCATTTTATGAGCAGTGGAGCTTTACTGCGTTCAAAAATATTGCGTAACTTTTGTACAATCTAGATGAGAACTTGAGGCAAATAGAGTTTGATACTCTTCAACAAAGTAAAGTTTTAACGAAGCAAAACTTTATTTAGAATATCGTAACAAGTTTTCCTCAAGGAATGAACGAGTTTCATAATTCGCACATTTGTGGAAAATGAGGATGAAACAAATTTTTGACAATCTAATCTTCGAAAAGTTTTGCTCCCAATGCCAATGAATAAAGACTTGAAATTTAGGTCAACAAAAAAAATTTCTATATTTCTTAACAATTTCCACGTATGGAAATGAAAGTTTTGGCCAAAAAATGTCAAACTATTAAAAAGCTATGGCTAAATATGGATAATAATAAGAATTAGTAAATATGGCACTAATTTTAACAAAAAATGGCAAACTATCACTAATATGGTGAATCTCAATCTTGGAAATAAAAATAGACGTAGTAGAAATAATAATACCTAATAATGATAATAATATTAATAATAATGATAATAATAATAATAACAATAATAATAATAATGATAATGATAATCTTGAAAGTAATATTAATAAGAATAAAAATAAAAATAATAACAATAATCGGAACAATAAGGATGGAAAATTGCGTCAAGTAACTTCCAGTCTCTTTCCTATAGGAGGAAAAATGGAGTTTGAGAAATGCTGCGCAGGGGTATCGATTTAACGTTACTCAGTTAACCTGGAGCTGGCTTAAAAATAGGACGAAGAAGACAACTCTGTTTGCTATATAAGTTGCAAATATCATCCCAACCTGACTTTGTAACTAGTGCACAGAGCGAGAGTCACATAAAAAAAGCAAAAAGTCAGATATTTTTAATTCTCATCAATTCACTTAATCACATTTTGATAAATTTTATGCAAAACGAAAATAAAATCTATTCAAGATGTTAGCGTTTTTCAAAAAAAAAAAAAAAATTCCCAATTATGAATTATTAAAGAAAAAAAACTTACATCCAACCAAGAATATATATATATATATATATACATGAAGATCGCAGACGATAGACATTAAATTATTTAACACATTATTGAAATAATAATTACAGACAATTCTGACGGCATTGAATTTTATCAATAATGCAACTTTGAATTTTGTACATATAACATTTACCTGTCATGATGTATATTTTTAGTCACAGTACAGGTATTATATGTATGAAATTGGAATACTTCTTTTTATTAACAGAAAAAATTCTCCTATTTTAAAATTCATATTACCTAAAGACAATGTGTTGAAAATTACAAGCAAAAGAGAATAAAATTCATGTCTGCAGATTCATGTTAAAGGGACATTTGTTCTTTTGAAAAGTGGAGAATATGAAAAAGATGGTAGAATTTGAAATTTTATGCAAACATGACGTCCTTGGCCTTTTACTTTTCATGTTGAAATTTTTGCAATTCTTTTGTATATGTATATATGTACATATACATCTTTGATTTTCTAAATATGAATTCCGTGACACGTGACACTATTCCATAGGGTTAGCAGGTCGTATACATAATGTAGAGATAGGGGAGAGATGTGTCAGGGTTAACCAATTCTCTATTAACCAGTGCGACATTTTTAAAAATCTTGAACGTCTTGTTAACTCTGTTAATTAGGTGTTAGTTTCTTTTTTTTTAAATATATAATATAGCTCTCGACATACTTTATAATCTAACAAGGGTATTTAGACTAACGAAGCGTCGAGTTCATAATGAAGACATGAATCCAGAGTTTTTTTATTATTAACGCTTTGTGCTAATTACAGGGAGACATTTATTTTATTTTCACTTTCATTTTAACACTCACTCGCATTTTTATCTTTCACTTCAATTTTATAACATTTTATTTTCACTTGTGTAAAATGTTCAAGATTTTCATGTTTTCATTCAGTAATATTTATCATCACTTTTTATTTTTATTTTAAAAGTTAAGTATTCTTTAGAAGTTTAAAACTTTTCATTTTGAATTTTAGTTGCATTTTTCGACAGACATTTATTCGAATTTTCACCTCTACAGTCATGTCTCACTTTCGTTTTTACTTTCAGAGTTTATTATTGTTTTCAATTTTTTTTTTTAAACTTTCAGTTTTATATTTTAATCTTTCGTTTAACTTTTTATTTTTACGTTTTTGATATTAGAATTATTCACTTTCAAACTGGTCGATTCTGAAACTTCACTTTCACTTCACTTTAACTTTCACTTTCATTTCGCATTACTTTACTCTCACTTCACTTATACTTTATTTGTATTCCAGATTTTCTTAAAAGTTTGAAGAAAAGTTAAATTTAAATAAAAATGAAAGTGAAGTACAGCGACAGTGAAAGAGGAAGTGATAGTAAAGTGAAAGTGAAGTGAATTATCAGAATCAACCCCCTGACAGATTTTCATTTTCTCCTTATTAATTTTCACAGTTAGCTTTACACTAGAGGTGTGCAAAATTCGAATCGGGAATAATTCGAATCGAACGAGCCAATTCGAAATTCGAAGTTTCGAATTTCGAATTGGCCGATTCGAATCGAAAGTAAATTCGAATCGAACTAGCTAATTCGAAACTTCGAATTCGAATTTCGAATTGGCCGATTCGAATCGAAAGTAAATTCGAATCGAACAAGCTAATTCGAAACTCCGAGTTCGAATTTCGAATTGGCCGATTCGAATCGAAAGTAAATCGAGTCGAGTCGGCCAATTCGAAATTCGAATTTGGAGTTTCGAATTGCACAACTTAACTCGGTTATTTAATTCGCACAATTATTTTGACAGAAATCCTAACCTAAAATTAGTAGGCTGGTATTTATAATACAGCTATCTAGTACTTAGAAACTTGTTGAAAGTGAAGGAAATATTTCGCTTATTGTTTGTATTACATAAGGAAAAAAAACTTATTTTGCAAATCTTTTACACAATTTTTAGTAAATAAATAAATTTAATGTTTCAAGAACAATTGAAGAATTTTTGGATAATTTAAAAAAATCATTTTTTGAGGAATTTTAATTTATAATTCTGAATCTTGTTTGTGTATGTATTTGAATTTTTTGAAATATTGAAAATATTGAATATCGAGCATATTGAAAATAATTAAATTCTTTGCAAGAATTCAATTATTTTTAAACAAAATTTTAATAAAATTTTACGAATAAATACAATTATTTTCTAAAATTTTAATAAATACTTCAAAAAAATTCAATTATTTTCTTAAATTGCAAAATTTTTGAAAAAAATTCAATTATTTTCAAAAAATTCAATTATTTTCAAAAAATTCAATTATTTTCAAAAAATTCAACGAAAAAATTCATTTTTTAATTCGTTATAGAGTATATCTCATAAGAATTCAGTTATCTTCTAAAATTTTAATAAATCCATTGAAATAATTTTATTTTATTTATAAACAGTAAAATTCTTTGCAAAAATTGAATTATTTTTAATACAATTTTAATCGAATTTCTCAAAAAATGTCATTATTCTTAAAATTTTATTAGAATTATTTTATAAAAATTAATTTAAAAATGAATTTCAGTTAAAATTTTAGATTACAATTAAATATTAAAAGCAATGTAGCGTGAATTTTTAAAAATAATTCAATTTTGAAAAAGTTTAATTGAATTTTGCAAATATTATTTTAAGTTTTTATTTTTTAATATTTATTTAATTGGAGAATTTAGGAATATTTGAAATTTCGTAAAATTGAGTATTGTAAACTAATGGATTTGAAAATTCTCAAAGAACTTTTTCGAAAATTGTTAAGAATAATCGATTTAAAGAAGAATTTTATTTAAAAATTCTTGCAAATAATAATTGAATTGATAATGATTGTATCACTCGGTTATTTTTAATTATTAGAAAACTTGAAGATATTGATCACTCCAAGTGATATAAGGCTATATAATACTCGGAGTGATCGGTTATGATATGAAAAATTGAATTTATAGTTTAAAGTAAAATGTTCTCTTATTTGACTCGGACTGGTTATATTTTTGTTAATAATTGGTCCGTTAAGTCCGTATTTTTAAAAACTTTCACTGGTTCGAACCCTGTTCACGTTCAACACATTATTGGTATGTTACAATTCTTTTTACAAATAATATAATTTCTTTTGGTATGTTAATTATATATTAAAATTATAGAATTAATAAAAAATATATTGACATTTTTAAGAAAAAGTTACTAAGTGCTAGATAGATGTATTATGAATACCAGCCTACTAATTTTAGGTTAGGATTTCTGTCAAAATGATTGTGCGAATTAAATAACCGAGTTAAGTTGTACAATTCGAAACTCCGATTTTCAAATCGGCCAATTCGAAATTCGAACTCGGAGTTTCGAATTAGCTTGTTCGATTCGAATTTCCTTTCGATTCGAATCGGCCAATTCGAAATTCGAATTCGAAGTTTCGAATTAGCTAGCTCGATTCGAATTTACTTTCGATTCGAATCGGCCAATTCGAAATTCGAATTCGAAGTTTCGAATTGGCT
The DNA here is from genome assembly GCA_032873175.1 of Leptopilina drosophilae. Classification (NCBI taxonomy): domain Eukaryota; kingdom Metazoa; phylum Arthropoda; class Insecta; order Hymenoptera; family Figitidae; genus Leptopilina; species Leptopilina drosophilae. Next base: position 23,086,414 of record CM065483.1, read on the forward strand.
AGTTCGATTCGAATTATTCCCGACTTGAGTTTTCTGTTGTCGAGTCGAATAATTTTCGAATCGACTCGATTAAATGCACACCTCTACTTTACACATTCTTTTTCCACAAATTTTTAGAAAATTTATAATTTAAAAAGACTTTAGAAACTAAACTCTCGGAAAATAAATATTAAAAAAAAATCACTATTCTTTGACTTTTAATTAAAATTTTCTCATTTATGACCAGCAGGTAGCTGCTGAAAATGTAATTCCTGTTGAATTTTACTGCAAAAGGAAAATAATATTTTGTTCACGTTACATAATTGCCGCATAATAATTTTATTCTTCCGCGTGTTATTTCATGTATAAATTATTAACCTTTCCTCTTGAGCTCGAATTTATGAAAACCAGCATGACCTACATGTGCGAGTTAAATGCTTGAAAAATGGTCATTCATCTTTCACAATAAAAAAAAAATGCTCCATATACGAAATTCAAAAGTACTGACAAATTTTAATAATAATAATAAAAATCAAAGTTTCGTATACCTAA